>CM060433.1:86101650-86701650 GCA_030545235.1 Helianthus tuberosus
GCATGAATGAGTTGTCTGAAGCTCTTCAGAATCTCAATCTTTATCCTATGAATGTGGAAGTTTCCAGAGACTTTACCGGTTATATGACCGATGTGGATGAACCTATGGAATTTCAAGCCCAACCTCCGGAGAAACCCAAACCGAGAAAGAAAAGAAGATTCGTGGGCTGGAGGCGTGTACGCAGGAAGAAACCAGCATCATGAAAAGTTATACAGACGAAGGATCCCAAAGATAAAGGCAAGGGAATAGAGATCGGAGAAAGTTCTAGGCAAGACCAGGAAATGCCATCTTGGGAAGAGCTGGATCATAAACTAGCACTGAGTGACCTCATCGGACTTCCCGGTGAAAACCTTTTTAATTACCCAGCAGAAGCACAACTTCCAGTTGATCTAGAGCCTGAGATCCCAGATCCTATTATCCACACCCAACCTTTACCAGCAGAGCTAGAAGAGTGGTGGACCACCGACTGGCAGTTTCAGAATCTCCTCAATAACCCTAATACCTTTTTCCCTCAGTTTGACCCCGAGCCTCCACTACACCCACCTATGAGCTCCGAAAACTTGGCAGAACTATGCCACTATGGCGAGGAGCTAGTGGACGCAGGAAATAGAATCCGGGAAGTAGGGGAGAGAATATCCTGGAAATATGACGAGAGGGAACGTCGTTTCTGAAGTGCCAGCTAATAGAAATCGTATGTGGTTGTCGGAACGTGTGTTTAATAATAATACTATAATAATAAAAATATAATTATGTAAAATAACCAAAAATAAAACTTTTGTAAGATAACGGGTGTGTACGGAAGCATACTATAATATATAAAAACGAAAGTCGAAAAAATCGACAATTTTGGCTAAATGTGTTGATGTGATTATGTGCAATTGTTTTATTGTGCTTGGTTATTAATTAACTTGGTGCTAATAACTTATATATATTAATCACCAGATGGAAAACGTTGGTAATGAGCAAGTTAACGAGGGTAACCAATCCGCGCAAAACCACGAAGATCAATTTCTAAATAGGCAAGATATAGAGAATATCATTGCTCAGGGAATAGCCAACGTTATTCCAGCAATCATTGCTGCTGCCCGAAATCCAGTTGAACCTCAACAAATTAATCCTAGCAAACGTACTCATGAAGATAACTTCAGTAAAAGCATAAACGGAGGCGGTAACATTAATAATAATGATAATGATGTACTGCAAGCCCCAATTCTCAAAAGAATGAAAGCTGCAACGCCTGGTTGCACTTACAAGGAATTCCTTGCCTGTAAACCTGTTGAGTTCGCAGGCAATGAAGGGGCGACTGCGGCGCTGCATTGGTTGGAGAAAACCGAGGCAGTAATCAAAATAAGTAAATGTGCCGAGTGTGACAACTGTGTTCTGTAATCGATGTACGATGTAAAACAGTGATGATTATTAATAAAACAATGTGATTTGGTGTTATTATATGTGTTTTAGTGTTTCTATATGTGTAATTGTGTTTGGTGATTTTTCAATTCGATTCGATTCTGATTGCAAGCTTTAAATCGCGTTCTGGAAGGTTATACGCAAACTGGTGCATAAACGCAGTCAGTATAACGCGACAAACACTCCGGAATAGTAACATAGGCTTAACATACCTTAAATAACCCCCACATAACTTAGAAATAAGTTTTGAATGGTTTGGTGTGTTGAAATCAAGTTTGTTCGATCGCAGGGACTATTTGTGTCAAACTGTGAAACTATACCGATTTTTATAGTAATGAATATTCCGGAACTTGATCATAAGTTAAACATACACTAAATAACCTTTACACAGCTTATAAATAGGCTTTGAGGGGTTCGGTATGCTAAATAAAACTTTATTGATCAATAGGGACTAAAAGTGTCAAAAAGTATACAAGTTTGCATTTTCGCACATATCTTACGTTCTGAATATATCCGGACATACAAAAATTTATGTAAGCATTAAAATATTTTATTTTAGTGTTTGGCATGATAAAATTCCATTGGTCGCTTAATTTGGATCGTTTTTGCGTTCGTTATGACTTCCGTCGTAATTAAGCGAGTAACGCAACCGTACGACCAAACGAAGCGACATCCGAGATACTTTTGAGCATGTTTTGAGTTCCCTATACTTTAGCTTTATTTTATAGCCTTGAAATGGTGCTAACGGGGCTTAAAAGTGCAAAAAAATCAAGTTTTACAAGTGCAGGGACCATTTTTGAAATTTTTGACCAGATTCAATGAACCTAGTCCATTTTGAAGTATTGGTGGTTTTAACCCATGGTTTTGCAAAACCATGGGCTGGTATTCAATGAACATAGTCCATATTAGGGGCTCCCATGGTTTTAGAAAACCATGGTGTAACAACTGTGCTTGTAATCACTATGAACAGTTCAATTATCAATAAAACAATGTTATTTGATCCCAATGTTTGTTTAATTGTGTTTTACATTTTTCATGTTTTGACTTTTGTTCAATTCCAAACTCTACATCACTTTCTGGAGAGTTATACGCAAACTAGTGCGTAAACGTACTCAGTTTAATGCGAGAAATACTCCGGAACATCAACATATACTTAACATACCTTAAATAACCTTTACATAAGTTAGAAATAAGTTTTGAAGGCTTTGGTATGGCAAAAACAAGTTAATTCGCTTACAGGGTCTAAAATTGACAAACTGCGAAAGTATGTCAATTTGAACTGTAACGAACATTCCGGAACATGACCATAAGTTAAACACACCTTAAATATCCTTTACATAGCTTAGAAATAGGCTTTGAGGGGTTCGGTGCGTTAAAATAAACTTTTGGGTCATTCAGGGACTAAAAGTGTCAAAAAGTGCACAAGTTTGCATTTTCGCGCATAACTTACGTTCTGAATACATCCGGACATCCAAAAATTTATGTGAACATGACTACATTATATTTTAGTGTTCGCCTTAAGAAAAATCCATTCGTTGCGTCATTTGGATCGTTTTTCGTGCTTATGCGCATTCCGTCGTAATTAAGCGAACATCGCGATCGTATGGCCAAACGAACTGACATCTGAGATATTTTTGAGCATGTTTTGAGTTCCCTATACTTTAACTTCATTTTAGAGCCTTCAAATGAGGTTAACGGAGTTCAAACACATCGAAAAAGACCTTAAACACGTGCAGGGACCATTTCTGCCAAGTTTGAAACAATTCTGAAACTGGGAGGCAGTAGCGTAGCGCGAGCCCTAAGGGCCTACCCGTCGCTCTACGCGAGTGCATGTTCTGACCAGATTCAATGTTTTAAAAAATCAGATTTCAGCTGATTAATCCTGCACCACACATTTCTCACATGTCTAGTCAGCGGATAAGAACCATTTTTAGCTACCATGAGTTTCCGACAAGTGTACGGGTTGGATCATGGCACGTTTTCCATCAAACGATCTCAACGGTTCACCGAAAACTATAAATACCCCATGCCTTTCATTGTTTTAAAGCACTAGAATCTGATTAATTGTGTTCTAAGTTGAAACCTTTGTTTCATACCTGAACTATATTGATCTAGATTAGCATTCGGGGACCCTTCGTAAGTATTCTTTCGTTCTTTTCCTTATTTTACTGCTTTTCGAGTCAGAAAGTCAAACTTTGTTTGACTTTCAGCGTTGACCAGTAATGGTCAATGCGAAGTTCGTTTGAACTTCGCAACATGATTGTAATCACGATGGTCATAGTCCCTTGGGACTATGCCTACTGATTACCACGTTGTCTAGGGTCGTAGGGTAAGCGATCTGATAAATCGCTTATACCTTCGAACCCGACCCAGTTTGGTCGATCATTAGGATCCGACCAAATACATTAGGTGACCATAGTGTAGGGAATAACCTTCCGAGGTTATACCTTATGGTCACGACGTTTAAGTAGTTGTATGATAGGTAGTTTATATGCCTTAGGTAAATTACCAGAATACCCTTTTCATACATAATTGGTAATTTAGCATATGTAACCTAAACTTTTGTCACGTAACTGGTTATGTAACATGTTTAGGCATATAATACTTGTCATAGGACTAGTTAGGCGGTCCGAACGCGTTTCACGCGCACGATGCGTTAAAGTAGCGTAAGCTACCTAAACGGATCATAATGGGTCAATAAGACTTAGGTTAAGTTTCATTTAGCATGTAGGCCTTGTTAAACCATATCACGTGAGTTCCTACACTCATTTGGTTTACAAACCCTAATGCTACCCAGTCTTCCGAGATAGGTCCGGTTTATTAACATAGTTACCTATACTAGGTGCCGTTTGATTCCGAGATCTCTAGCATTACTTGGTGATTATCTTTAGACATCTGAGCAATCACAAGTGAGTACATAGACCCCTCTTTTACTGTTTTCCAAACTGTTTTGGGGTGGAACACATGTGCCTACTTGTTACTTTCATGCTTTCCTGTTTTAACATCATATACTGCTATGTTCGTTAGTACATTATAGTACATGATTTTATGACATTTCATACTAGGTGTGCCTATTATGTGCATTACTTAGTACATTGTTTTACATGACATTTCATGCTAGGTGTGCCCATTATGTGCATTACTTAGTACATCGTTTTACATGACATTTCACGCTATGTATGTTCATTTGATTACATACTTAGTGCATTGTTTTCACATGCTTACATTTTGGTATAACATTTGGTTTGTTTACATGGGACAATACATTCATTAACATTAGCTACGCCGTTCGTTAGTAGGTAGTGGTACCATAGGAATTGACAACTCCCGTTCCGGACATCCCAGGGAAAGGGGACAGAAAGGAATGACCGAATTCGATGATATAAGACAGATAGACCTTTAATTTGTTTAAAGGGTTTATCACCACAGTCACAAGGCTTGGATGTATGCATTTTCACAATACCGCATAAATGTTCATATTAAATATTTGCATGCATTTTTCCACAAAGACATAAGATTGATTTAAACCATGTTTTACTTCAATATTTTGTTTTTGTGCATATGGTTTAGTTGAGACATTTCACTTGCCATACATGACATTTTGACATAGACATTTTTCACATAAACATTTGACATGGATATTTGACATAGACATTTGACATGGATATTTGACATAGACATTTGACTTGGATATTTGACATAGACATTTGACATGGATATTTGACATAGACATTTGACATGGATATTTGACATTGACATTTGACATGGTTTACATTTGACACATAAAATGTTTGACAATTGTTTCACACTACATGATTTACATCTTGACATGAACACTTTGACATATTATTCAATACATTTGACAATTGGTTTAAACATAGGCTTCTTACATTGGTTGGTATGGTTTGATTAAGTAACGATGCGTGTGTAATATGATACAAGCATGGTGGATACGCCGCTGGTACTTCCTATATATAAGTGTTTGTATGGTATTACATGTCGTAACGTTATTTGAATCATTTCAATATTGAGACATAGAACATTTTATACAAATAACATACTTTTCACAAGACATTGATTTACAAACAAATTATCTTATACAAACACATTTTTACATGGTTATTTATTTAACCTGACATTTACTTATACATATCATCTGATCTTATTGTTTTCAAATGATTTACATGACAAAGCAAATTACAAGGTTCATGACTAAACATTTTTCTTAAACATAAGTCATGAATCCTATTTTCACAAAACCTACGTATCTCACAGGCATTTTTATGCTGACGTACCTATTTTCACATGTGTTTTCAGGTGCTTTTCCATAGGATGTTGATCATGATATTAGGGCGGACCTGTGCCTTAGAGACTTTAAAAGAAGATAGACTATGTTTAATTATGTTCTGAACTCTTAATTTACTGTTTTGAGACAATGTAATACCCTTGTTGATAAATAAATACAACTTTGTATGCCATGGTTATGAAACAATTTATTCTGTTACGACACGCCCCGATGTTTCCGCCGCGATTTGTTGTTTTACGCGGTCGGGGTGTGACAGAAGAGTTGGTATCAGAGCCAATGGTTATAGGGAATTAGGTTATTAGTAATGCTTTGACCTAGACTATAACTTTTCTAGGACCCTAACACAAATTATTTGTGTTTAGATCTTAAAACATGTACATCACCTATCCTTAGGTGATTATCAAAACAAGAACCAAATTTTTCCGAAACGATTTTTGAAAAACAATCATCTGTTTTTGAATGATTTATTACAAGGTTTTGAACCCTTTTCAGTTTGATTAAATTTTTGGCCTTGTGCCTTCAAATTTTCAAAATCTCGTCAAGGTTTTGGGTCTTAAATAATGTGAACACGTGCAAACTGGAAGGGTGAATGCCTGTATTCTGGGTTTTCTGTCTAGGCAAGCACTTCGTATACATCTCAACCAGACGCGAGACCAGTTGTGCTTACCTGGGAATTCTTGGGATGAGTGTTCACTTATAGGCGAGCATGTCTTCATTATACATTATTTTTTATCCATTTACTTTGATTAGTCACTGTGTGTCGTTTGTTTGCTTTGTGATACGGACGAATGACCACCATCTATGTTGTTTGCAATTCTTGTTTTTATCATCTCATTCTTTTCATCCAATCATCTCACTCGTTTCTTTTCATGTTTCCTCTTTTAGAATGCCTCCTCGACGCGAGAACCAGATAGCTACTGCCGAGCTGGCAGAAATTATTGCGCAGCAGATGGCTGCTCAATTTCCAAATCTCTTTGCTCAATGGAACCAAGCCAACAATAACAACAACAACAATGTTCCATGCAAATACAAGGATTTTAATCAGGCTAAACCACTCAAGTTTAGTGGTTCTGAAGGAGCGACTGGGCTTCTTCAGTGGTTCGAGAGCAGTGAGAATACTTTCCGCCACGTGCAGTGTCCGGATAATCGCAAGGTCGAGTTCTCCTCGAGCGTATTTCAGAAGAGGGCTTTGACATGGTGGAACGGGGTTATGAGAGACCGGGGTGCAGAAGTTGCTCTCGCACAGACATGGGCTGAACTTAGAGCCCTTATGATGAGGGAATTCTGTCCTCGTCATGAGCAGCGAGCATTGGAGAAGGAATTTGATGGGTTGAAGCAAGATAGTGGTGAGCATAGGGCTTATACTGATCGGTTTGAAGAGTTGAGTCTGCTTTGCCCAACGATGGTCACCCCACTTGACAAGGCTATCGAGAGATACATCGATGGTCTACCTGACTCGGTACAAGACATTCTTACTGGTAGTAACCCTGCCACACTTCGTCAGGCGATCGAGTTATCTGCGACATTGACTGAGTCGCAGATCCGGAAGAACAAGTTACACCGGAAGGGTGACAAGGGCAAGAAACAGTCGGCTGACAAGGTGGATAGCAAGAAAAGTCAAAACGGGAGTGGAAAGAACTCTGGTTCTTCAAAGAGGGCAAAGAAGCGTAAGGCTTCCCAAAACTATGTTGTCACTGCCCAAGCTAACCAGGCAGCTCCCAACCAACCCGCACAGCCTCCAGCGAAGAAACCCTATTCAGGGATTGCACCTTTGTGCAATAGATGCAACAGTCACCACCAGCCGCAACTTCCATGCCGTTTCTGTACTAACTGTGGGAAGTCAGGCCATCTTGCCAATGTTTGTCGGTCTGCTCAGAATCCCGCGGTTCAGAACCCGGTTCAACAAGTTGCTCAGCAACAGGGTCAAGCTGCAAGACCACAATACCCACCAGGTGCTTGTTACAATTGTGGGGATCTGACCCACTACAGGAATCGGTGCCCAAGACTGGCGAACCAGAACCAGAACCAGAACCAGAATCAGGCTCCGGCTCGAGGCCGAGTCTTTAACATGAACGCCCAAGAGGCGCAGGCGGACGATAACGTGGTGAACAGTACGTTCTTTATTAATAATCAGCCTGCATCTGTTCTTTTCGATTCTGGTGCCGATAAGAGTTTCGTGTCATTGTCTTTTGAGCCTATGCTTGGCGTGTCTAGAACAAAACTAGGAAAACCTTTGACAGTAGAAGTTGCTAGCGGTGAACCAATTATTCTTGATTCTGTCCTTCGCAACTGCCAGTTGAACCTTAACGACCATCTTTTTCCTATTGACCTCGCGCCTATGCAACTTGGAAGCTTCGACGTTATTGTGGGAATGGATTGGTTATCCAAGCATCACGCAGAGATAGTTTGTTCTGAGAAGATTGTTCGTGTGCCGCTTTCGTCAGGCGAGATTCTGCAGGTTCAAGGTGAGAAGCCTATCGGTGGTCTCAAACTCATGTCTTGTTTTAAAGCTCGGAAGTATTTGCGGAAGAACTATGTGGCTTTCTTAGCACATGTTACAGAAGATAAAGGCAAGGGTAAGTCTATTTCAGATATTCCTGTCGTTCGGGATTATTCTGAAGTGTTCCCTGAAGATTTACCTGGTCTACCTCCAGCACGCCAAGTCGAGTTCCGCATTGATCTCGTACCTGGTGCAAATCCCATTGCCAGAGCTCCATATCGTCTTGCACCATCTGAGATGCAAGAGTTGTCTAGACAGCTTCAGGAGCTCTCTGACAAAGGTTTTATACGTCCTAGCTTTTCACCCTGGGGTGCTCCCGTTCTTTTTGTAAAGAAGAAGGATGGATCCTTTAGGATGTGTATCGATTATCGTGAGCTTAACAAGCTTACCATCAAGAATCGATATCCCTTACCTCGCATAGACGACCTCTTTGATCAGCTACAGGGTGCTTCTTATTTTTCGAAGATTGATCTGCGATCTGGATATCATCAACTTCGGGTGCAAGAAGAAGATATTCCGAAGACAGCGTTCCGTACTCGTTATGGGCATTATGAGTTCACAGTCATGCCATTCGGTTTGACTAATGCTCCTGCTGTCTTCATGGACTTAATGAATAGGGTCTGCAAACCTTATTTGGATCAGTTCGTCATTGTTTTTATTGATGACATCTTGATATACTCTAAGACGCAAGCTGACCACGAGCAACATCTTCGTCTTACCCTAGAACTCCTAAAGAAAGAGCAACTTTTCGCCAAATTTTCCAAATGCGAATTTTGGCTTAAAGAAGTTCAATTTTTGGGGCATGTTATCAACGAACGAGGTATTCATGTAGATCCCTCCAAGATCAGTGCGATTAAGGATTGGGATACGCCTACTACTCCTACTGAAGTTCGTTCTTTTCTTGGTCTAGCGGGTTATTATCGCCGCTTCATTGAGAATTTCTCTAAGATTGCAGTTCCTCTAACTGCTCTAACTCAGAAGAAAATGCCCTTTTACTGGGGATTTAAGCAAGAGGAAGCTTTTCAACACTTGAAGCAGAAGCTTTGCGATGCGCCTGTTCTATCATTGCCTGAGGGTGATGATGATTTTGTCGTGTATTGTGATGCATCGAAATTGGGTCTTGGCTGTGTTCTTATGCAAAGGAACAAAGTCATAGCTTATGCATCAAGGCAGTTGAAGATACATGAGAAGAACTACACCACTCATGATCTTGAGTTGGGTGCAGTTGTTTTCGCTCTCAAGATCTGGAGACACTATTTGTACGGTACAAAATGTGTGGTTTTCACTGACCACAAAAGTCTTCAGCATATCTTCAACCAGAAAGAACTCAACATGAGACAGCGACGTTGGGTTGAGCTTTTAAACGACTATGATTGCGAAATTCGCTACCATCCTGGTAAGGCGAATGTCGTAGCTGATGCATTAAGTCGTAAGGAACGTACTAAGCTTCATTGTGTACATGTTCAATCTATTATTCAAGCTCGATCTGATATCCAAGCACGCATTTCTCAAGCTCAACAATCTTGTGTTTCACAAGGTCTAATGGATAAGGAATTTCCCTATCACATAACACCTGCTTTGGAACTGAAGGACAATGGATCATATTACTTCATGGACCGTTTATGGGTCCCAAGCCAGGATGATCTTCGTGCCTTGCTTATGGATGAAGCCCATAAGTCTCGTTATTCTATTCATCCGGGCTCAGATAAAATGTATAAGGATCTTCGTATTCACTATTGGTGGCCTGGTATGAAGAAAGACATTGCCTTATACGTATCCAAATGCCTTACTTGTCTTAAGGTTAAGGCTGAACATCAGCGTCCTTCTGGTTTATTGGAACAACCAGAGATCCCAGTTTGGAAATGGGAAAACATTACTATGGATCTTGTTACCAAACTCCCGCGCACAAAGAAAGGTCATGATGCCATCTGGGTAGTCGTTGATCGTCTTACAAAGTCAGCACATTTCTTGCCAATCCGTGAGGATTTTCCTGCTGACAGACTCGCTCAAATCTATGTAGATGAAATTGTGGCTCGACATGGTGTTCCTTTGAACATCATTTCTGACAGAGATGCTCGTTTCACTTCTCACTTTTGGAGAACCATGCAATCTGCTATGGGGACCCAACTTAATCTGAGCACAGCTTATCATCCGCAAACGGATGGTCAATCTGAGAGAACAATCCAGACTCTGGAGGATATGCTTAGAGCTTGTGTGATCGATTTTGGTGGTAGTTGGGATTCACATCTTAAATTGATTGAATTCTCCTACAACAACAGTTATCACACTAGCATCAAAATGGCTCCATTCGAGGCTCTCTATGGTCGAAAATGTCGTTCACCAGTCTGCTGGAATGAGATTGGCGAGGCTCAACTTACTGGACCTGCCCTCATTTTAGAGACAACTGACAAGGTCAAGAAAGTTCGTGATAACCTTCAGGCAGCTAGAAGCCGTCAGAAGATTTACGCGGACCCAAAACGCAAAGCCTTGGAATTTCAAGTCGGTGATCGAGTATTACTTAAGGTCTCACCTTGGAAAGGTGTGATCAGATTTGGAAAGAAAGGAAAACTTGCACCTAGATACGTTGGACCATTCAAGATCGTCGAAAGAATCGGAAAGGTAGCCTACAGACTTGAGTTACCTCCTGAACTTGGAAATGTTCATCCAACTTTTCACGTGTCCAATCTCAAGAAGTGTTCAGCTGATGAGAACTTCTCCATACCGCTTGACGAAATTCGTGTTGGCAAAACACTGAAATTTGTTGAGAAACCAGTGGAAATCATGGAACGTGAAGTCAAGTGGCTTAAACGCAAGCGCATTCCTTTGGTCAAAGTTCGCTGGGAAGCTAAACATGGACCTGAGTTTACTTGGGAACGCGAAGATCAAATGAAGGCGAAATATCCACATCTTTTTCCACGAGTTTCCTCTAAATAAATTTCGGGACGAAATTTCCACAAGTAGGGGAGACTGTAACAACTGTGCTTGTAATCACTATGAACAGTTCAATTATCAATAAAACAATGTTATTTGATCCCAATGTTTGTTTAATTGTGTTTTACATTTTTCATGTTTTGACTTTTGTTCAATTCCAAACTCTACATCACTTTCTGGAGAGTTATACGCAAACTAGTGCGTAAACGTACTCAGTTTAATGCGAGAAATACTCCGGAACATCAACATATACTTAACATACCTTAAATAACCTTTACATAAGTTAGAAATAAGTTTTGAAGGCTTTGGTATGGCAAAAACAAGTTAATTCGCTTACAGGGTCTAAAATTGACAAACTGCGAAAGTATGTCAATTTGAACTGTAACGAACATTCCGGAACATGACCATAAGTTAAACACACCTTAAATATCCTTTACATAGCTTAGAAATAGGCTTTGAGGGGTTCGGTGCGTTAAAATAAACTTTTGGGTCATTCAGGGACTAAAAGTGTCAAAAAGTGCACAAGTTTGCATTTTCGCGCATAACTTACGTTCTGAATACATCCGGACATCCAAAAATTTATGTGAACATGACTACATTATATTTTAGTGTTCGCCTTAAGAAAAATCCATTCGTTGCGTCATTTGGATCGTTTTTCGCGCTTATGCGCATTCCGTCGTAATTAAGCGAACATCGCGATCGTATGGCCAAACGAACTGACATCTGAGATATTTTTGAGCATGTTTTGAGTTCCCTATACTTTAACTTCATTTTAGAGCCTTCAAATGAGGTTAACGGAGTTCAAACGCATCGAAAAAGACCTTAAACACGTGCAGGGACCATTTCTGCCAAGTTTGAAACAATTCTGAAACTGGGAGGCAGTAGCGTAGCGCGAGCCCTAAGGGCCTACCCGTCGCGCTACGCGAGTGCATGTTCTGACCAGATTCAATGTTTTAAAAAATCAGATTTCAGCTGATTAATCCTGCACCACACATTTCTCACATGTCTAGTCAGCGGATAAGAACCATTTTTAGCTACCATGAGTTTCCGACAAGTGTACGGGTTGGATCATGGCACGTTTTCCATCAAACGATCTCAACGGTTCACCGAAAACTATAAATACCCCATGCCTTTCATTGTTTTAAAGCACTAGAATCTGATTAATTGTGTTCTAAGTTGAAACCTTTGTTTCATACCTGAACTATATTGATCTAGATTAGCATTCGGGGACCCTTCGTAAGTATTCTTTCGTTCTTTTCCTTATTTTACTGCTTTTCGAGTCAGAAAGTCAAACTTTGTTTGACTTTCAGCGTTGACCAGTAATGGTCAATGCGAAGTTCGTTTGAACTTCGCAACATGATTGTAATCACGATGGTCATAGTCCCTTGGGACTATGCCTACTGATTACCACGTTGTCTAGGGTCGTAGGGTAAGCGATCTGATAAATCGCTTATACCTTCGAACCCGACCCAGTTTGGTCGATCATTAGGATCCGACCAAATACATTAGGTGACCATAGTGTAGGGAATAACCTTCCGAGGTTATACCTTATGGTCACGACGTTTAAGTAGTTGTATGATAGGTAGTTTATATGCCTTAGGTAAATTACCAGAATACCCTTTTCATACATAATTGGTAATTTAGCATATGTAACCTAAACTTTTGTCACGTAACTGGTTATGTAACATGTTTAGGCATATAATACTTGTCATAGGACTAGTTAGGCGGTCCGAACGCGTTTCACGCGCACGATGCGTTAAAGTAGCGTAAGCTACCTAAACGGATCATAATGGGTCAATAAGACTTAGGTTAAGTTTCATTTAGCATGTAGGCCTTGTTAAACCATATCACGTGAGTTCCTACACTCATTTGGTTTACAAACCCTAATGCTACCCAGTCTTCCGAGATAGGTCCGGTTTATTAACATAGTTACCTATACTAGGTGCCGTTTGATTCCGAGATCTCTAGCATTACTTGGTGATTATCTTTAGACATCTGAGCAATCACAAGTGAGTACATAGACCCCTCTTTTACTGTTTTCCAAACTGTTTTGGGGTGGAACACATGTGCCTACTTGTTACTTTCATGCTTTCCTGTTTTAACATCATATACTGCTATGTTCGTTAGTACATTATAGTACATGATTTTATGACATTTCATACTAGGTGTGCCTATTATGTGCATTACTTAGTACATTGTTTTACATGACATTTCATGCTAGGTGTGCCCATTATGTGCATTACTTAGTACATCGTTTTACATGACATTTCACGCTATGTATGTTCATTTGATTACATACTTAGTGCATTGTTTTCACATGCTTACATTTTGGTATAACATTTGGTTTGTTTACATGGGACAATACATTCATTAACATTAGCTACGCCGTTCGTTAGTAGGTAGTGGTACCATAGGAATTGACAACTCCCGTTCCGGACATCCCAGGGAAAGGGGACAGAAAGGAATGACCGAATTCGATGATATAAGACAGATAGACCTTTAATTTGTTTAAAGGGTTTATCACCACAGTTACAAGGCTTGGATGTATGCATTTTCACAATACCGCATAAATGTTCATATTAAATATTTGCATGCATTTTTCCACAAAGGCATAAGATTGATTTAAACCATGTTTTACTTCAATATTTTGTTTTTGTGCATATGGTTTAGTTGAGACATTTCACTTGCCATACATGACATTTTGACATAGACATTTTTCACATAAACATTTGACATGGATATTTGACATAGACATTTGACATGGATATTTGACATAGACATTTGACTTGGATATTTGACATAGACATTTGACATGGATATTTGACATAGACATTTGACATGGATATTTGACATAGACATTTGACATGGATATTTGACATTGACATTTGACATGGTTTACATTTGACACATAAAATGTTTGACAATTGTTTCACACTACATGATTTACATCTTGACATGAACACTTTGACATATTATTCAATACATTTGACAATTGGTTTAAACATAGGCTTCTTACATTGGTTGGTATGGTTTGATTAAGTAACGATGCGTGTGTAATATGATACAAGCATGGTGGATACGCCGCTGGTACTTCCTATATATAAGTGTTTGTATGGTATTACATGTCGTAACGTTATTTGAATCATTTCAATATTGAGACATAGAACATTTTATACAAATAACATACTTTTCACAAGACATTGATTTACAAACAAATTATCTTATACAAACACATTTTTACATGGTTATTTATTTAACCTGACATTTACTTATACATATCATCTGATCTTATTGTTTTCAAATGATTTACATGACAAAGCAAATTACAAGGTTCATGACTAAACATTTTTCTTAAACATAAGTCACGAATCCTATTTTCACAAAACCTACGTATCTCACAGGCATTTTTATGCTGACGTACCTATTTTCACATGTGTTTTCAGGTGCTTTTCCATAGGATGTTGATCATGATACTAGGGCGGACCTGTGCCTTAGAGACTTTAAAAGAAGATAGACTATGTTTAATTATGTTCTGAACTCTTAATTTACTGTTTTGAGACAATGTAATACCCTTGTTGATAAATAAATACAACTTTGTATGCCATGGTTATGAAACAATTTATTCTGTTACGACACGCCCCGATGTTTCCGCCGCGATTTGTTGTTTTACGCGGTCGGGGTGTGACACATGGGCACACATGTAAGGTCCAGATCAAAGCTCAGTTTACGATAAACGATCTTAACGGTTCAAGGAAATCTATAAATACCCCATGATCTCAACCCCAAAAACCCACACCTTTGAAATCTGAATTTGTTCTCTAAGTTGATGTCTTTAACACTTCATACCTGAGAATATTCGGATTCAAAACTTCCATTCTTGGACCCGTTGTAAGTGTTCTTTCGTTCTTTACATTCGTTTTAGCGTTAAAGTCAAACTGCGTTTGATTTCTGCAATGACCAGTTTATGGCCAATGTGAAGTTCGTTTGAACTTCATAACGTGAGCGTAATCACGATGGTTATAGTCCCTTGAGACTATACCTACTGATTACCATGTTATCTAGGCTCAGTGACGAGTCGTAGTTTCGACCAAAATGCGCATTTACGCGTATTTTGTAACCAAACTACTTGTGGGTATCAAAACCGTTTGTTTTGATAACAAACCTGTTTTCAAACCTTGTTAAACATGTTCTAACATGTTTAGCACGTCAGTTTTAGTTTTGTGCTTGTCTAGGGTCGTAAAGGTAAGCGATTGATCGCTTATACTTTCGAACCCGACCCGTTTGGGCGATCATTAGGATCCGACCAAACACATTTGGTGACCATAGTGTATAGGGAATAACCTTCCAAGGTTATACCTTATGGTCGCTTCATTTAAGTAGTTTTATGATAGGTAGTTTATATGCCTTAGGTAAATTACCAAAAATGCCCTTTTACGCCAAAATTCATTTTAAGCATATGTAACATAACCTTTGGTATCTAAACTGATTAGACAACAATATTAAACATGTTGAGGCATATTTTACTTATCATAGGACTAGTTAGGCGTTCCGAACGCGTTTCACGCGAACGACGCGTTAAAGTAGCATAAGCTACCTTAATGGGTCGCGATGGGTCGAAAGCACTTAGGTTAGGTTTCATTTAGGATGTATGCCTTGTTAAACCATATCACATGAGTTCTAACACTCATTTGGGTTACAAGACCTCATTCTGTCCGATCTTCCGAGTTAGGCGTCTATTGTTTGACTAGTGGTCAAATTACTAGGTGCTGCTTTATTTCTCTGGTTTACTCGAGTTTGTTGAAGTACTATTGATTGAGGATACCTTGCACTACATGTGAGTACATAGTTCCCCTATTTTACTGTTTTCAATTGTTTTGGGGTGATTCATATGTACAAAATGTTTTCAAGGTTTAAACGATGATTTAAAAAACGAATAGAACGATTTATACTAAACTATTAACGATTTCCATAATGTGAACGAACTTGTTGGTTGTAGTTACATAACGAACAACATTCATTAGCATTGATCAAGCCGACCAGTATTAGGTTATGGTACCATAGGATATGACAAATCCCGTTATTGCACTATACCCATGGTTATGTGTGGGTGTTGTGGGTAACGACTGAATCTGATGATTGTTAACTTACCCTTTGGAGGTTTGTTAATGCAAGAACGAGTTGAACGATGAACGAGTCACAAAGGTTTGAATGTTATTAACGAGACGACCATATATAAGTTTTTCACAATTAAAACGATGATGATCTAAACGATTTAAACGAGTAAACGATTTGGAAATGATTTGGAGACAATGTTAAACGAATTGGGTAAACGATTGGTTTTTGGCTAGTGTTTAGATAACGGGACGGGGGTAATATGGTGAAACCATGGTAGATACGCCGCTGGTACTTCTTATATATAAGTGTTTTCAACATATTACATACCGTGGCGTTATTTAGTTCACTTGGGAAAACGATATTGAAACGATGTCACTCAACGATGTTTTCGAAATACTATACGAGTTTTATTAACAAGTTTATACGAGATGTTTTACAAGGTGGTTTTCTAAAACAAAAAGCTTTTGGGTTAAGAATCATGGCTACGAAATTTTATAAATTATAATCATCTTGTTTTGAGTTGGTTAATCATGTTGAAATATTATACACTTTTAAAAACAAGGTTTTCGAGGTATTGCAATATAAGTAAACAAGCCATGATTCCGATACTCCTATAAAACCTATGTACTTGCCAGCATTTCTTTGCTGACTTTGTTTTTACATATGTTTCAGGTATTGTTGCTTGATTGACGTTCTAGGATGCATGCGTCACATAGGATCTGGACGAGGCCTTAGTGACATAAAACAATGATAGTCGATATAAAACTTGTTGTTCTGTGTTAAAACAATGTTAATGTTTAATATTATCAATAAAACGAAACACTTTTGTATCCATGGTTATGAAACTATAATTCTGTTACAACACCCCCCGACGTTTCTGCCACGCTTTGTTGTTTTACGTGGTCGGGGTGTGACAGAAGAGTTGGTATCAGAGCCAATGGTTATAGGGAATTAGGTTATTGTAGGATCGATTTTTGACCCGAATGAGTCGTTTGGAAGAGCTCAAATCCGTTTCAGAGGCGGAAACCAAGAAACGGATGTGAAAACAGCTTGATTCACACTTTAAACCTCTTGTATATTGAATTAACAACGTTTACAATCAAAAAGAATACCGGCAGCACCTCGGTATCGAATCTGAAATCTGTTATAAATGAAATCGTTTGAAGGGTATTTATAGGCTTAGCCCCTTCCGTTTGAAAGTGACATGATACCTTTCAAACGGACATGTTCAAACGGAACCCTCCTTCAAACGGATATACATGTTCAAACGGATCCTATTTCAAACGAGCTAACATATAAAATCTAATTTGTCTTCTAGTGAACTCAATTTCTGATTTGTGTAATATTGCAATGTTGATGTCATGTTGTGATGTTATCTATGTGATGTCATCATCAATAATGATGACATAATCCTTGTTCTGAACCGCAACGAACCCGAGACTCGATATAAGACGAAGACGATAGATGAATGCACCAACAGACTCCCCCTCAGATGTTGACGAGTCTTAAATGTCGAGTCTTCGCATCTTCAGTCTTTATCAGTCTCTTTTCTTTCTTAGAATATACCAAGATCTTCTCTTTGGCTCTAGCCTCGTCAGACTCCCCCTCTCATCATGATGGGATCGCCGTCTGGAATTAGCTATCACCTTGAGATCACATCGTGGCTTTAACTCTTGTTCAACACATCTCCTGCACACTTCTCACCAAAACATAAGTTTTTACTTAATTCAATCAGAAAAACTTACTAGAAATAATTACACCAAGTTCAAATTAATGATCCCGATTAACTAATCAAACTTTCTTTCTCAAAATCAAAATTTCTTCATTTAAACACTCACTCACTCCTAAACCTGTTCATCATGTTCAGCACTTGAAATTTTGAATATCAGCTCTCCAACATCAGTTGTCAAAAATCTTTTTGAATTTTTTCAAAATTTATGCTAAAACACTCTGAAAATCTTTTTGGATATTTTTATAATGAAATAAAATACATAAATATTTACAGACAATATTTTTGTGAGTTTGCGTAAGAGGATCATATCAGTTTTTGTGACCAATCACAAGCACCATTAAGCTTTAAACATTTTCAGTTCTAAACGATTCACGTTGATTGACGATATTGTTGTCCACATAAACTCAATCTAAAAATTTTTGAAATGCTTACCGATACATTAAGGTATATTAATTTTGCACTAAATTCTTATGGACCCCACGATCTCAGCATATCCCCTCATCATGCAATACGCTGACTCAAGTAAAGCCTTTAAACTTTTATCAACTGTGTTTTGTGCGAAAACAAAGCAAAATGTTTAAACATTAACAATCAGGTTGATACTTCCGTATACGCAGAGAAAGTCCAATGTTTAAACAAAATAAGAAAATAAAAATAAGTTGAAGTTGTTTAGGCTTTAACCACCAGGTCGATACTTCCGTATACGCAGAGGAGGTCCAAAGCTTAAACGAAACACCAAAGAAAATAAAGCAGAACGTTTAGGCAATAACATCCAGGTCGATACTCACGTATACGCAGAGGATGTCCAATGCTTAAACAAAATAAAGAAATAAGACATGTTTAAATCTTTGCAAAATAAAATGCACAATCACAGCGACTTTTCAGCAAAGTTGTGAAACTTCACAAACTTAACCAGTTTTATGTCTTTCGACAATCAGCGATTACTGAGTAGGCACACAATCAAGAAGGACAAAACTAAGTACTATGCTTTTGACCATGTTTCCCACTAGAACTAGGCTTTTTCATTTAAGTTTGTATCGCTATCACAAATCTACTAGTCTAGCTGAGCCTACCGTCACATCTTTAGTAAGATCGTTTATCACATTTTATCTCTCCATTTCTTTAGCATGCTGTGACAGTCGCACTGATTTACTATCATTTCCTCTTTTTACAACAAAACTCATTTTTGCATTTTTCAATGTTTTTGACATTTTTAAATTTTCTAATTTTTTTAAAATTTTTACTCCCCCTAAAATCAAAATATGTCTCAATTTTGATTTTCTGGGAAAATTTGAAAACAAGCTGTACAAGAAATAAGCTGACAACATGAAGAGAATCGCTTCAATTCTCCATTCACTTGGCATAAACAATCAGAACTCCCCCTGACAACAAATCATTTTCCCATAGTGATTTCAAAACACTTAAGTTTATTTTAATCAAAATGGTTTTTCCGGAAAATAAGTTTTGTGAGTCATTTCTCAAACATGGGGATCATTCATCACCTTGTTTTCTTCAACCACTTGTAAACAATATAACAATTAAGATCAAATCACAAAAACCATTTGTAGAAAATCAAGTACAACTTAATGTCCCTGATTTACCACTTTTAAGTCGAAATATCACCAAAGTGAATTTCTCAAGAAATATGCCAATTCCTGCTCCACTCTTACCAACCTGGGAGCTCCAGCAAGTCAGGGTTTTCATTTAAACAGATTCACCCAAGCCTGACGGTCCTTGGGTGATTTTGAATTCTTGTTCAACAATGGTGGAAAATTTTCATCATCCATTGTTAAACCAGAATTCTCAATTTTTACCTCAACAACTGGCTCCTCTAGCTTTGATGAACCAGAATCATTGCCTGAATGTAGCTTGTCTGACTTTGATGAGCCAGATTCATCGCCGACATGTGGCTCCTTTGTTTCCAAATAAACAGATTCATCGCCAGCAACTTTCTTTTTCATCTTTCTCTCTTTCGTCCTCAGATTTGTATCTGATGAATCCGTTTTGCTTGATTTTTCATTCTTTGACGAGCAAGACGATTTATCAGAACTTTTATCTGTTTTACCAGTTGTATCCGAGGACAAAATCCTTTCGAGTTATTCTCTTGCTTTCTTCCTCTTCTTTCTCAGTCTGTCTTTCTGCCCTTGTGAAAGCTTCACTTTCTTTTCTAGAACTTTCTGTTCTTGAACTTTAGGTTCTTGAACTTTCTGTTCTTTAGGCTTGACATTGACTGGTTTCTTCTTTGCCATTTTCTGAGATTCAGCCCTCGATCTTCTCTTTGATCTCATTGGACAATCTCTGGCAATGTGACCTCTGATTTGGCAGTTATAGCATCTTCTCATCTCATGACTCCAACTCTGGCAGTTAACAACAATGTGTCCTTGATAACCGCATTTGTAACACACTCTGTTATCATACCAATTACCACCTTCAGTCCAAACATTCAGATCATAGCACTGTTTGGCTTTGTGGTAATCATCACTCTTCCTGAAAACTGAATTTGGCTTTGAAGCACTGTGGTCAAACCTGCACCACTCATTACCAACTATTTTTGAGTTTTCATTTTTCAATTTTTTTAAATTTTTGTTGCGATTGGATGATTGAACTGATGAGCTTTTATTTTCTTTTTGAAATTTTTTTGGCTTTTTATCTTTTTGTTTTTGTTCCACATTCTTCTTTACAGGTTTTTGCTTTGAGCATTCACCTTTCTCAGTCGAATGTAAAACAATTTCTTTAAACATTTCTTTTAATTTCAAAAATGTTTTCTTTTTCTCATCATCATCAGTTTTTTCATCACAATCTTCAACTTTGACTTTGTCAAAGTTTGTGACATTGTCACTTATTGGAACAGAATTGATCGGTTTTGGACATAGATAATCTGGTGTTGATGACGAAGTCTCAAAACCTTTCAATTTCTCTTCAAGCTCTTTGATTTTAATCTGAGCTTTTTCAGCTTCATTTTCAAGTCGAATGATTTTCTGAAGATGAGAGTTTATTTCAATTTGTTTTTCAAGATTATTTTTAAAAATAGTAGATTTCTCATCTTCTAAAATCTTCAATTGACTTTGAAAATCTTTTTCAAATTTTAATTTTTCATTTTCAAATTCTTTTTCCTTTTCTTTCAAAATCTCGTTTTCCAATGTCAAACTGTTCAAATCACTTAACAGTTTAACATTTTCAGATTTCAGCTTCTCACAATTTTCCTTAATTTCAAGAATCTGTTTATCCTCAGATTTCTTCTCGTCTTTCAAAACTGAAATTTCTTCAGTCTGTTCCTCTCCCACTTGGACACCTTTATTCCTGCTTCTTTTTAGTATTGATTTTCCGTTTTGACTTTTCTTCTTCTCAGCATTTTTCTCCATCTGTTCTTTCAGTTTCTCAATGAATTGACAAATTGTCAATCTAGAGTATTCTCCAGTTCTTTTTAAATCCAAAAGATATGTACCCCACTCTTGTTGAGGTATGGCATTGGCCAATCTTTCAACCCATTCATTTGGACTTTTCTGAATACCCTTATCAAACATTGATCGAACAAGATGGCTATACCTCTCAATGATCGTCTTTGTACTTCTCCTGGATAACCTGAAAACGAGTCAAACTCTTTCGTTAATACTTTTATTCTATTTAGTGTTTCACTATTCATATTAAAGAAATTTATATCCATGATACGGAAACACGTTTATCAAAAACAGTCACTTAAAATGAAATATCAAATTCAAACTAGATCTCCTTTCAAACGAAATGATTCACCTCGTGAAACACCTGAAATCAACAAGCAAACGATCAGTTTAAATGACTTGAATATGTGAATGTGTGTGTCATTTGAATCGATATAGGACTCGTGTCGAAGATTCGTGAACTCGTTTCAATGAATTCTGCAAATTGAATGAATGAACTAGATCAAATGGGCCACAAAATATGAGCTTCCAATTGGCCGCAAACAATGAAGTTCACTTGGGCTGGGCTTAGAAAGATTTGGGCCGAGATGTATGCTTATCAATATTGTGACTGTTATTGATATAAGAAGCCGACAATATTATCTTTCAAAATTCTATGATTGGGCCGCAACTTTTCAGTCTTTATCCAAACCTTGGGCCGACAAAGTTTAATACTTAAAACAAATTGATTGGACCTCAAAGTCCACTAAACCGACAACAATCTTCAATAAATGATCACATGAACCGATACATTTCTTCACATGGGCTTTCACATTGAATGTATCAAATGACTGACCAAAATTTATAATATCGGTATAGTGGGCTGACAAGAGCTTTTAATAATCGCTTTTAATTGGACCAGGTTATATGAAAAGATCACATGGTCGACAACTCACTTAAAGATCACATGCAAACTGATACAAAACATGATTTCTTATCCCAACTATCAATAACCTGACATCCTCGTTTTACGTTTCACACAACACGATGCACTTTTCAAACGGTTCACACTTCACAATGCACTTTCAAGCTCGTTCAAACGATGTTTTTCAAACGAAATGTCATTTTCAAACAGGCTATGCCAGTTTCAAACGGAAGGGTCAGTTTTCAAACGGAAGGATCAGTTTTCAAACGGAACACCATGCCTCGTTCAAACGAAAACCAGTTTTCAGTCCATTTTTACCAGTTTTACTACGAGTTTTAATATGATATTCTCAAGGATTTGTTAAAATACAATTACACACACATTGTGAAAGTTTTAGCCGATTTTAACCGTGAAAACTTGTTCAGTTTTAAAAAGAAGGTGTAGAAGTTAGAAATTGTGATGAAAACAGGCTGTTTTGGCAACATCTCTTCCTCCTGAGCTCTGATACCACTTGTAGGATCGATTTTTGACCCGAATGAGTCGTTTAGAAGAGCTCAAATCCGTTTCAGAGGCGGAAACAAAGAAACGGATGTGAAAACAGCTTGATTCACACTTTAAACCTCTTGTATATTGAATTAACAACGTTTACAATAAAAAAGAATACCGGCAGCACCTCGGTATCGAATCTGAAATCTGTTACAAATGAAATCATTTGAAGGGTATTTATAGGCCTAGCCCCTTCCGTTTGAAAGTGACATGATACCTTTCAAACGGACATGTTCAAACGGAACCCTCCTTCAAACGGATATACATGTTCAAACGGATCCTATTTCAAACGAGCTAACATATAAAATCTAATTTGTCTTCTAGTGAACTCAATTTCTGAGTTGTGTAATATTGCAATGTTGATGTCATGTTGTGATGTCATCTATGTGATGTCATCATCAATGATGATGACATAATTCTTGTTCTGAACCGCAACGAACCCGAGACTCGATATAAGACGAAGACGACAGATGAATGCACCAACAGTTATTAGTAATGCTTTGACCTAGACTATAACTTCTAGGACCCCAACGCGAGTTTATTTGCGTTTAGATTTTTAAAACAAAATCGTCACCTATTCTTAGGTGATAACCCCAACGAGAACACAATTTTCGAACCCGCTTTGAAAACTAATCATCTGTTCTAGGATGATTGATTACTAGGTTTTGAACCCTCCATTATAAGGTTTTGAACCCTCTAAGTTTTCAAAATCTCATCAAACTAGAAGAGTGAATGCCTGTACCCTGAGTTTTCTGTCTAAGGCTAGAGTGTTCGTACAAATCCACATAATCGGACCAGTCACTCTTACTTGGGAACTCTTGGGGTGAGTGTTCACTTATAGGCAAGCATGTCTTCGCGATACATTATTTTTGACCTATTTACTTTGATTAGTCACTGCGTGTCGTTTGTTTGTTCGGGGTAACAAACAAATGATCGCCTTCCTTGTGCTTTGTCGATACCTCGATCATGTTTTAATTGTGGAGAGTATGGTCATTTCCGCAACAATTGTCCGAGACTGGTGAATGCAAACGCGAATGCTAACGCGAACCCGAATGCTAACGCGAACCCGAATGCGAACGTCAACGTCAATGTGAATCCCGCTCGTGGGCGAGCGTACAATTTGAATGCAATCGAAGCGAGGGCTGACAACGAGGTTGTCAATGGTACGTTTCTTGTTAATAATCAACCTGCATCTATTCTTTTTTATTATGGTGCCGATAGAAGTTTTGTTTCATTATCTTTTGAGACTTTTCTTGCGATACCTAGAACTAAACTGAGGAAACCCTTACCTGTCGAGGTTGTTACTGGTAAACCTCTGGTTCTCGATTCTGTTATTCGTGATTGTCAGTTGAACCTTGATAACCATCTTTTTCCTATTGACCTCACCCCGATGCAACTTGGGAGTTTCGATATTATCGTTGGAATGGATTGGTTAACAAAACATCATGCTGAGGTGGTTTGTTTCGATAAGATTGTTCGTATTCCTTTGTCTTCTGGCGATGTTCTGGAAGTTCATGGCGAGAAACCTTCAGGTGGATTGAAGCTTATGTCGTGTATGGAAGCCCAAAGGTATTTACGGAAAAGATATGTTGCTTTCCTAGCACATGTCACCGAGGAGGAAAGCAAGAGCAAGAGTATTCAGGATATTCCGATTGTTCGGGATTATCCGGAGGTGTTTCCTGATGAACTGCCTGGTTTGCCTCCAGTTCGTCAAGTCGAGTTTCATATTGACCTTGTACCCAATGCCAACCCGATTGCAAAAGCACCTTATTGTCTTGCACCGTTGGAGATGCAAGAGTTATCGAAACAGCTTGAAGAGTTATCTGATAAAGGATTCATCCGACCGAGCTTTTCACCTTGGGGAGCTCCTGTCCTCTTCGTGAAAAAGAAAGACGGATCCTTTCGAATGTGTATCGATTATCGTGAGCTTAATAAGCTCACCATCAAGAATCGATATCCCCTACCTCGAATTGATGATCTCTTCGACCAGCTGCAGGGTGCTTCATGCTTTTCCAAGATCGATCTGCGTTCTGGGTATCATCAACTTCGTGTTCTCGAAGAAGATATTCCCAAAACCGCTTTCCGTACAAGATATGGGCATTACGAGTTCACTGTCATGCCTTTTGGTTTGACAAATGCTCCAGCTATCTTTATGGACTTAATGAATAGGGTCTACAAACCTTATTTGGCCAAGTTCATTATTGTGTTCATCGACGATATTCTCATTTATTCAAAATCTCGAGCCGAGCACGAGCAACACCTTCGTTTAACATTGGAACTCCTGAAGAAGGAACAACATTTTGCTAAATTCTCCAAGTGTGAATTCTGGCTTAAAGAAGTTCAATTCTTGGGCCATATAGTCAATGAGCAGGGTATTCATGTGGATCCATCCAAGATTGCTGCTATCAAGGACTTTAATACACTGATGACGCCTACAGAGATTCGATATTTTCTTGGTCTTGCTGGTTATTATCGTCGATTCATTTCAAATTTCTCGAAGATTGCGGTTCCACTCACTGCTTTGACTCAGAAAAATAAGCCTTTCGAGTGGGGACCCAAGCAAGAAGAAGCATTGCAAACGCTGAAGCAGAAGTTGTGTAATGCTCCTGTTCTATCTCTGCCCGAGGGAAGCGATGATTTCGTTGTCTATTGCGATGCGTCCAACTTAGGTCTTGGTTGCGTCCTTATGAAACGAGGTAAAGTTATAGCATATGCATCTAGACAATTGAAAGTTCACGAGAAGAACTATACGACTCATGATCTTGAGTTAGGAGCTATGGTTTTCACGCTTAAAATCTGGAGACACTACCTCTATGGAACAAAGTGTGTGGTTTTCACAGACCACAAAAGTCTCCAGCATATTCTTAATCAGAAAGAGCTGAATATGAGGCAACGACGTTGGGTTAAACTCTTGAACGACTATGATTGCGAGATTTGCTACCATCCTGGTAAGGCGAATGTCGTAGCTGATGCGCTTAGTCAAAAAGAACGAGTCAAGCTTCATTCTGTTCGAACTCTATCTGATATTCAATCTCGTGTCCTTCAAGCTCAACAATTTTGTGTTTCACAAAATTTAATGGGTATGGAATTACCACGTCAACTTGAGCTTAAGTCGAAGCGAAAGACGATGGTTTGCTCTATTTTATGGATTGATTGTGGATTCCGAAACAAGACGATCTTCGCACCTTGGTAATGGACGAATCTCATAAGTCTCGATATTCTATCCATCCTGGTGCTGATAAAATGTACAAGGATATTCGTACTCAGTGCTGGTGGCCTGGTATGAAGAAGGATGTTGCCTTGTATGTATCGAAATGCCTAACTTATCTCAAAGTCAAGGCAGAACATCAACGACCTTCTGGTTTGCTTGTACAACCAGAGATACTGGTTTAGAAATGGGAGAACATTGCGATGGATCTCATCACTAAATTACCGCGTACATCTAAAGGTCATGATGCTATTTGGGTTGTCATCGATCGATTAACGCAGTCAGCTCACTATATTGCGATCCACGAGGATCTATCTGCTGATAAACTTGCAAAGATTTATGTTGATGAGATTGTATCATGACATGGTGTTCCCTTGGATATCATCTCTGATCGTGATGCTCGATTTTCATCTCATTTCTGGAAGGCCATGCAATCTGCTTTGGGAACCCAACTGAATCTAAGCACTGCTTATCATCCCCAAACAGATGGCCAATCTGAGAGAACGATTCAAACTCTGGAGGATATGCTTAGAGCATGCGTGATAGACTTTGGTGGTAATTGGGATTCTCATCTGTTGCTGATCGAGTTCTCTTACAACAATAGTTATCATACTAGCATTAATATGGCACCATTCGAAGCTCTCTACGGTCGAAAATGTCGTTCACCTGTCTGTTGGAATGAAACCGGTGAAGCTCAGCTTACTGGACCTTAGCTCGTTCTGGAAACAACAGACAAAATCAAGAAAATCCGTGATAATCTTATGACAGCTCGAAACCGTCAAAAGAGTTATGCGGATCTCGGACGCAAGCCCTTAGAATTCCAAGTCGGAGATCGTGTCCTACTCAAGGTTTCACCTTGGAAAGGAGTCGTGAGATTTGGAAAGAAAGGAAAACTTGCACCTCGATATGTGGGACCATTTAAGATTGTGGAAAGAATTGGAAAGGTTGCCTATCGTCTAGAGCTACCTCCAGAGCTTGGAAATATTCACCCGACTTTTCACGTGTCCAATCTGTGAAAATGTTTAGTTGACGCTGATCTACACATTCCTCTCGACGAGATTCGAATCGATGAAACGATGCACTTTGTCGAGAAACCTGTGGAGATAGTGGAACGTACTTACAAACAGTTGAAGGACAAACGGATTCATTTGGTTAAAGTTCGCTGGGAATCCAAACGTGGCCCAGAGTTTACTTGGGAACGTGAGGACCAGATGAAGATGAAATATCCGCATTTGTTTTCACAAGCTTCCTCTATTTAAAATTTTGGGACGAAATTTCCTGAAGTAGGGGATACTGTGACAACTGTGTTCTGTAATCGATGTACGATGTAAAACAATGATGATTATTAATAAAACAATGTGCTTTGGTGTTATTATATGTGTTTTAGTGTTTCTATGTGTGTAATTGTGTTTGGTGATTTTTCAATTCGATTCGATTCTGATTGCAAGCTTTAAATCGCGTTCTGGAAGGTTATACGCAAACTGGTGCGTAAACGCAGTCAGTATAACGCGACAAACACTCCGGAATAGTGACATAGGCTTAACATACCTTAAATAACCCCCACATAACTTAGAAATAAGTTTTGAATGGTTTGGTGTGTTGAAATCAAGTTTGTTCGATCGCAGGGACTATTTGTGTCAAACTGTGAAACTATACCGATTTGTATAGTAATGAATATTCCGGAACTTGATCATAAGTTAAACATACCCTAAATAACCTTTACATATCTTATAAATAGGCTTTGAGGGGTTCGGTATGCTAAAATAAACTTTATTGATCAATAGGGACTAAAAGCGTCAAAAAGTGCATATCTTACGTTCTGAATATATCCGGACATACAAAAATTTATGTAAGCATTAAAATATTTTATTTTAGTGTTTGGCATGATAAAATTCCTTTCGTCACTTAATTTGGATCGTTTTTGCGTTCGTTATGACTTCCGTCGTAATTAAGCGAATAACGCAACCGTATGACCAAACGAACCAACATCCGAGATACTTTTGAGCATGTTTTGAGTTCCCTATACTTTAGCTTTATTTTATAGCCTTGAAATGGGGTTAACGGGGCTTAAAAGTGCAAAAAAAATCAAGTTTTACAAGTGTTGGGACCATTTTTGACATTTCTGACCAGATTCAATGAACCTAGTCCATTTTGAAGTATTGGTGGTTTTAACCCATGGTTTTGCAAAACCATGGGCTGGTATTTAATGAACATAGTCCATATTAGGGGCTCCCATGATTTTAGAAAACCATGGGCACACATGTAAGGTCCAGATCAAAGCTCAGTTTACGATAAACGATCTTAACGGTTCAAGGAAATCTATAAATACCCCATGATCTCAACCTTCAAAAACCCACACCTTTGAAATCTGAATTTGTTCTCTAAGTTGATGTGTTTAACACTTCATACCTGAGAATATTCGGATTCAAAACTTCCATTCTTGGACCCGTTGTAAGTGTTCTTTCGTTCTTTTCATTCGTTTTAGCGTTAAAGTCAAACTGCGTTTGACTTTCTGCATTGACCAGTTTATGGTCAATGTGAAGTTCGTTTGAACTTCATAACGTGAGCATAATCATGATGGTTATAGTCCCTTGTGACTATACCTACTGATTACCACGTTATCTAGGCTCAGTGACGAGTCGTAGTTTCGGCCAAAATGTGCATTTACGCGTATTTTGTAACCAAACTACTTGTGGGTATCAAAACCGTTTGTTTTGATACCAAACCTATTTTCAAACCTTGTTAAACATGTTCTAACATGTTTAGCTCGTCACTTTTAGTTTTGTGCTTGTCTAGGGTCGTAAAGGTAAGCGATTGATCGCTTATACTTTCGAACCCGACCCGTTTGGGCGATCATTAGGATCCGACCAAACACATTTGGTGACCATAGTGTATAGGGAATAACCTTCCAAGGTTATACCTTATGTTCGCTTCGTTTAAGTATTTTTATGATAGGTAGTTTATATGCCTTAGGTAAATTACCAAAAATGCCCTTTTACGCCAAAATTCATTTTAAGCATATGTAACATAACCTTTGGTATCTAAACTGATTATACAACAATATTAAACATGTTGAAGCATATTTTACTTATCATAGGACTATTTAGGCGTTCCGAACGCGTTTCACTCGAACGACGCGTTAAAGTAGCATAAGCTACCTTAATGGGTCGCGATGGGTCGAAAGCACTTAGGTTAGGTTTCATTTAGGATGTATGCCTTGTTAAACCATATCACATGAGTTCCAACACTCATTTGGGTTACAAGACCTCATTCTGTCCGATCTTCCGAGTTAGGCGTCTATTGTTTGACTAGTGGTCAAATTACTAGGTGCTGCTTTATTTCTCTGGTTTACTCGAGTTTGTTGAAGTACTATTGATTGAGGATACCTTGCACTACATGTGAGTACATAGTTCCCCTATTTTACTGTTTTCAATTGTTTTGGGGTGATTCATATGTACAAAATGTTTTCAAGGTTTAAACGATGATTTCAAAAACAAATAGAACGATTTATACTAAACTATTAACGATTTCGATAATGTGAAAGAACTTGTTGGTTGTAGTTACATAACGAACGACATTCATTAGCATTGATCAAGCCGACCAGTATTAGGTTATGGTACCATAGGATATGACAAATCCCGTTATTGCACTATACCCATGGTTATGTGTGGGTGTTGTGGGTAACGACTGAATCTGATGATTGTTAACTTACCCTTTGGAGGTTTGTTAATGCAAGAACGAGTTGAACGATGAACGAGTCACAAAGGTTTGAATGTTATTAACGAGACGACCATATATAAGTTTTTCACAATTAAAACGATGATGATCTAAACGATTTGGAAACGATTTGGAGACAATGTTAAACGAATTGGGCAAACGATTGGTTTTTGGCTAGTGTTTAGATAACGGGACGGGGGTAATATGGTGAAAACATGGTAGATATGCCGCTGGTACTTCTTATATATAAGTGTTTTCAACATATTACATACCGTGGCGTTATTTAGTTCACTTGGGAAAACCATATTGAAACGATGTCACTCAACGATGTTTTCGAAATACTATACGAGTTTTATTAACAAGTTTATACGAGATGTTTTACAAGGTGGTTTTCTAAAACAAAAAGCTTTTGGGTTAAGAATCATGGCTACGAAATTTTATAAATTATAATCATCTTGTTTTGAGTTGGTTAATCATGTTGCAATATTATACACTTTTAAAAACAAGGTTTTCGAGGTATTGCAATATAAGTAAACAAGCCATGATTCCGATACTCCTATAAAACCTATGTACTCGCCAGCATTTCTTTGCTGACTTTGTTTTTACATATGTTTCAGGTATTGTTGCTTGATTGACGTTCTAGGATGCATGCGTCACATAGGATCTGGACGAGGCCTTAGTGACATAAAACCATGATAGTCGATATAAAACTTGTTGTTCTGTGTTAAAACAATGTTAATGTTTAATATTATCAATAAAACAAAACACTTTTGTATCCATGGTTATGAAACGATAATTCTGTTACAACATCCCCCGACGTTTCCGCCACGCTTTGTTGTTTTACGTGGTCGGGGTGTGACACCGAGGAGGACAAAGTCATGTATGCTTCTCACCTTTTCAAGGAAGAAGCATTAGAATGGTGGAATACGGTGTTACAAGCTAAGGGAAGTGACATGGCCTATGCCATGAGTTGGGAGGAGTTTAAACGTCTGGTGGAAAGAAAATTTTGCCCAGAATATGAAAAAGAGCAGATGGCGAACAAATTCCTGAGCCACCGAATGTTGATTGCCGAGGGTATACTTCGAAGTTCTTCGAGTATGCCAGAATTGTGACTACTTTGGCTTCGCCAGAGCTGGTACTTATTTCTCGCTACATCTGGGGTTTAATTAGCGAGATCCGTGATATTGTCAAAGCTGCGAGACCCCGCACGATCGACGATGCGGTGGAATTAGCCAACACTTTGACAGACGGACTGGTGCGTACGTGAGAAGAAAATAGGAAGAAGGAATTGGCTCAGAAAATTACCCAAGGATTTCGTGTGGGTAATAATAGTAATTTCAAGAAAAGAGCAACTGGGCAATCTTCCACTCCGCCATTCTGCAGAAACTGTAAAAATAAACATTTTGGCAAATGTAATGAACCCTGTAACTTCTGCAAAGCCATAGGACATCGTGAAGAAGATTGCAGAAAGAAAACAAGGGTCTGCTATAACTGTGGAGAAGCTAGGCATTTCAAACCAGAATGCCCTAAGTTGGTCAAACCAGCAGATAACAAGGCTAAACCTGCAGAAGGAACTACCAAGAAAAACGTAAGAGCCTTCCAATAGACTACGCAGGAAGCTGAATTGATTCCTGACATAATAGCTGGTATGTTCTTAGTTCACAACGTTTATGCGAAAGTATTATTTGACTCTGGTGCAAACCAAAGTTTTATAAATACTTCCTTCTGCCAAGCTCTTAAGCTACCCTTAACAAAACTTAGGCAAGTTTTTACGGTAGAAACGGCAGACGGGAACTCTGTTAACATAGATAAGGTTTTGCAAAAAGGAAAAATTGAACTTTCAGGTCAAAACAATTTCTGCAAACCTATTACCTATGAATTTAGCTGGATTCGATGTCGTGTTAGGAATGGATTGGTTAGTTGAAGTAATTATGATTACAGGGGATAAGCCGCGAAAACCCATGAAGTTCATTTCAGTAATGAAAGTTGCTAGTTATGAACGAAAGCAAGGAATAGTGTATATGATTTCGGTAATCATTAGCACTAAGGGTAAGGAACTTAAGGAAATTCCTGTAGTCTCAGAATACCCAGATGTATTCCCAGAAGAGTTACCAGGATTACCACCAGATAGGGAGGTAGAATTTAGAATTCATCTGATTCCTGGAACTACACCAGTAGCAAAGGCACCTTATCGTCTAGCACCCACCGAAATGTTAGAACTGAAAAAGCAATTAGATGAATTGTTAAGTAAAGGATTCATACAACCTAGTTCATCCCTTGGGGAGCACCAGTTTGTTCGTAAAGAAGAAAGATGGTTCGATGCGAATGTGTATCAATTATAGGGAATTGAATAAGGTTACAATTAAGAATCAATACCCATTACCTAGGATCGATGATCTTTTCGATCAACTTCAGGGGGCTAGATATTTTTCTAAGATCGATTTACGCTCCAGATATCATCAGTTGAAAGTACAAGAAGAAGACATACCTAAAACTGCTTTCAGAACTAGGTATGGTCATTACGAGTTTACAGTCATGCCCTTTGGATTAACAAATGCTCCTGCAGCATTTATGGACATGATGAATAGGGTCTGTAAACCATATTTGGATAAATTCGTAATTGTCTTTATCGACGATATACTTATTTATTCCAAAAGTCAGGACGAGCACTGTGAGCACCTGCATGCACTCTTAACTTTGTTAAGAAAAGAAAAGCTTCATGCCAAATTCTCGAAGTGTGAATTTTGGCTACAGGATGTGCAATTTTTAGGTCACATGGTGAATCATGAGGGTATTCACGTAGATCCTGCTAAGATAGAAGCGATCACCAAATGGAAGGTCCCGCAATCAGCTACGGAGGTTAGATGTTTTCTAGGATTAGCTGGATACTATAGGCGCTTTATTAAGGATTTTTCTAAAATAGCTATACCATTAACTAAGCTAACCTGTAAAACAGTTAAGTTTGAATGGGGACCTAAGCAAGAAGAAGCTTTTAGGATTTTAAAGCAAAAGTTAACAAATACCCCAATTCTAGCTTTACCAGAAGGAACAGAAGATTTTGAAGTTTATTGTGATGCTTCTAAGCTAGGATTAGGATGTGTGCTAATGCAACGCAAAAAGGTAATTGCGTATGCTTCAAGGCAATTGAAAAAGCACGAAGAGAACTATACGACGCATGACTTAGAATTAGGATCAATAATTTTTGCCCTTAAGATTTGGAGACATTATCTGTATGGAAGTAAGTTTACTGTCTATACAGATTATAAAAGTTTAAAATATATATTTGGGCAAAAAGAATTGAACATGAGGCAAAGAAGATGGATGGAAATCTTAAGTGACTACGACTGTGATATTCAATATCACGAAGGAAAGGCAAATGTAGTTGCAGATGCCTTAAGTCGTAAGTATCATGAGAAACAACGACGAGTTCGAGCTCTTAGATTAAGTTTACAATTAGACTTAATGGAACAATTAAAGAATATTCAGGAAACAGCAATCAAGGAAGATGCTGAAGGAATGAAAGGAAGAATAAAGGAATTAGAGCAAGGAGCTGATGGAATTTGGAGATTCCACAAAAGAAGGATTTGGGTACCTAAGCAAGGAGAATTAAGAAATAAGATTTTAGAGGAAGCTCATAAATCTAGATATACCATGAACCCGGGAAATAATAAGATGTACCAAGATTTAAGAAATAATTTCTGGTGGATAGGAATGAAAAATGACATAGTTAGATATGTATCTAAGTGTCTAACTTGTTCACAAGGTAAGGCAGAACACCAGAAACCTTCAGGATTACTCCAACAATTAGAAATGCCTGTATGGAAATGGGAACTAATAACAATGGATTTTGTAGGTAATGATGCAATTTGGGTAATTGTGGATTGATTAACCAAATCAGCTCACTTTCTACCCATGAAAGAAACCTTTAGCATGGAAAGGTTAGCAAAATTGTACGTAGACGAAGTAGTATCCTTACATGGAGTCCCACTCTCTATTGTATCGGATAGAGATAGTCGTTTCACTTCGCATTTTTGGACAAGTTTCCAAGAAGCCATGGGGACTAAACTGAACTTGAGCACTGCATATCATCCTCAAACAGACGGACAAAGTGAAAGGACGATCCAAACCCTGGAAGACATGCTCAGGGCATGTGTGATAGATTTTGGTGGAAATTGGGATGACCACCTACCCTTAATTGAATTCTCCTATAATAATAGTTATCATGCAAGCATTGAAGCTGCCCCATTTGAAGCACTATATGGACGAAAGTGCAGAACTCCAGTTTGCTGGGCAGAAATAGGAGAAAGTCAATTATCAGGACCCGAAATTGTACAAGAAACTACCGACAAGATCACTCAAATCAAGGAAAGACTAAAGACGGCTCGAGATCGCCAGAAGAGTTATGCAAACAATCGACGCAAGCCGCTAGAATTTCAAGTCGGAGATAAGGTACTCTTGAAAGTTTCTCCTTGGAAAGGAGTAGTTCGGTTCGGTAAGAAGGGAAAGCTAAGTCCAAGGTACGTAGGACCATTCCCAATAATCCAACGAATAGGACCAGTTGCTTATCGTTTACAACTACCAGAAGAGCTAGCTGGGGTGCATGATGTGTTTCATGTATCCAACCTCAAGAAATGTTTATCTGACGAATCCCTGGTAGTACCTCTTCAAGATGTAGAGGTAAATGAAAAGTTAAAATTTGTGGAGAAGCCAGTACAAATAGGAGACAGAAAGGTCAAGTTTCTCAAACACAAGCGACTAGTGCTGGTCAAAGTCAAATGGCATTCAAGGAGAGGACCTGAATATACTTGGGAGCTAGAATCAGAAATGAAGCGAAAGTATCCCTACTTGTTACAGTAAATCTCGAGGACGGGATTTTAATTAAGGTGGGGAGGATGTAACAACTCTCACCAAAAGTCCTATTTCTTATTTTATATTGCCCAATAGGAAACCCTAATTGAGACCCCCAAGTGATACTGCATGACCCCTAAAAATTTCAGAACAACTGTCAGGATCAGGGCCCCTAAAACTCAGGGGGGGGGGGGTATTTCCTAGTCGGTATTATCTAAACAATTTTTCGTAGAATCAGAATTTTGAGAAACTGTCGACTCACCCAAGCTAAGCAGACACTGGGCTACCCTATGGTAGGGTGGTGCCCCTCGCGCCACGCGAGGGAGCTGTTTTCCAGGTATAAATAGAGGGGTGTGGGACTTGATTTCTGGCGTTGGTTCGACGTAAAAAACTCAATTCGTATGTTGAGTTATCACCTGTTTACTACATAACACACACAATCACGAAATTCTGCCACGATAACAGGGTAATAACTCGATCACTGCTACGATTTAATGTCCGATCGATAGAAACCAATCCAATGGATGTTTAAGTGCTGCTCAAACTTGGGTTATACTTTGTCATTCGTCGTAAATTCGATGGATGTTTAAGTATCGCACTTTGCCATTCGTTGTGAAGGTTTTGATCTCGTGAGTTGTCGTAAAAAGTTGGATTAAAGTTACTAACCTAGTTTTCGTGTGCATTGTTATTTGAATTAGGTTAACAAGGCTAATCAGTAGGCTAAACTCTGCCCGTATAAGTCTGCAATGTGAGTCATTCTCTTTTTATCAAACTGCTTTACAAAACCCTATTTATTTTCAAGGTTATAATTACAGGGATTAAGTCTTTGTAATCTTCAATTACTGCCGGTATGTGGGGTTTTGTATACATTACTTGTTTCCCGTCACCATTGGACAACGAGTTAGCCAATGGGTGATCTGACCATAGTCACAGATATAGTCGAGTGACAAATACCGATTTGGGGTAATTGGTTGATATAAACAATGTAATCACCCTTAATACTGTATATTATAACAATGTGTCGTTTTGTGCAAAATGAGTGACTCGCCAGTATTTCCCTGCTGATAAAACCTTTTTAAAACATGTTTCAGGTGATCTGCTGTGATCCAAGAAAAAGTGCCATATAGCACTACAAGCTTGAGGAAGTGGCTCAATAAAATAAAGAAACATGTTTTTGTAAAAATAGGGATTTCCCAGTGAAATCATCTTTATTGTAAATTATGGGGTTTATCCCTAATTATGGAAGGGCATTTTCAAGTTTAATGATCCTATTAATAATTCCGCTGCCAAATTAAATAAATACCACGAGATTTCTGTCCCGTGGCTCCGGGACCGGGTCAAACCGGTCCGGGGGCCATGACATATACCAAATAATAAAAAAGTTATATTTTTAATAAATCAGGATAACATTTAATATTAATTTATTATTTATATATTTTAATATAAGATAAGTAGGAAAGAGAGGTATTTGTTTTAAAAATATATTAAATTAACAATTTAGATTTAAGGATAATATTTTATTAAAGTATGATAAAATTTAATATTAATTTATTATTTATTTAGTTAATATAAGATATGTATAGATTTGAGGATACCTCACGTGTTCAAAAGTTGGTTTCTTTTATTATAGTAGATAGATTTGGTACATTTATATTAGTTGTAGATAACTATTAATTAAATTTGAATTTATATGTTTATCCCTGACTATATACATTTATATTAGTTGTAGATAATTATTAATTTAATTTGAATTTATACGTTTATCTCTAACTATATTAATTAATATTATATTATATTATATTATATTATTATTAAGAGTGAAGAGGTAAGAGAGTGACACGTGTATAATTTTTTTTTCAATTTATTAGTATAGAAAGAAAATATTATCTTTTAAAAAAATAAAGGAAAATACTACTTATTTAGTTTTTAATATATATATTAAAAGAAAATAATATAATAATATATCTGTATTTATTATGTTTTATAATTTTGATAGAATATGATTCTTACTCAGATACTACACTACTTGAAAAACCTTTTTAGCACCCCAAACCCCCTCTCTCTCTCTCTCTCTCTCTCTCTTTCACACAGTTAAAGGTGTCTGAACTCCTCCCTGCACAGCTGATTCTTCTTACAAGATCAAGCACACATTTACTCCACCTTCCTCATCCTGATCCGTCAAATCATTCAAATTACGCAACATTTTCTATCTCTCTCTCTCTCTCTCATCTCTGATCGAATCAACTGCAAATTATTCACTCAAACTTTTAGTTGCTTTACACCTACGATTGATCGATTTTCAATCTTCGGTTTTGTGTTACGTGAACGGATTGATTAACGTTCGATTATGAGGTTGATTGTTGTAGGAATTGGTAGCTAGGTTTGCGCTTGTGCAGGCGCAGCAGATGATGTTGATGCAGACTCCGAGGATGAATTCGGATGCTAGTAGGACTGGTGGTCATGTTGAAAGAGACATTGAGCAGGTATAATCAATTAACGACTTTTGTTGCTGTTATGGTAGGGTTTTGTCATTGTTTGGAGTGTTGGTTCATCATCCGCATTAGGATACACAGAAGTAGAAGATTTATTTGCTACCGAGGTTATGTGAGGTTTAAGTAGTGTTGTTTACCGGTTTAACAATCTGCGTCTGTTTCGTATCGATGATGTAGTGACGTTTTTGGTGTGTGATTGTTGTACCTGTAGGAATACTGCTAGAAACATGTAAGAAAGAGTGATTCATTAGGTTCTTATTGTGAACTTATACAATGTGTATTCCATGTTAAATGGCAGTGGGTTTTGGCAGATAATCTTTGGGTTTGTGGATTTTGTAGTGTAGTTCGTGTTTTCCCCTTGTCATTTTCGTGTGATTTAGCACAAGTTGGTATGATGATGGCCTGCCTTAGATAAATTAAAGAACAGATATTACTGATCTAATACCTAGGGCCTACCGTATCCTATGTAGGTAAGAGGGATGTTGCTTGGGGTGCATTATGCTCTAGCGATCTAAGTTTTTTTTGAAGATATTTGTAATACGAGAGCCCTTGTTTTCATTAGGTGTGGAGAGGGTAGAGTTTGCTGTGTTCCTTAATTCTGTTTAATGTTTGAAGTACGTATATCATGGAACAAAATGAAGTATGGTTAACCACATATAAGTTGTGGCCGCATGTCTTGAAATCTACTGCTATTTATATGTAGCCGTAGCCTTTTGTGGCTATTACTTTGTTGCACTTAGTTTGGAGTTTCTAAAAAATTCTGTTGATACGTTAACCGGCATTTTTCAAAATTTGTTACATCAGAAGTGAAGTTTTAAAGTTTGTTGCCCACAATTACAATACATTTTGGGTAAGTTAACCCTACTTAACATCCTGCAGAAATTTAGGTCTAAACTGCAAACAGAATTTGATAAAAGTCTGAGTGACAGATGGATAGACAGTCAGATGCTATTCCTTCACTGGAGCACTACTGACACGGTGTTTTAGTTCCCTGCCAATATTAACTGAACTATGTTTCTTCATTGGTCACGCTAAACTTTAGACAAACTTACTAATTGTAGTGTTGTTTTCAAATTTATGGTAGTATCCAAGATTTTTGTTTGAATTGAGGTATAGTAATTAGTAAGTGGTACCACAATTGGTGTAACATGCTTTGGAAATCACCAGAATAAAGAAAATGTTAGAAGAAGAATATTCCTATTTTTCCTAGTAAGATGTGTTCGTATTGTAACACCCCACCTTAATCATGATGTTGTTAACTTTGCTCTACCTGGCCACATTTTTGTCTGACTATCACACGAGAACTTCTCATGAGGTGACCCATATTTGTAGTACACTGGTACTCCTACCCAGAGCTAGAGGTGCACAAACCGGGTTTTTTAGAACTGGAACCGGGTCTGGGTTGCTCAATAACTGGTTCCGGGTACGTTGGGGTTTTTGACCGGTTTGGCCGGTTTTTTTTTTAGGTTTTGGTCGGTTCGGGTCCGGGATTTGACCGGGTAGAGGTGGAACTGGTTCCGGTTTGGTTCCTTTTTCTAAACTTGGGTCTGGAACTGTCTGTACCCGCAGGTTGGGTAGGGTAGGAACCGGTTCTGGGTCGGGTCCGGAACCGGGTTTTTTTGTGCACGGCTACCTAGAGCACACTCAATTGCGCAGTTTTGATGTCAGCGGCCCCAAACCGTGTGGACACTATTTAACCCAACATCTCTTGTGCCTATGGGCTATGGCTGATGTGGGATCCACCAAAGGTGTTACAAACACCCCCTCCTTAGAACTCATCATCCTCAATGAAGTTCTCCCCACCATCCTAAACAACACAAGAGTTGCTCTAATACCATATTGTAACACGCCCGCCAGGACCAAGATATTAACCGCTTTCCCGAGCAAGTGGATCCTACCATGATTGGCTTAGAGATACATAAAACGGATGTCAAGGGATCAGTCTTGACTCGCCCCATTATGTGAGAAGGTGGGTCATGTGGAATATTGTGGAAGGGGAGGAGGACCTTTAACTTGTCTCGACTGATGTTAGCCAAAGTAGATGGATCCTTTCAGGGCTTGGGTTTGACTTTTGAGAGTGGTTGGATTGGTGTAAAGTGTAAACCCGAGTCCCACATTGGAACATAACAGATCTTAAAGCCAATTTATAAGCAGATGAGTTACTCCACGTATTGCCTTATGAGTTTAGGATTGGATCCTAGAATGCCAGTAAGGTGGCTTAGGTAACAAGATCTTGGCTAGAAAAATATTGCAGAGCTATGGTAGGACTCACATGTTGTTTGTCCACCGTTAAACAATGGTTGGTTGGTCGGTCATACTCCTTGAGTAGTTAATAATCATTATGTGGAACATATGTTCACATAACATGTAGAAGTATAAGATGGTGGCCTCACTTCTCAATATCTATGCAATTTACATGATGCATATAAATCCACGAGTACAATTTTTTTCCTTGAACATGCAATATGATTTCCCTGTACTCTCACAGTAGATTGTTACTAAAGTTAGCTAGTTGAAAGTTTATATTTTTTCGAGTTAAACTCCTATCAGATAAGTTTATATTCAGAACATAGTTATCAAAGATTCAAAGGCGCTAGGCGCACTCAAGGCACATAGGCCTCGCCTGGGGCTGATATGTGCCATTACCTACATCAACCCATGTGCATCGTAAAGGAATATTAGTGGGCTGTTAGTGGTTTACTAACTCTTCTTTTATTGTCTCTTTATTTAGTAATAGTGGGTGAGTGGTAAAGTAGTTCTAAACGGTTAGTATTAGTGGTAGAGTAGTTCCATTGTAACACTATTTAACTAGTCAATGTCTTGTGTTATTTTTTTATGAATGAAATTTATGAATTAGGTCTAATCCTCTCTAAATGTTCTTCTAGTTTCCTCCTATTTTCTTTTGCAACCATTAAATTGTTGGAACCACATCAGGGGCCTAGGTGCAAAAAAAGTGAGGGCCTGAGAAAAAAAAGCGCACAATAAATAACTATAAAAAATAAAATAACAACAACAACAACAACAACCATACCCAGTATATCCCACAAATAGCAGAACTATTCGTAGGGTCTGGGGGAGGTGGGATGTAGGCAAACCTTTCCTCTATCCTACGAATAGAGAGGCTGCTTCCTGAGAGACCCCCGACTCCAAAACAACCAACAGGTAGATATATGAAAGATGTATAAGTAAATAGCGTAGCAGTAGTCAGATAGATCATTAGCATGCACACATAGGCATAGATACAAGAAAATCATCATATGTTAACCTACCTAAAGTGTAAAAGAAAAGTAACCCCCCTTCCCAAAGCAAAGCTAGGGCACGTCTATACCCTCACCTACAAGTCCTTAACCTTAATCCTACGTCTCCACGAACTCCTATCCTGAACCATGTCCTCAGAGAGGTGCAACTCTACCAAATCTTTCCTAAGTCTTTCATCCCATGTCAACTTGGGCCTGCCTCTACCCCTTCTTCCTTCCACTGTTATGGTTTCCACTGCTCTAACTGGTTCTGTTAACTGCCTCCTCTTCACATGCCCAAACCATCTCAATCTCCCCTCTTTTAACTTGTCTGATATACTAGCTACTCCTAACCAATCCCTATAAACATCACTTCTTATTCGGTCTAACCTCGTGTGGCCACACATCCACCTCAACATTCTCATCTCCGCTACCTCCATCTTGCGCGCTTGAGTTTTCTTGATGGCCCAACACTCTGTCCCGTATAACATAGCCGGTCGAACTGCTATCCTATAGAATTTTCCCTTCAATTTTGTCGGGAACCTCCTGTCACACAATATCCCAGTGGCTGTTCTCCACTTACACCAGCCAACCTGAATGCGGTGGGATACATCACTATCTATCTCCCCGTCCCTTTGCACAAACGATCCTAAGTACTTGAACTTAGTCGTTTGTGGGACCACTTGACCTTCAATGATAACCTGAGTGTCCTCGTTGTCACCTGCACCGCTGAAATTACAATAAAGGTATTCAGTCTTAGACCGACTAATCCTTAAACCATTGCCTTCTAACGCTATTCTCCATTCCTCTAGCCTCGCATTTAGGGTTTGTCTAGTTTCAGCAACTAGCACTATATCGTCCGCAAAAAGCATGCACCACGGAACTGTCTCTTGAATAGACTTGGACAACTCATCCAAGATAACCGCAAAAAGCAACGGGCTCAACGCAGACCCCTGGTGGAGTCCTACTTCCACGGGGAAGGACTCTGTATCTCCTACAGGCGCACGAACCCTAGTCACAGTCCTATCATACATATCCCTAATTAAGTCTACATACTTCCCCGGAACTCCCCTACTCTCCAAGCTTTCCCAAATCAGTGTACGTGGCACACTGTCATAAGCCTTTTCAAGATCAATGAAAACCATATGTAGATCTCGCTTTTTCTCCCTGTACTTTTCCATTAATCTTCGTAGAATATGAATCGCTTCCGTTGTTGAGCGCCCTGGCATGAAACCAAACTGGTTTACCGTAACCTGAGTTTCTCTTCTAATCCTAGTCTCAATTACCCGCTCCCAAAGTTTCAAAGTGTGGCTTAGTAGCTTAATCCCTCTGTAGTTCCCACAACACTGGGCATCTCCTTTATTCTTATACAAGGGCACTACATCACTACTCCTCCACTGTTCCGGGATTTTTCCCGTTTTGAAGATAAGATTAAACAAACTAGCTAGCCATCGAACTCCATCCTCTCCCAAACACTTCCACACCTCTATCGGTATGTTGTCAGGACCAACTGCCTTAGCCCTTCCCATCTTCTTGAGTGCTGTCCTTACTTCTCCCATTGTAATACTCCGGCAATAGCAGTTATTTCGTCGTCGTCCTTGAGTGTTGTTGTTGTCGCTTTCTTGTTGGACATCCTTCCCCCCATTGAAAAGATTACAAAAGTAGGTTTGCCATCTCAACTTAATGTCTGGTTCTTTTACTAGGACATGCCCATCCTCTCCCTTTATAAATTTCACAGAACCTAGATCCTGCTTTCTCCGCTCCCTAGCTTTGGCAATCCTGAACATGGCATGTTCCCCTTCGTTCGTCTCCAGGCGGTCATACATATTCTTATAAGCTGCGCTCTTTGCCTCCGCCACTGCCTTCTTCGCCTCCCTTTTGGCCTTTTTGTACCTCTCCTTCAGCCTCTGTCGCTCTTCCTCGACCGTGCACCTCAAAAGATCTCTAAAACCCTGTTGTTTAACCCTTATCTTGATCTGCACGTCCTCATTCCACCACCAGGTGTCTTTATGGCCGCTTGTCAATCCTGTTGTAAGCCCTAGCGTCTCCTCTGCCACTTGGGTAATGGAAGTCGCCATAGCCTCCCACAACCGGTTTGCGTCCCCACCCACCCGATCGGCTGTCATAGGGATGACCTTGTTTCTAAACATTGTAATATTGTCTCCTTTCAGGCTTCCCCATCGTATCCTAGGTCGACCCTTCCTCTCCCCCTCTGACACCTTTTTTCTCATACCTATATCCGCTACTAGCAAATGGTGTTGAGTCACCGTTGTCTCCCCTGGTATAACCTTGCAGTCCCTCCACCATCGTCGATCTTCTCTCCTCATCAAGAGATAGTCTATTTGCGTGTTACGCCCCCCGCTACTAAAAGTGATCAAATGAGACACTCGTTTCCTAAAAAACGAGTTTATAATACCCAGGTCATGGGCCACTGCGAACTCTAGAAGGTCCCTCCCAGGCTCATTCCTATCACCAAAACCAAAACCCCCGTGTACCGACTGAAAACCATTATTGTCCTCACCTATATGGCCATTAAAGTCACCACCTATAAAAATCCTCTCCTCCCTAGGTATGGCCCTTACTACGACATCTAAACAATCCCAAAACTCTCTTTTCTCCTGATCTCCTAATCCCCCATGAGGCGCATATGCGCAAATCACAGCCATTATCTCCTCACCCAGTACTAATCTCAACATCATAATCCTGTCGTTGTACCTTATCACTTCCACTACATTTTTCTGCAGTTCACTAGTCACTAGAAAACCCACTCCGTTCTTAGCGCCATCAGACCCTGAATACCACAACTTATACCCATTGCATTCTGCCCCTCTATGCCCCTTCCACCTAGTTTCTTGCAGACACGCTATTTGAACCTTCCGCCGTTTAAGCACATCCACTAACTCTAGCAACTTACCACTAAGAGATCCTACATTCCAGGAAGCCACACGTACATTATACCCCCTTTTGTCCCCTTTATTAGCACCCCTCTTTCTTGGACACGGTCTTAAGGCATAATTGCGACTCCCACCGTCTATGGTTCCTAATTAAAACAATATCACAGTACATCAATATAAATACACAACAAGCCCCACACCCAACAATAAACAATGTTATCCCTGCAAAACAAATAGAATATGTATACAAATTTACACACAAGTACTCAAAACAGAAAATTCACCCAAGGTCCACTTAACTGTACTATATCAGCAAGCAAATGAGCGAGACAAACAAGCACACATAAACTCTATTGCTACTGTATGAAGTGGAACCATACAATTATCAAACAAAATGATGCACAATCAACGTATAACTGAACCGAGGGCCCCAATTTTACCAAATCAGTATCAATTTTAAAACCATAAAAAAAAAAAAAAAAAAAAATCGCACGGTATGATAAAAGAGGGGAAACAGGAAATTAAACCTAGAAGCTTCTACACCAATGACTAAAGATACAAAATTCAATGAAAACGATGTGAAATAAACATATAAGTGAGCGAAAAGCCTCAGTTTCTTCCTTGTGAGATCACCGGAAACTTACCGGCGACGGTGGCACAAGTGGCGGCAGAAGTCGGTGGAGATTTGAGAGTAGAAGAGATTACCCAAAACAACTTACCGGCGGTGGTTTGTGGAGATTTGAGAGTAGAAGAGATACGAACCTTCCCGGAAATCAACGATCAGCGGTTGCTTACCCGGATTTGGAGAAGATTCCGGCCGGCGAAACAGGGATTCCAGTGTAAAAAAGAACGTTGCTATTGTACGGATGAGTTGTCCGTTCTTTTGTACGGAGAGAAGTTTTTAAAAATTCATAAAAATAAAAAATAAAATAAAATAAAATAAACAAAAGCTATTAATAACATTTAATATCATCTAATTAGTACCTAAAGTTCTAAAATTAGGGATGGAAAAAATACCCAAGCCCGACGGGTATACCCGAAACCCGAAGCGTTTGGGATGTGGGTATACCCGATACCGGACGGGTATTGGGCCGGGTATGAGTAAGGAAAAAAAATATTTCGTGGGTATGGGACGGGTTTGGGATTAGATGATACCTGACCCGATTACCCGAAACTATATACCCGTTTACCCGAAATACATACCTGATACCTTTTAAGTTTTATATTTATTTTCCTTTAACTATTATTCTGTAATGTTTTATTCTTGTTCGTTTGAAATATATATCTTGATGACATTATTCATATTTATATGCTATGAAATACAAAATTATTTTTTGAGATTAATATTATAATATATTTACATTTTTATATATATCAAATATTATTATGGTGATGATGATATGTATGTTATTTATTATATGTATATTTTTAAAGCATAAAATTATAAAGGAAAGTAAATATATATATACATGAAAATCCTAATGGGTACACCCGATACCCGTGGGTATGCCCGATACCGGGCGGGTAAATACCCGCCAAATACCCGACAGGTAATGGGCCGGGTATGGGACACGATTTTACAACCGGGTATGGGTATGGGATTAGCTATACCCGACCAATACCCGGCCCATCGCCATAAAATGTTAATGTATTAGTGTAGAAAATAGTTTCCTGAGATAAAAGTAGAAATCTGGCTGGAATCTTGCCAAAATTTAGAAAATCTGGCCGGAAACTCTCCTGAATCTGCGTTTGAACCATCACGTAGAGAATTATAGCTCAAATGCCTATTGCACCAAGGCGCAAGAGGCGATCGCTTTCAACAACTCATCATCATCATCATCATCATACTCAGTAAAGTCCACCAATAGCAAAGCTAAGATAGGGTCTGAGGAGGGTAAGATGTAGACAACCTTACCTCTATCCCGTAGGAATAGAGAGGCTGCTTCCAGTGAGACCCCCAACTCGATAGTAGTTTTGCATCAAGCCTTGGACACAAGGCACATACTCAACAATCGGGACAAAGGCCGATTAGTGCATGTACCCATTTGTCTTTCGGCTATCAACGCCACCACATGATGCATGATTAACCATCCCCCTCTTTTAACGTTATTTTCACGAAATTAGTAAAATAACGTTAAAATTAGTGCACTTTCACTTTTGCCCCCGAGCGCCTACAGATATATACATTATATGTGCATACCGCAAGCGGGGCTAAGATCGCTTTCAACAACTATGATTCTGAATGCTTGCATATTCTGCATGAGACGGATTTAGAAGTTGATTACGAGTTCATATGTAATTTCATGACATTTTTACCTTTTTAGCATGTGAAAAAATTTCATCTTCATTGTAGCGCGTTTCAAGCCAGTTTAATGCTGTTACCTCAAGAGCGTAGTGCTGTAGTTGGGACACGATCTGTTTGTTGTGCACCAAATATGAGGATTGCAATTTTCAACTGACTGCAGTGCTATTTATTTAGATGATATCATCTTCTATCTGGTGATATTAATTGAATGTCATCTTTGGCTTTATCTATATGTGATCGTGTCTACTAATGTAAATAAATGCTCTTGATTGCAGGCACTCTGCCATATTTATATCAATCAAAAGTTGATGTGGCAAGTTTAGTATAAATGCTTTCACGTTTCTTAAATAATAATCAAATGCAGAAAGAAATTACACATAACAGTATATGTACTTACCTAATAACATAAATTATTTTATAAAATAACTAGACAAGCTTGCATTGACACAGTTGCTTTCCCTTATAACATGAAAATCATGGAAATGAACCCTATTTTTGCATGGCTGTAACTGCTCTTTAATCGCTCGTAGGAAGTTAACCCTATGAATTTGCAGGATAAATTTAATGCACCTAGAATCCTTGTTGCATGAAATATAAAATCTCAAAACTATCTTGCCAAATAGATATGAGCGTATGTTAAGGTTTGTTCTCTTGCATTAAATAGATTTTTAATTGATATTTACTGCAGGCAATTACTGCTCTAAAGAAGGGGGCTTATCTTCTCAAATATGGGAGAAGAGGGAAACCTAAGTTTTGTCCCTTCAGGCTGGCTAATGTAAGTTTGAAATTGTTTTTGATCATCCCGATAGTATTTCTTGTGTTTGTCATTTCAATCTTCATTCTCTTTTATTGAATTACTATTTTTCTCTCAGCTTTACACATGATTAGATCTGGCATGAAAAAACTGTACCATGCGTAAAAGTATGTTTACGATATGTACACTAGGTGCTTTTTGCCCTTTATGTTGCTTCACAGTGTGCACAATAAGTGCATATGGAAAAGTACAATGCACATTAGGTGTTCGCTGCTTAAAGTTTGTGCAGTAGATGATTACCTCCTTATCAACTTAATAATGCATTCTATTATAACTGGTAATTGTTGGTAACTACTTGATAATTTTGGATTTCATCTGATTTTTCAGGATGAATCAGTTCTCATATGGTTTTCTGGGAAAGAGGAAAAACACCTTAAGCTAAGCCATGTATCCAGAATTGTTTCAGGGCAGCGAACTGTAAGTTCCATATATAGAAAGTAACCTTTCTAACTACTGTTTTCTAGAGATATACCTTGAAACCTCAATAGCTCTTCCCAGTTCTAGACGTACAAGTAACAACTGATACAAGATGCTAAAAGCTCTTGCATTTCTTTGATATTTCGTTTTCGAAAAATAACTTGAAATGGAATCATGTACGTAACAATATGACTAAAGATTTAAGATTTAAGATCAATGTGAAACCAAATACCAACAAATCATAGTAAACAAGATATGGTAAGGCGTTTTCCATTTTAATGCATGACAAAGGGTTTACCATACTGTTAGCAATCAGAATGGCATCCCAAGTACAATGAAGAACAATACACTGATATAACATGATATGAACCACCTCCAAGAAAAGTCTATCTGGGCCATGTAACAATGTTTATCCATACTCTTAGATCTTGTAAAACACTCAGATTATATGTCAAAATTAAGCTCATTGTAATTGTATCTGATACTTCTACAGAGATATTTCTCAATGCTGCTACCATAATTGAACAAGGAAAAGAATCAGATGAAGTATATATCCATACATATGCATAAACAATAAATAGTACAAGATATACCAGCTTGTATGGTATGCATATGTATGGATATACTTCATCTGATTCTTTTACGAGTTCAATGATGGTAGCAGCATTGAGACAAGATCTCTGTAGAAGTATTATATACAATTACAGTGATCTTGATTTTTGCATATAATCTGAGCGTTTTTTACAAGATCTGAGAGTATGGATAAACATTGTTAAAGGGCCTAAATAGACTTTTCTTAGAGATGGTCTATATCATTGTATTGTTCCTCATTGGACTTGGAAGGCAATTCGGATTGCTAACAATTATGGTAAGCCTTTTGTCATGCATTAAAATGGAAAACGCCTTACCATATCTTGTTTAATATGATTTGTTGGTATTTGGTTTCACGTGGATCTTAACCCTTTAGTCATATTGTTACGGATTTTGCTTCAGGTGTGACCAAACTTACATTCAGTGGTCATGTTCAGATGGGAAGTTTGGGTTTCTCTATGGTTTTAATGTTACAAGACCTTTATGCAACTCTCACAAGTTTGCTTACGAGATGAAGTTGTCATTTTACTTGGAAGCTGTTGTATTATTAAATATAACACACAATTGTAAGCGTTTCCCTTGTGATGGATAACGGATTAACATATTATTTTGATGTTATTTTTTCTTTACTAGCCAATTTTTCAAAGGTATCTGCGGCCTGAGAAGGAGTATCAATCATTTTCTCTAATTTATGATGACAGGTCTCTAGATTTGGTAAGAATTTCATTAACTTTCTTGATGCAGTTAATTATTTATATAGTTGTATGTCTGCCACCAATGGGGTGGTGGTCCATTGGCAAAGGCAAAGCCTTTAAAAAACACCTAGGTTGGGAAGGGGAAGGTCTTGGGTTCAAGTCCCATAGATGACAGGGGATTAAATAAATTAGCCGTTCAAAAAAAATGTCTGCCAATTAGGAAGATTTTACTTTTTATGACGGTATTAATAAATGTCAAACTTGCTGACTGGTTTGTTTATTTTTTTTAGATCTGCAAGGATAAGGATGAAGCTGAGGTATGGTTTAGTGGTCTTAAGGCACTAATATCACGTAGCCATCAGAGAAAATGGAGAACAGGATCAAGGAGTGATGGATTCCCATCCGAAGCTAATAGCCCCAGGACCTATACACGCAGAAGCTCGCCTTTACACTCTCCATTTGGTAGTGGTGATAGCTCATACAAGGTACATATTCTCTTCTTAGCTTGATATACTTTAAACATTAGATTTGAACCTTCATACACGTGTACATAGTTGTGAATAGCGAATAGCGACAAATAGCGACAAGGGACCTATATGCTACATAGTTGTGAATAGCGAATAGCGACAAATAGCGACCACTATTTTATAAATAGCGCGATACACTAGAAAAAGAATTAAGAAAGTGTTTATGTGTATATTACATCAATATATCCTGGTATATGCTATTTTACATGTATATTTAACATAAACCTATAAATCCAGCTATTTTATAGCTATATCTAATTGCTATTTACATAAAAAAAACTGTCGCTATTCACACTATTGGTCTCTATGATCTAGATAGCGACACTTGGTCGCCTCGCTACATAGCACGCTATAGCCGCTATTGACAACTATGCACGTGTATATCCCTTCATATATAGTTCTGCCTGTCAGAGCCATCTATGTTGATGTCTGGTCTATTCAATTCATAAGTAAATGGATTGAATTTGCCACGTGTAATTTGGTTATAACTACTTAAAGCATGTATGTTGATAATGTGTAACGTTTCATCATACAGGACATGGGTGATCAGCTCCCTCTTCAAAGTCCTTACGGAAGTCCTCCTAAAAATGTTGCAGACATGAACTTTTATTGCAAAGTTCCTCCTAAGGTTGGTGGTTTCTTCCCTTCAGATTCCACCAGTGGTTCTGTCCATTCCTTATCATCTCGAGGTTCTGATAGCCATCACTCAAGGGGGGCAGTAACGGGTGTAGATGCCTTTAGGGTTAGCTTATCAAGTGCTGTTAGCTCATCAAGTCAAGGTTCCGGTCATGATGATGGGGATGCCTTAGGTGATGTTTTTCTTTGGGGTGAAATCACCACAGATGGTCATGGTGGACCGAATGCTAAAATTGACTCCTTATTCCCTAAAGCTTTAGAATCAGCAGTTTTACTTGACGTTCAGAACATTGCTTGTGGTGCAAGACATGCTGCATTAGTAACCAAACAAGGAGAGATCTTTTCTTGGGGTGAGGAATCTGGTGGGAGACTCGGGCATGGGGTAGATTCAGACGTTTCACACCCGAAACTTATTGATTCTCTCAGTAATGTAAACATCGAGCTTGTAGCATGTGGTGAGTATCATACATGTGCTGTAACACTCTCTGGCGAGCTCTACACATGGGGTGATGGTCATTTTGGGATTCTCGGACACGGGAATGAAGTAAGCCATTGGGTTCCAAAACGGGTCAACGGCCCTTTAGAAGGTATCCATGTCTCCTTCATCTCATGTGGACCGTTTCATACTGCTGTGGTGACCTCTGCTGGCCAGCTGTTTACTTTTGGTGACGGGACTTTTGGTGTTTTAGGGCACGGAGATCGAAAAAGTGTTTCGAAACCTCGGGAAGTTGAATCTCTAAAAGGACTCAGAACAGTTAGAGTTGCTTGTGGCGTATGGCATACTGCTGCAGTTGTAGAAGTTATGGTCGGGAATTCAAGCTCTAGTAATTGTTCTTCTGGAAAATTGTTTACATGGGGGGACGGTGATAAATATCGGCTCGGACACGGTGATAAAGAAACTAAACTCGTGCCAACTTGTGTTGCTGCACTCGTAGATCCAAATTTTTGTCAAGTTACTTGTGGACATAGTATGACGGTTGCACTTACGACATCAGGTCATGTCTACACAATGGGGAGTCAAGTTTATGGTCAACTCGGGACTCCTCAAGCTGATGGGAAAACTCCGACTCGTGTTGAAGGCAAACTGTTAAAGAGTTTTGTCGAGGAGATAGCGTGTGGGGCCTTCCATGTAGCGGTTTTAACTTCGAGGACAGAAGTTTATACTTGGGGTAAAGGTGCTAATGGCAGGCTCGGTCATGGAGATATAAGTGATAGAAATTCTCCTACGCTAGTAGACGCACTAAAAGACAAACAGGTTAAAAGTATAGCTTGTGGTACTAATTTTACTGCAGCTATATGCCTTCATAAGTGGGTATCAGGAACCGATCAGTCTATGTGTTCTGGGTGTCATCTACCATTCAATTTCAAAAGAAAACGACATAATTGTTATAATTGTGGACTCGTTTTCTGTCATTCATGCAGTAGCAAGAAGTCACTAAGGGCATCTATGGCATTGAACCCAAACAAACCTTATCGTGTTTGTGATAATTGTGCTAATAAGTTGAAGAAAGCTATAGATGCTGACGTGCCATCATCAGTGTCTTTAATAAGTAACAGAGGAAATGTTAATGATCTAAACGAAAAAGATGATAAACAAGATCCTCGCTTCCGCCCTCGTCTTGCTAGATTTTCATCAATCGAATCCTTTAAACCAACTGAAAACAGGACTTCAAAACGTAACAAGAAACTTGAATTTAATAGCAGCCGTGTGTCACCTATTCCTAATGGAAGCTCTCAATGGGGAGGTCTTAACATATCTAAGTCACTTAACCCGGTTTTAGAGTCTTCTAGAAAGTTCTTCTCGGCTTCTGTTCCTGGTTCAAGAATTGTGTCTCGAGCAACATCTCCAATATCTAGACGCCCCAGCCCTCCTCGTTCAACTACCCCAATTCCAACCTTGGGTGGATTATCGTCACCGAAGATTGTAATCGATGATGCTAAGAAAGCAAATGATGACATCAGCCAAGAGGTTGTAAAACTAAGAGCACAGGTATGTGGTTTGTTCACATCTTAATCTCTGAATCTGATCCTTGTTTTCAAGGCATAATTACCAAAATCCATTAAAATTGTTGCAGGTAGAAAATTTAACTCGTAAAGCACAACTTCAAGAGATTGAGCTGGAAAGAACTTCTAAACAACTAACGGAGGCAATAGCTATTGCAGGGGAAGAGAGCTCAAAATGCATAGCTGCAAAAGAAGTCATTAAATCGCTTACTGCCCAAGTAAGATCAGTTTTGTTTATCATTATGTTTTTAATGACAAGCATGCATTTATTGGATTTTGTTTGTGATCTGATTACCGTATAAGTGGCATGTAAGCACTAACCGGGTTAGGGTGTTGCACACATAATACACCAGCACACCGTACATTGTACTAGCACACAGAATACGCACACAGTACACACAATACATGCACATCAGATGAACACAAGATACATTCACACCAGATAAAAACACAGTACACACACATTTTATACACACACTCTTTCACGGTCTGGATGTTTAATTTATATTGTATTCTGTTTCTGAAGACATTGTATTTCTTTCGTCCTAGGAAAAGATTGACCTTTGAATTTGCCTGTGTTTTAATCAGTGTCTGATACTTTAACCATTTTTCAAAGGGATATATCCCCTTTAAAACTTTGTATAATATCAATTATTACCCAACATAAAATCTTATCAAATATTCAAATGTACACGTTTTCGAATTCATGACATATATACCCTTCCCTTAAGACTTGCTTTAGGATATGAGTGTGAATTGTAAGGAGAAAGAGAAGGGTATAATGGTCATATTATAAATTCTATATAGTAGTGAGATGAGTAGATATAAATTTTGATGCATTTTGGGCAGATGTACTTGATGTTAATTTTACTGCAATTATTTTAAGCTGGAAGTAGCAGCAAATACCTGAAACTTTCTGTGTTGTTTTGTATGCAACAATAAATAGCTAAAAGACATGGCAGAAAGGTTGCCTGTAGGAGCTGCCAGGAACATCAAATCTCCCTCCCTTCATTCCAGTATTACTAATTCTTCTGGTGATATTTTATCAAATGTTGGAGTTGAGCGGTCCCATGGTCAAATGATGCCATATGAAGAACCAGATTCCAATGGTTCAAACAGCCCATTAAAACCAAACACAATTAATAACCGTAGTTCAGCCCAAAATAGTAGCAGAGGCAACACTGGTGAATCTGTTGATGAATGGGTTGAGCAGGATGAACCTGGTGTTTATATTACGCTCACATCTTTACCAGGAGGCGCCAAAGATCTTAAACGGGTCCGCTTCAGGTATGCTTTTTCCTGCTTAAATTCCCTGTAACTTAATCTTAGTAGTGAAAATTCCTGCCCATCTATAACTAAACTGATTTGGCTGAATTTGGTTAATTCGGTTTTTAACTGAAACCGTAACCAAATTCATATTCGGTTGTTCGGTTCGGTTAGGCAATAGTTAAACTTGTAATCAGAATTGTTTTAGATTGTTGTGATTAGGGTTACATTAGATGTGGTTTATATAGACCACAATGTTACACTCCTAACCCTATATTAGTATACTATTACGTTTTGTCTAATACTCCCCTGCAAACTAAGCGCAAGAGCGATTTTGTTTGAAAAGTAAAAAACCACAAAACGTAAAAACATAAACATAAAAGTGTAAAGATAGTAGGTCTTCATTCTTCTCCGCCTTGCTTCCGCTATACGTCATAAAATTTTGTTGCGACTTTTTTCTCTTTCTTTTTTCTTTTCTCAAGACTATAATGTCTTTCCTTCTTCAAATCGATGTCGCCCGACAGTAGTCAGTTCTCGACTAGTTTCTGGTCACAACCACCACTTCACTCTTTTTTTTGTTTGCCCTTCTCTTTTCACGAGATCTGGTAGTTAATCGCCAGAAATATAACATAAGATCAGAAACACGAAACCGGAACCACTGCCTGGAACTCATTCTCAACGCCTCTTCAACTAGGGTTGTTTCTCCCCAAAGTTCTTTTTTTCTCCCCTTTCGTCGGACCTTTGGGGTTTTGTTCAACCTCTACGAACTTCTTTTAACTAACACGGTTTTGTTCCCCTGTTCTTTCTTCTCATCCCCAAGCATAGTTGTCAATAGCAATCGTAGCGATCGCTATAGCGCGCTACGTAGCGTATAGGTCCAGTGTCGCTATTTGGGTTGTAGCGATGAATAGCGAGAATAGCGACACTTTATTTATTTATTTTTTAAATATAAATAGCAATTAAATATAGCTATAAAACAGGTGGATTTTAGGTTTTTGTTAAATACACAGGTAAAATAACATATATACCAGGGTATTTTGATATAATATACATTTAAAATTTTTGAAAATTCTTTTTCTAGTGTATCACTATTTATAAAATAGCCACCCGCTATCTATCGCTATTCGCTATGTAGCATATAGGTATCTTATCCCTATTTGTCGCTATTCGCCATTAACAACTATGTCCCCAAGTGAAATCCTTGTTCTTTCAATCGGATTGTTGCGACTCTCGCTAAAAACCGAAAGCTTTGTAACTTTCGCGAGGTGCACATTACTTTCGCCGGAAAATAGCCACTGCTGTATCGCGGCGGCGAAAACATCTAGGGTTATGGTAGCCACTGTTGTCTCGCGGTGGCGAAAACATCTAGGGTTATGGCGGCTGCCTGTGGTGGCAGTGACGCGATTTATGGTCATAAAAGAGCAGCGGCGATGACAGATCTAGGGTTTTGCGGTGGTAACGATGTTGGCTGAGGTTATGGCAATTGTTTATGGTGGATCATGGGTTTACATAGGTGGTGGTTGTGATGATGGAGATGGCTAGGCTGGATCTCGTTTTTTTAATTTATTGAAAGAAAACAAATGGCTGTAAAGAAAAGAAGGGTTGGGTGGAGTAGCGGCGGCTGCCCCGCCGGACATTTTTCACCAGTGGGTTGTAACCTAAGCTCTGATACCAAGTTAAACTTGTAATTAGAATTGTATTAGATTGTTGTGATTAGGATTACATTAGATATGGTTTATATAGACCACAATGTTACACTCCTAAGTCCTAACCCTATATTATTATACTATTAGCAATAATCCAATCCGGTTCGGTTCGGTTCGGTTTGGTGTTCGGTTACGACAAACAAAAAATAAAAACCAAATTAACCGTAAACCGAACCTTTAAACTAAACCAGTTGATCGGTTGGTTATGTCTCTTTCTTCTCTACCTTATCAAATGAGTAAAATTAAAAAAATCGTCCAAAGTGTATTTGGAATGCCATTTTTGAACCTATTTACTTTTTTTAGTTATATGACGTCTTAATTTGATGTAAAGTTGAAAAAAGAAAATCACAAAAAGCTTTTTTGAGCCAACCAATGAACCAACATGACCCACCCATTTTGCCACGTCTGCTTAGTTTGCTCAAATTTTTTTATAGGAAGATGGTGTGATTCAGGTTGCATTTTATATATATAAGTAGTGAGTCAAGTAGGTTAAACGGGCTGAAAGATGTTTTAAGTGCATGCAAAAGCTTTCTGTATAAAATGATGGATTGTTATTTTGTCAATAAAATTCCTGTAGTTATATTATTGCTATAATTATTTATAAGTTTCAAATTAAACGGACAAAAGATGTGTTGGTCAGTTGGTGGCTATTTTGCCAGAATCATTTTGACCTCTTACCCTGTTTAATAAAATACGAATTTCAATTTTAAAAACGACTTGACTTGCAGCCGGAAGCGGTTCAGTGAGAAGCAAGCAGGACAGTGGTGGGCTGAGAACAGGACGCGAGTTTATGAAAAGTACAATGTACGAATGGTTGATAAGTCTAGTGTCGGCATCCCAAACGAATGACTTAGAAGCCCGCCCGCCAGCCGACACACTAATGGACATGTACATGGTATGTAAATGAATTTTTCTAATCCCCCCTTTGCATCAATCATACATGGTATGTAAATGCTGGTCTTATATTAATTGCTAAGCCTCAATTGTTTTTATTTCAATAATTAGATTATCTTTCATCATATTTAGAACATTTATTGTCAAATAAAGTTAAAGAAAAAAAAAAACACAAAAAAGTGATTGTATGTTTTGATCCGTAATAAAAATGCTGCTCATTCTGACCCGAAAATTGTTTATAATCTAGACTTGTGCAAAACCGTACGTTGTCACTCGTTGGAAAATTCTTATGAATTGCTGAAACAAGTTACAATCGCATAGGACGCTGGCAATGTTTATAGTTACAAATTGATATTAGGTCTGTTTCTCGCGGCCGGGTTATAGACATGGAATTTTTTAATACCAAATCTCGATGGAGGATCAAATGACAATCATTAAATGAGTGAGAAATTTATACTATGTCTCTTTCACAATAAAATTCATGATTGTTTTTTTTTCCTTTTGTTTGTTCCATGATATAAGAGCAAAAAAGTAGTTTAGTGTTTTAATTATCTAATGGTAGGGCTGGCAATAGGTAACCTGCTAAGACACGATAACAGAAAAGTACACAATGTGATTGTTTACATTTTTAAAAGTAATCAAAATTTGAAAGTTAGGATCCATTATTTCGGTGCAGAAAATATGCATCTGTCTTGTACACATTGGGTATAAAGTAGTTAAACGAGTCGTATTCATGTTTAAATTTTTTGTTGTTCGCGTTATCAGATACATGTTAAACCTGCTAAGAATATACATCTGTCTTATCATTATACTTTGTTATAATGCAATTTGGTGCACCATTACAATGTAGTTATACCATTGAAATGTACTTTCATGGACAGTGCAACAAACTGCTTTACAAAGGTGCACCATGGTGACACACTATGACAATGCAGTCTGATGCATTAGTTTCCAATGGTGCGTCAAAAGATTTATAGCTATGCATCGATCATTCACCCTAAACGCAATAGCATCTTTTACTATTTGAGGGGATGTATGATCTCTCTAAGAAGTTGAACGTATTGAAACACAATAAAAATAGACTTAGATGTCATTTGATTATTGAGGCAACACAGAAACCACACACAAGACACTTCTTCGTTGACAAGTCTCCAACAACATCAATGTGTTACAGTCTCACTGATAAGGGCTCAAAGATCATTTTAGAAGTTCGTTGGGACTGGTGCGTTGTATCGGTGTGTGGCGGGTAGGGAGAAGCAATATGTGGTCAACATGGGATGAGAAGGAATGGGTTATACAAAGACAAAGAGAAGGAATGGGGTTGTGCATTGGTTGGCATTATGAGGATTTTAATTAAAAGAAAGAAACAAATCAGTTTTACCTATTTGCCTTATGTTCAACCATAACATGTTGAATTCAGTGATGGTTTCAGGATTTTTTGGGGGGTTAGTTGAAACTAGTAGGAAGTTGAAGGAAAGTTTAAAGCATTCCTACAATTAACGTTTAAAATGCAATGTTTGCAATGTTTATGAGATTTATCTTGTCAACACAAAGTGGATAAATGCCTTGTTTTATGATTGATGTCAAAGAGTATAGGATGTCTAAAATAGGGATTCCACTAATTCACTTCATCCCTCAAAATATTGCTAGACAAATCAAAACTATTTGGTCTTTGTTATGAACTAGTAAATTTCCGCGAGTGATGCGACGGGTCCAAATGTAAAGGAACTTGGATTTGTGCAGTAAAGATCTGAATCGTTTCTTAACAAAAGTTACGTAAAAACGTAGATAAACTGAAGATATATATAAAAATAAGCACGAGAACGTATTATATATAGCCCAACTTAGTTGCAAAAGAAATTTACATCGAACACCAACCCGAACTTATACGGACACGTACATAAAAATAAGTAAAAAAATATGTTTTCAAGTTAAAGATTGTACCACGCATTGCAGTGGGGCCAAAACGTAAAGTAAGTCGAATTTGTAAAACAAAATTTATGCCAAAACGTAAATTAATTGAAAACGTACAAAAAACATATTATATCTGAGCCTACCCATTTTTAAATAAACGTAATCAACTTGAATTTAGACACGTACCTAAATATAAGTACGTAAAAATGATTATAATTTTTTTTGAAAATTGACGGGTTATAACTGTCAATACTAAATGTTGAAGGGTAAAGGCTAAAATAAACAAAATCTTACTAAAAGACAAAAAAAAAAGAACGTAATCAACTGTAATTTATACCGACACGTACATAAATTTAATCACATAAAAATGATTATAAAATTTTTAAAAAGTTGAAGGGTTGTAAATGCGAAAGCTAAATGTTGAATGGTAAATGCTAAAATAAAAAAAAGTCACTAAAAGACAAAAGAAAAAAAACTAAAAAAGAAAAAAAAAAAAAGAGAAACCAATGGGCAGCTGCCATGCAGCAGCCTGCCACTGTTGATCCAACTTCATATTATAAGATTTATAGAATGCAAACCATTTTAGGCTCGGCCCAATGTTTAATGTTTAAGGGCCTTAGGGTTTACCATTGTATTATATATCGGGAAGTATGTATTATCAAATGAAGATGAATCAATTTTCTCTCTCCATTTCCTCTTAGTTTATCAACACTTTGCTCTTCCAAAATCATATCCATAATCCATTGATGTTACCTTGGATACTCACAAATTATTTTTGTTCCAACGATCAAGGTTCGCCCCTACCGCATCACCTTTGGAAACATGATCTAACACCACTAGTCACCGACGTCTTACATTCCAAACAAGATAACTCAACTCAAAAGACTAGTTTGGTAGGTGAGAGAGCTCATTTGATATATAGACCCCACATCAATTGCCCAAACAATTGATGTGAGACAAGTCCCAAACCGTGCAATGGTTTCAGTCCATAACAATCGACCCTCCTTAAGAGCTAACGTCCTCGTTGGTCACGGATGGCTCTTTCCAGGCCACCACTCACCACTCCGAGCCTCGTTGGTCACGGTTGGTACTCTCGGCCTTCAAGACTCTGCTGGTGTCCCAAAATCGGCTACTACAGACACCCTACAACGATATCACAACTGTCGAAAACCTTTTTACCACACACAAAGGTGAAAGAAATACGGTTATACTCGAGCCAGTTGTAGGAAACACATGTTTCATTACACCAAAACCTAACATATTGAATTTTCTGAGGAAAATAATGAAAGAAAACGATGTACTTATATTTGATGAAGTTACAACGGGTTTACGATATAGGTAACTTAACCCAAATTATGTATGAGATTATCTGTTTGAATTGAGAAACTTAGATAAATAAAAAATAAAGTTTCATCGTAACACAATTGATGACAACGTTGCTCAATAGTTTTTTGTTGATTCTATGTAATATGTCAATAAGGACTTAAAAAGTATTATGCATTACATGATAAGCTAGCTTTGTGCTTGTGGTAATCACACATTCGTAGTAACTTCCATTCCAAGAAGAGACTAGCAACAATCTTACGTTAAACATGTTAACACTCAAATATTCTTGCCTTATGTGACATTGGTAGCATAACAGGGCTTGAATGTGTTTGTTAGATGTTAGTAACGATATAAGTTGACCAAGTATAAACTCATAGTTACATTGATAATTTCCGATTTTTTCTCCAATGCATCTCTATTGAGAAAAAAATGTATCACAAACATGACCTACCTGTATGCTACGTTGCGCGTATAGGGTGTAACAACTCCCGCAAAAATTGTTATTTCCTATTCTAAATAGGCACCTTAAGAAACCCTAATTAAAACCCCTAAGTGGTACAATACAACCCTAAATTTGAAAAACGCCCGAAACCAGCAACAGGGCCCCCTAAACCTTAAGGGGGATCCCCTAATTACGTTTATCCTCATAAAATGAAAATAAAACACGTATTTCGAAAGTTATCAACTCACTCAGGCTATACAGGACACGAGGCTACCCTAGCCTAAAAGGGTAGCCGTCGCGACACGCGAGGGAGACCAAAACTCAGTATAAATGCCAGGGGTTGGGACTTGAACTGTTTGCTTGTTACGACACTCAAAATCGTTTTGTACGTTGAGATATACTCCGTTTCTTTCAAAAATACCAACCAAGTCCCGAACCTCTGCTACGATAACAGGGTAATAACTCGATCACTGCTACGATACAATGTCCAATCGATTGAAACCGATCCGATGGATGTTTAAGTGCTGCATGAATTCGGGCTATACTTTGTCATTCGTCGTGAGGGTTTCGATCTCGTGAATTATCGTAAATGTTGAATTAAGTTTTTGACCTAGTTTCGTTTGCATTGTATATTCAACTAGGTTTACCGGCTTAATCAGTAGGCAAATTCTGACCGTTTAAACTTGTAATGTGAGTCATTCTATTTTTATTAAATTACTTTGCAAAACCCTAAATGTTTTCCAGTTATAATTACAGGGATTAAGTCTTTGCAAATCTTAAATTACTGACAGTAAGTGACGTCTTGTATACATTACTGCTGTAGTGTCACTTTTTGTCACACCCCCAAATTCCACCATGCAGAGTATCACCGCTTGGAGGCGTGACATGATCAGGATCGAGCCACCAATCATATTGAACAACGTAATTAAGTAAATAAACCAACCACAATACAATTGGTGACCAAAAGACAGTAACCGACTTTAAGTTAACAGCGAAAGCATAAGACATAAGTCCAAAACATAAATTCATAGTTCATAAGTTTAACGACCAAACATAAGTTCCATAAGTTCATAAGGTTCAATTATTAAGCACGGGACATGACAGTCCATATCCCACAACGACCTCCTCCTCGCGCAAGCTCCATAAGTACCTAACAACCTGCAAGACATGTAACAACAAATCAACAACAAAGTTGAGCGAGTTCACAGTAGGTGTTCGTTATAAAGTAGTTTTCAAGAACTATGAGTTTGTTTGCAATTGCAGGTTAAACCAACTTTCCTTATTTTTTTTTCCCAAACCATAAACGGTGGGGGCTACCCCATGTTGTAAACCACTAGACTAGATGTATATATATATGTGTCCTTCCCAATCCGAGGACAGAGGTACATATTAATTATGTAGATTTAGCGCTGGTGTCCTTCTCAATCCGAGTACAGTGGTACGTAGTGATTACGTAGGTTTAGCGCAGCTGCCCTTCCCAATCCGAGGACAGTGGTACGTAGTGAGTACGTAGGTTTAGGGTGCCCTTCCCAATCCGAGGACAGTGGTACGTAGTGAGTACGTAGGTTTAGCGCTGGCGTCCTTCCCAATCCGAGTACGGAGGTAAGTAGTCTAGTAGTGGTGAAAGTACAAGTTCCGTCTCAGTTATTTAATCCCATTCCCAACCACCGGGAATCCCATGCCTTAGTAAGGGTGTGAACTCACCTTTGGTTGCTCGGTTTGACTCTCACAAATAGCTAACAGTCAAGGTCGGTCAATCACGTCCTAGTATGATTACCACTTAGTTTATTAGTGACTTCAAATAGAGCACAAAGTTCCTACACGTATCTATCACATAACATGCATCACTTTAACGGTTCATGCCCATATAAACTTCCCATCCATTCCCCACTCATAAACAAACATACGATAATGCACATAACACATATAACATGTTATATCATTTACAGATAACCTACCCGACATTTAGACGCGCAAATTACTACTTATGTCGTTTCAGCTTTAATCTTCAAAACCGGGCTGTTTTCGGGGATTTTAATAAAATAGTTAACATGTTCCAAAAATTCTCAACTTTTTACAGAAGGTCTTAAACGATCCAAATATTATTTTAGAAAAATCTCGGGATCCAGTTCATTACCAATATTTTATAAAAAATTCATTTTCCGGACTGAAGTCAGATTCATCTTTTTCTGACTGCAGTCCACGGAATAATTTATTTAAAATTCATCGAGAGTCCGATTTACGAAATTCCAGTGAGAGAATTACATATACATCGGTGGTCATCTACAGTACAAATTTCATGATCTAACTCTACCCAGAATTCAAGTTATGACGGAAAACAGAACGCATATTTTCAGCAGAAAAAATGCAGCTCTAGCTGCTGTTACAAAACGACACTTTAAAAATAGTAAACGAAGTCCAAAAATTATGATTCCAGTGCCATTAGAACCGTATTTCATAATACATAAATCTAGACTTCAGAAAATACATTTTTCGCTTTATTAGGGTCCGGTTACAGCCAACTGAAGTTGGTTGTAATCACCAAACAGCCCCCTGTTTTCAGCCTTTAACATTCTAAAGCGAGTTATATTGGTTCCGTTAACATGCTTAATGACCAACAACATTTCTAGTACTCAATATTAACAAGTAAACCAGCAAGTAATCAGCAACATATCCAAACAACTTCATACTAACATTATTACATCATGTTTCATCTTTTTAATGTTCTTGTTTCTTTAGTGATTAGAACATACTAAACATACTACAACTTGTAACCAAGAAACAAGATGAACAAGAGTTTGTCAAGAGCTTACTACTAGCACAAGGCTAGGGTAGAATCTAGTGAGGAAGATGATGAAAAAGCTAGAATAAAGCCCTTCTTGAAGCTCCATAAGATGCAAGTCTCTTGTATCCACCTTCTACACTTGAATGAGACTTGAATAAAGGATGAAGATGGTGGTTTAGGGGTGGTGATGGTGGCGGTTTGGGGTGGAGCCGAAAGAGAGAGAGAGAGAGAGAGAGAGTGTGAAAAGTGAGAGAGCGATCTTGAGGAATGATGGTTATGATCTTGGCTCCATACTTATAGAATCCTTTCACATATTATGGTCACCCTTACAAGCAAACTATCAAATAAATAATGAAACATAATCTAGTAGAAGATCTGAGGCATGGTGAGGATGATTTGGTGGGTCCATAGGGACGAAAATCGGTTGGGGGGGGGGGGGTTAGTTGCAACATTTTCAACTAAGGTGTAATGGTTAGTTAGTTTCCAAGTATGAACCTTTATATATTAGTTAGTTACTTTTTAGTGGGTGTTATGGTAAACGGGGATCACGACAAGCCAAGAAATAATTAAATAATGTACTTGACAAAAATTTAGTGTCCCGGGTAATGTCCGGTTGTTCAGTTAAATACCGTTCCGTTAAAGTGTTTAATTATTCCGTAAAGTGTCTATTATATATATTTTTGTAACACTTTTAATTCCTAACACATAGGAGAATATTCAGGACCATTTAGTCAATTTTCTGCACAAGACTAGTGTGTTAAGAAGCACATGTAAGTATGACACAATAATCAGGAAACAGTTAAGTAATTAAACACAGTCACAAAGCACTTTAATTATCATTAAATAATCGTACGGATACATGTAATCATGAGGGTTGTCACATTCTCCCCCTGTTAAGAAAATTTCGTCCTGAAATTTAGTGTGCGGTTACTGAGGAAGCTAGTTAAGTTGCGGTGTTTACTGGCTTTTCCTGGGGTGTCACATCATCCCCCCGTTGATTTGGAATTTCGTCCCGAAATTCTGCAGTAGCTTCAGCCTCAGTAGTGGTTGCACTTTTCTTAAACAACTGGGGATACTTGAGTTTCATTTGGTCTTCTCATTCCCAGGTATACTCTGGGCCACGACGGGAATCCCAACGAACTCGAACAAGAGGTATCCTGGTACGCTTGAGAATCTTAACATCTCGATCAGTAATCTCTACTGGTTCCTCGACGAATCGCAGCTGGTCGTCGATAGTGAGCTCCTTAAGAGGAACTATGAGGGTCTCATCTGACATACACTTCTTCAGATTCGACACATGGAACACATTGTGAACTCCGCTGAGTTCGGCCGGTAGGTTCAGCTTGTAGGCGACTTTGCCGATTTTCTCAATGATTTCGAATGGTCCGACATAACGTGGATTGAGTTTGCCTCGTTTGCCAAAACGAACGACACCTTTCCAAGGTGAGACTTTGAGTAGCACTCGATCCCCAACCTGGAACTCGAGTGGCTTTCTTTGCTTATCAGCATAGCTTTTCTGACGGTCACGAGCTACCGCCATTCGTTGTCGTATCTAGGCAATTCTCTCGGTTGTATCTACTACAAGTTCTGGGCCAGTGATTTGACTGTCGCCAACCTCTGCCCAACAAAGAGGTGATCGACATTTACGTCCGTATAATGCCTCGAACGCAGCGGCCTGGATGCTGGTGTGGTAGCTGTTGTTATACGAAAACTCCACTAGCGGGAGGTGCTTTTCCCAGCCATTACCAAAACCGATTACACATGCCCTAAGCATGTCTTCAAGGGTCTGGATGGTACGTTCAGATTGCCCATCCGTCTGTGGATGATAAGCAGTGCTCATATCTAAACGTGAGCCAAAAGACTTGTGCATGGCTTGCCACAGTTCAGAAGTAAAACGCGCGTCACGATCAGAAATGATGGAGGTTGGCACTCCGTGCCTTGATACTACTTCCTTTAGGTAGATGTCTGCTAGAGTAGAAAACTTATCCGTTTCCTTGATAGCCAGAAAATGTGCAGACTTGGTCAGTCGATCCACGATCACCCAAATGGTATCGTTTCCGCGTTGAGATCTGGGCAGGCCGGTAACGAAATCCATGGAAATTTGCTCCCATTTCCATTTCGGGATCTCTGGTTGTTGAAGTAGGCCTGATGGTTTCTGATATTCAGTTTTGACTCTTGCACAAGTCAAACATTTGCTAACGTAGGTTGCTATGTGGGCTTTCATACCAGGCCACCAGTATGTAGTCTTTAGGTCGTGGTACATCTTATCCGAACCAGGATGTACTGAATAACGAGATTTGTGTGCTTCATCCATCACAAGCTCGCGTAAGTTTCCATAAAGTGGAACCCAGATGCGCCCTGTTACATAGTAAGCGCCGTCTTCCTTTTGTTCTAGCCGCTGCCTCGATCCTCGCAAGGACTCAGCCCTGATGTTCTCTGCTTTCAATGCTTCATCCTGAGCATTACGAATTTGAGCAGGAAGACTAGATTGGATGGTAAGCTGTAACGCACGTACACGTTTAGCTATAGTATCCTTTCGACTGAGGGTGTCGGCCACAACATTGGCCTTGCCCGGATGGTACGTGATCGCGCATTCGTAATCATTCAAGAGCTCGACCCATCGACGTTGTCGCATATTTAACTCCTTTTGCTTGAAGATATGCTCGAGACTCCTGTGATCGGTGTAAATAGTGCACTTGGTACCGTACAGGTAATGTCGCCATATCTTAAGCGCGAAAACAACTGCTTCCAGTTCCAAGTCATGCGTAGTGTAGTTCCTTTCGTGAACCTTAAGTTGGCGCGATGCGTAGGCAATGACCTTGTCACGTTGCATCAACACGCAACCCAGTCCTTGGATGGAAGCGTCACAATAAACCACAAAATCATCTGTGCCTTCAGGCAATGAGAGGATAGGCGCGCTACAAAGTCTGTCTTTTAAGTGCTGAAATGCAGATTCCTGTGCATTACCCCAACGATAGGTGACACCTTTTTGAGTCAGAGAGGTGAGAGGTTGCGCAATCTTTGAGAAATCCTTGATGAATCTTCTGTAGTAGCCCGCCAAACCCAAGAATTGGCGGATTTCTGTTGGTGTACAGGGTGCAGGCCAGTTCTTAATCGAGTCTACCTTGGATGGATCAACATGAATCCCATCCTTGTTTACCACATGGCCTAGAAAATGGACTTCGCGAAGCCAGAAGTCACATTTCGAAAATTTAGCATACAGTTGCTCTGCTCGAAGAAGTTCCAGCATAAGTCGTAGATGTTACTCGTGTTCCTCCTGACTCTTAGAATAGATCAGGATGTCGTCAATGAACACAATAACGAACTTATCCAGGTAAGGTTTGCATACTCGGTTCATGAGATCCATGAAGACCGCTGGTGCGTTCGTCAATCCGAAAGGCATAACCAGAAACTCGTAGTGGCCGTAACGAGTTCTGAATGCTGTTTTGGAGACATCCTCATCCCGGACTCTCAGCTGATGGTATCCCGATCTCAAATCAATCTTAGAGTAATAGCTCGACCCTTGCAACTGGTCGAACAAGTCGTCAATGCGTGGAAGTGGATAACGATTCTTAACGGTCACCTTGTTAAGTTCGCGATAGTCAATACACATTCTAAAGGTATCGTCTTTCTTCTTCACAAACAAGACTGGAGCTCCCCAGGGCGAAGAGCTAGGACGTATGAAACCCTTTTCCAAGAGTTCCTGTAACTGCGTAGACAGTTCTTCAAGTTCCGATGAAGCTAGACGATAAGGTGCACGAGCTATTGGTGCTGCTCCAGGAGCTAGCTCGATTTGAAATTCCACTTGACGATGAGGCGGAAGACCAGGTAATTCCTCAGGAAATACCTCAGGAAAATCACGTACAACAGGTATGTCTTCTATCTTCCTTTCTTCCGAAGGTGTATCAGAAACGAGGGCTAGGATAGCAGGGTGGCCCTTTCGCAAATTCTGGGCCTTAAGGAAAGAGATGATGCCCACAACAGCACTACTCTTGTCGCCATGAATCATGAGAGGTTTTTTTTTTCACCAGAACGAGGGATGCGGACAATCTTCTCATTGCAAAGAATTTCCGCTTGCTGCTGAGATAACCAATCCACCCCAATAATAACGTTGAAACTACCCAGAACGATAGGGATACGATCGATAGTGAAGGTCTGACCAGCTAAGACAAGGTTACAACCCTTAACTATGTGCGTGGCCTCGAGACTTTTACCGTTTGCTAGCTCTACCGTGTGTTTGGTGGTCAAAAGTGTTGGGGTGCGCTTAAGCATTTGACTAACTTTTAGAGACACATAACTGGTATCGGCACCCGAATCAAATAAAACAGTAACATAAAAGTCGTCGAGAAGGAACTTACCCATCACTACGTTAGGATCATTCCTTACGTCACCCTGACCCAGCATGAACGCTCGACCCCTGGCACCGTTGCCATCATTGTTTCCCCCATTGTTGCCTCCATTGTTGTTCCCATTTCCTTGGTTGTTGTTTTGCTTCTGATTCTGATTCAGCTGTGGACAGTGCCTCTTGAAGTGACCATCAGCACCGCACTGGAAGCATCCCTTATTACCCTGCTGGTGTTGATGTTGGTTCTGTGGAGCTTGTGGCTGCTGTTGTCGATTCTGATTCGCAGGACGTGAGCTCATGCAATCTTTGGCTTCATGTCCAGGTTTGTTACATCTCTGACAACGACCCTTGTTGCACACCCCGCTATGGTGCAAATTACATTGATTGCACTTAGGGTGATTTCCCCTGTATCCACCCTGACCTTGATTCCCAGAAGAATGCTGACTGGGGCTCCTATACCCATCTGTCTTTCGCTGCTGGGACTGAGACTGAACTGAAGTAGAACCTTTACTAGAATTCCCATCCCATTTCCGCTTGTTATCATTGGGAGCGTCAGTAGTAGTAGCACTAATACGCTTGGGTAGTTTGTTCTGCTCAACCGCTTGATCGGTGAGACGATGGGCCAACTTGATGATTTGCTGAATGGTACCCAGGTTAGCTGAAGTCACGTGAATCTGAATCTCTGGTACAAGATCCTTGAGGTACAGCTCAATACGTTTGATGGGAGGGTCCACCATAGTAGGACACAAGATGGCCAGCTCGTTTGACCTCTTCGTATATGCCTCAATCTCAGACCCCGTCATCTTCAGATTGAAAAATTCCACCTCTAGCTTGTGGATGTCGTCACGACTACAGTATTCTTCCTTGATCAATTCCTTGAAACCGTTCCATGGGGTGGCATTAGCAGCAACCAACCCCAGCAGCTGAACATGAGTGTTCCACCACGTGAGCGCTACCCCTTCAAGAGTACCAGTAGCATACTTCACCCTACGATCCTCAGGGCATTCACACATTTCGAAGACCGACTCGAGCTTCTTGAACCAGTGGAGGAGTCCAACGGCCCCTTCAGTGCCACTGAAAGTACTAGGACGACAGTCCATAAAAGTCTTGAACGTGCACACAGGCGGCTGGGCATGCTGGCCTCCTGCTTGGGCGGCTGCAAGTGCCGCAGTAACTTGTTCGTTGATCAAAGCCATCAGTTGGGCTTGTGTGAGGTTGATTCGTCCACTCATGATCTTCACCATACAGAGAACACAAGTGAGAAGTGCGTTGTATCAATACGCAGGTGTGGAATGACAGAAGAGAGTGAACACACAAAGTTTTCAAGCAGTAGATACTATGTTATCTAAGCATACCATAAGCAATGTTCTATGTAACTAACAAGTAGGTAATATAAACATGAATCGTATCACCTATAGTGTCGAGTCTTGCACGTGGAGCGAAACGTCGTTGTGGATCGTTGAGCTCTGTACGGGTTATAGTCTGGTTTTGTCAACAAGCTTTTCCCTTTTTAAAACCAAGTTCACTATAACCAATGGCTCTGATACCAATCTGTCACACCCCCAAATTCCACCATGCGGAGTATCACCGCTTGGAGGCGTGACATGACCAGGATCGAGCCACCTGTAACACCCCGTGTTTTCATAAGTGAAAGTCAAAGTCAAGGTCAAAGTCAACGACCGATTTCGCGCGACTTGACTCGTAGAAATGTTTTTATTTTACTTATATTATGTGGAGTAGGTGTCGTACATTATAATAATCGAATCATGTAAACCGTATTTCAATCGACTCGCGACTGCGAATTGTAGGAAGTAACAATGCGATAAAGTTAATCGACTAATAATCAAGCTATACTAATCAAATCGACATCAAATCGTAACTCAAGCTATGCATTTTACTTGTCATTTATACGTGTGTGTGTGCCTTACGTGTTACATGTGCATGTTTGTTTATGTTTTGTTGTGATAATCAAGCGAACTCAATCGAACTCAATCGAACTCGAAGTCTAACTCGAAGACTAACTCGAATGTAAACGAACCCAAACCCGAATTCCGAGTCGAACCACGTTATATACGAAGTAGTCGGGACTAAAAGTAATTTGACTAGGAAACCCTATTAAATCGCTCGCAATCGAAACCGAAGCGTCATCGCACTCGAACGCACCATTCAGTCGACATCCGGACGGATGGTCCATCCGCACGGATTGCCAATCCGCACGGATTGCCAGTCCGCACGGATGACCAGTCTGCACGGATAACCCATCCGGGTGACCTGCAATCCGCACGGATTGCCAGTCCGCACGGATGACCAGTCCGCACGGATCACCCCTTTCCCCTTTTAGCATCCTATAAATACCCGGGTCACTCTCCCAACTTTCCACTTTTGGCAAGTGACGTCCAACCAGCACGCATTCTTCACCTTTTCTCCGTTTTCTCTCAATCCAGGTAAGATCTTGCTCTAAATCTTGTACATTCTTGATCTATACACACATCACCACCTTTCTATCTTTCAAATCTCAACTTTTAACCATGAAATCATCAAGATTTGAGGTATTCTAGGGTGACGTCATCATGAAGTTCTCATGAACTTCAAGTGTGACCTCATTCCACCAAGAATAACTCAGATCTGAACGATTTCCACAAGATTTCACAACAACTTCACCTAAATCTAAACTTTTCTAAAGGATAAAAGAGTTGAAAGAAATAAACAAGTTTTCTCCTTCTTTTACCCTCAAAAAGCGGTAGGAATCGGATCCGTTCTAGTCTCCTACTTAATGATAGTGATGCACTAGTCCTAGATCTGGATTCTACCCGCAAGACACCTGATTTCGGGTTAGACCGGGATGACCGTTCTAAACCGCCGACAGGCCGAGTTAGGGTGATTCCTGGCCGGCTTGGTCATGCAGGTAAGGATGCGATTCGAAATGGTTGACACGTAATCGGAACGTCTCGTTAGACGACAAAGGCGACCAAGGGTAGCCGAACGGAACAACCAGGACGAGGAAGTTGTCCGCACGAGTAAGTTGTCCGCACGGACAAGCTGTCGGCACGGACAAGCTGTCGGCACGAACAAGCTGCCCGCACGGACAGATGATCCGGACGGGTTGTCACCCGGACGAGCTACACTTGGGACCCACATTCAAAACGAGGTTTGAGTATCGACGAATGAAAAATCCGGACGGACGACCTCTGAATGGATTACTCTTCGGATCATGAGATACTAAGACCTTAAACAATTTCAAACAATGTTCATCCGCACGGACAAGTTGTCCGCACGGACAGACTATCCGGACGGATTGTCTTTGTCCGCACGAACACACTATCCGGACGGATTACCACTGTCCGCACGGATCACCATCCGGACGGATTCCACCAATTACATCAAGTGACTCAGCCTTAGAGACGTGTCCGCACGGATTACCATCCGGACGAATTATGGTCCGCGCGACCGGCTTGAAGGGTAGAGATACTTAGATGTTTTCTAAATGCTACAACGAAAACTTCAAAGGACAAGCCATCATACACAAACACATTCTTGGGAAGAAACAATCCACTCGAATAGTAATCCACACGGACTACTTGTTCGCACGGATAAACAATCCGCACGAGTGACTAATCCGGATGGATTACCATCCGCACGGATTACCATCCGCACGGATAGTTACTCGCACGGATAGTTTGCTCGCACGGATAGTTTACCCGCACGGATTACCATCCGCACGGATAGTTTACTCGCACGAATAACTTACTCGCACGGATAGTTAATCCGCACGATCAGCTATCCTACCCGCTCTCATTTTGTACTGTTTTACGCGCCACTTATCGTTACGTTATCGAATCTATTCAGGCTAACCATACTCGCTGAAAAGCGCTCCCTTCAATCCATAATCGCTGTGAGTATACTCGAACCCTTTTTGCTTTTAGCACTTTTGGGTGTTACATACGTTACGAATATTCAAACTACAACTATCACACTACTCAAGCTATTTTAACACTAAACCATTTATGCATGTTATACGTGGCTTATGAATGCTTGTTTGTTATGTTTACACATGGAATGCTGTCTACCTGCCTTAGCAACGATAGTACTATAGTTTGGACTCAGCACCCGTTCACACGGGGGTTGTTAAGGATCTTTTACTTGCATGGATTACGGTGGTAATCATGTATTGCGAACTGCCTCGGGCAGTCAATCCGCAGTCATTGGTATCGATGGATCTATGTCGATAACTAACGTGCTTCATTTCACTATGTGTACGTGCTGGTTATGCGTAAACGAATTCGAACTCTATATGTTATTATCAAACTTGTATGCTCACCTTTACATTATATGTATTGACTTTATTTTAACGTATGTGACAGGTGCTTAGGTTGTTTCTGTGCTTAACTTGCTGGTGATGAAATTGAGGCTAGGGAAGGAGTCCTAGAAACCAACAAATAATTTAGCTATGTTTAAATCTGAGTTGTCGGAACAGAATACTTGTCTTGATGCCTGTCTGTAATAATTATTTAACTATTTGAGATACGGTATGGGACGTATTGCTTTAATTGAATGGTAATGATAGTTGTTATGGAAACTTCTGGACAATCTGTTTCGCTCAGTGCCACGCCCCGATGATTCCGCCATCGGTTGGGGTGTGACAGATTGGTATCAGAGCCATAACTATAGGGAATTAGGTAAGACTTGACCTAGTCCGGGTCGAAGTCTTAGAAACCTAGACTATAGTTAGGAACCAACAGACCAACTCGCGCGTATGCATAAACTCGCCACTATCACTCGCTCTTTTCTATCATTGCACACGATATTTTAATTATGAGCAAGCACGGAGGCCGAGAATAGGTGTGAAAACCGCAACTAAAGTCGCTTAATCAACTTGCAATTTTAACTACAAGCGAGGGGAATCATACCAAATTAGGAGTGAAATCCATATTTTGATGAATAATATCCTCAATTCTATTAAAAACAAGGACGAAGTTGTAAGATAGGGGTGAGTCCCTAACCTTGACGGCTTGTCCTGCTTTTATACAAAACTCCCACCAAAGTCTCGATGGACTCCAACGATCTGAAGGCACAATGCAACCAATGGGAATTGTGCCAACGCCCAAGAATCGAGGCAAAGGCATAGTCCTGAAGGTAATTGTGCACACAAGATCCTTGTGAATAGTCGAACCACTTTGGTTAGTCGAAGTCTACTAGCCGCAGACAATCCATTCTCGATTTTATGTGTTTCAAGCTTTTAGCCAAGACTATTGACTCTGGCAAATCGTCGATTTTATGTGAATTACGTGTTTTATGCTTATTTGTTAGCGTTTTGAGATACTACTGGTTTCGATCTAATGCCTTTTGCTTTCGCACAACGCACAACACATCATTAATAAATCGCTCGCACTATACTATATTCGAACCCACGCCGACCTTGAATGATAGGTTTCTGTTTTCTGAATGCCTCTAGTGACTAAGGTATGTGTGTTCTTGCTATTGTGTTTTACGTGTTCAGAAATTTTGTGACTATGTGATTATGTGCTGTACATGCCTATGTAACTATGCACTGTGTGTTACGCTGTTACGTGAATGTACGTGTTACTGAGCTTTAGTAAGTAGTAGACGTGTGAGGTGAGATTCGAATACAATGTGTTGAGTTCCATGGCGATTACTATTGCAGACAATGTCGTATGGATACCGTCATGCACTCTCTCATCAGGAGAAGAGGGACAAACGCCTTGCTTCCATCATCGCGAAGAGTGTAGCTAAGGCCGTGAGTGATGTCTACGAGAACGCCAGCAAATTGTCCGAGGAATCGAGGACTGAAGGTCCTAAAGCTGTCACGAGACCTTTCAGTTTCAAACAATTCAAGTCGTGTGGACCAAAAGAATTCACAGGCGAAGGAGGTCCTACTGCACTATTCCACTGGTTTGACTCTATCGAGGTTACTCTGCGACAAAGTGGTTGCCCTGATGACCTTCGAACTCTGAACGCTACCGGCGTCTTCCAGTCCCGTGCTCTAGACTGGTGGACGACCGAGAGGAACAAGCGAGGGAATGATGCAGCCTACGGTCTATCATGGGATGAGCTCAAGGAAGTCATGCTAGAGGAATTCTGCCCTCCTCACGAACGTCAAAAGCTTGAAGATGAATTTTGGCACATACATCAGAAGGATGGAGACAATGCTGGTCTCACTGCTCATTTCAAACAGCTCAGCATTATCTGTCCCGACCAGGTCAAGACTCCCGAGATGACCATCAAGAAGTACATCCGAGCTTTGCCCGACTGCGTTGCTGATTTCGTGCAAGCAGCTAAGACTACCACGATCGAGGAAACCTATCTGCTAGCCGCTGAAATCAATGACAAAAGGGTTAAGGCTGGGGTATGGGATAAGACCTCCAAGCATCTGCATCAAGCTACCACTACCGCACCAGCTGCTGAACCCACCTCGTCAAGCAACAAGAGAAAGAACAAGAGAAAGAACAGCTCCACCAACAAGAACTGTGCGATTACTACTGCACCAATTCAAGCTGTACCTACCCAACAGCGTCAAGTAGCGGCACCCGTGGCCAATGCACCGCCTGCGAAGCGTGCATATACTGCGCCGCACCCGCTCTGCCCTACTTGCACCTATCATCACCCGACAGCTATCCAATGCCGCTTCTGTGCTCACTGCAATGTATACGGCCACTTCACCGCCAACTGTCGTATTCGTCAAGCTCCTGTCAATCAAGCTCTACTCACTGCCCCACAGGGTCAGCAAGCTCCTCCGGCACCCGCAGTCAAAGCTAGAGCCTGTTTCTCATATGGCGACCCGAACCATTTCGCCAACGTGTGCCCAAACAGGGTTGTGAAACAAGAGCCTCCGCAACAACAGCCACAACAACAACAACAACAGCAGCAACAACAACATGCCGCACGCGCCAGGACTTTCAATCTCAACGTGCGTCAAGCCCAGGCCGATAACAACGTGGTCAATGGTACGTTCCTTGTGAATGGTATTTATGCTTCATGTTTGTTTGATACTGGCGTCGATAATTGCTTTGTGTCGCTCGAATTTGAGAAACTCCTTAGTCGTAAACGTTCCCAACTCTCCTCTGCATTTGATGTTGAAGTCGCTACCGGAAGAACCATCGCTGTTAATTCTGTTATCCGTGATTGTACTCTCGAGCTCAACAATCACATCTTCCCAATCGACCTTATTCCGATGCAACTCGGAAGCTTCGACGTCATAGTAGGCATGGACTTTCTTCGAGAAAACCATGCCGAAGTTGTGTGCTTCGACAAGATGATTCGTTTTTCGCTCACAAACGGTGATTCATTGCGCGTTTATGGTAATACTACTTCGCAGGGTCTCAAACTTATGTCATGCCTACAAGCTAGCAAGTATCTCCGCAAGGAATACATGGCTTTCTTGGCTAACGTTGTAGCAGCGGAGAAGGAAAATAAAGAGAAGAAGGAAGTAAAAGACGTTCCCGTGGTTCGGGAATCCCCTCAAGATTTCCGTATTGATCTTATTCCTGGAGCTAATCCTATTGCCAAAGCTCCTTACCGACTCGCACCGTCCGAAATGCGCGAACTCTCAACCCAACTCCAGGAATTGCTTGAAAAAGGCTTCATTCGCTCGAGCACCTCTCCCTGGGGCGCGCCGGTCCTCTTCGTAAAAAAGAAGGATGGGTCGTTCCGGATGTGCATCGACTACCGGGAATTGAATAAGTTGACTATCAAGAACCGCTATCCTCTGCCTCGAATCGACGATTTGTTTGATCAGCTACAAGGTGCTACGTGTTTCTCGAAGATCGATCTACGTTCCGGATATCATCAGCTGCGTATACAAGAGGAGGATATACCCAAAACCGCGTTTTGTACTCGTTACGGCCATTACGAATTCGTTGTCATGCCTTTTGGCCTAACAAACGCACCAGCGGTTTTCATGGATCTGATGAATCGCGTGTGTAAACCATATCTCGACCGTTTTATCATCGTGTTCATCGACGATGTCTTGATCTATTCCAAGTCGAGAGCCGAACACGCGCAACATCTACGTTTGGTTCTCGAGTTACTCCAGGGGAACCAACTCTACGCCAAATTCTCCAAGTGCGAATTTTGGTTGGGGGAGGTTCAGTTTCTGGGTCACATTGTAAATAGTCAGGGTATCCACGTCGATCCTGCGAAGATTGAAGCTGTCAAGAGCTGGGTTACGCCTAAGAACCCGTTTGAAGTCCGCTCCTTTCTCGGACTAGCGGGCTATTATCGCCGCTTCATCGAAGGATTCTTGAAGATTGCTGTACCACTTACCTCTCTTACACATAAGGACCAGCCTTTTGTCTGGGGAACCAAACAAGAGTCTTCCTTTCGAACTCTCAAACACATGCTTTGCAACGCTCCTGTTCTCACACTACCCGATGGAAACAATGATTTCATTGTCTACTGTGATGCTTCCAACCTTGGTCTTGGTTGTGTCCTCATGCAACGGGACAAGGTCATAGCTTACGCATCTCGTCAGCTCAAAATCCACGAGAAGAACTATACAACCCATGATCTCGAGCTAGGCGCGGTTGTTTTTGCATTAAAGATTTGGCGACACTACCTGTATGGTACAAAGTGTACGATCTTCACCGATCATAGGAGCCTACAACACATCTTTAATCAGAGGGAACTAAATATGCGTCAACGCCGATGGGTAGAACTTCTCAACGATTACGACTGCGAGATTCGTTATCACCTAGGAAAAGCGAATGTTGTTGCCGACGCCCTTAGCAGACGGAGCTATCTGCTTAGCACTCGTAATGTTCAAGCCCAGCACAACCTCGAAACTCTCATCCGCGACGCCCATCATGCGTGTTTCAACGAACGCACTTTGAAGAAAGAAAGAATCTACCACGATGGAGCCCAGCTTGTGAGCAAATCAAATGGGATATTCCACTTCTTAGACCGAATTTGGATTCCCAAGCGAACCAATTTGCGACAGATTATCATGGACGAAGCCCACAAATCTCGGTACTCGATCCATCCCGGTGCTGACAAAATGTACCAGGATCTTCGCTATAGGTACTGGTGGCCGGGTATGAAACGGGATATCGCTCTCTCCGTCGGAAAATGCCTAACCTGTGCTAGAATCAAGGCTGAACATCAAAGACCCTCTGGCTTGCTTGAACAACCACCAATTCCTATGTGGAAATGGGAGAGTATAGCTATGGATTTCGTAACCAAGCTTCCAACCACGTCATCAGGTCACGACAGCATCTGGGTTGTTGTTGACCGTTTGACTAAATCAGCTCACTTTCTGCCAATACGAGAAGACTACAAGGTGGAACGATTAGCCCGAATCTACACCGACGAGATCATTTGTAGACATGGGACACCTCGTGACATCATCTCTGATCGTGATGCTCGGTTTACTTCACGATTGTGGGAAACGGTTCAAACGGCACTCGGTACAACGCTTAATCTAAGTACTATGTTCCACCCACAAACCGACGGTCAGACTGAAAGAACGATTCGTACTCTTGAAGACATGCTCCGTTCGTGTGTGCTGGATTTCAGTGGTAATTGGGATAAACACCTGCCGTTAGTCGAATTATCGTATAACAACAGCTACCAGGCTAGCATCTAGATGGCACCTTTCGAGGCCTTATACGAAAGAAGATGTCGATCGCCTATTGTGTGGCACGAGATCGGTCACTCTCAATTAACCGGTCCGGAGCTACTACAAGAAACGACAGACAAAATTTTCCAAATTCGAGACAACCTAGCGAAAGCTCGGGATCGACAGAAAGTTTACGCCGATAAAAAGCGCAAGCCCCGTGAATTTGGCGTTGGTGACTACGTAGTCCTAAAGGTATCACCTTGGAAGGGTGTAGTCCGATTCGGCAAGAAAGGGAAACTCGCGCCTCGATATGTTGGACCTTTTAAGATTCTGGAAAGGATCAGAAAAGTCGCCTACAAACTCGAATTACCGGAGGAACTTAACAATGTCCACCCGACTTTCCACGTGTCAAACCTCCGGAAGTGCATCGCCGACCACGATTTACATGTCTCTCTAGATGATCTACAAGTGAACGAAACATTACACTTCGTGGAAAAGCCTGTCGAAATCATGGATCACCAAACCAAGCAGCTCAGGCGCTCACGCATTCCTATTGTGAAAGTCCGATGGGAAGGCAAACGCGGCGCAGAGTTCACTTGGGAACTCGAAAGCGACATGAAGGCTAAGTACCCGCAGTTGTTTAAGGAGTGAAACTAGAGAAAGAAATTTCTAGAGGGAGAAAGTGCTCCACGTGATTCAGGTCCTTGTACGATTTCAGATCTGATTAATAGAACCACGTTTATATGACTGTTCGTGTGTTCGGTCTTGTTTCTTACGCAATCGAAACAGAGTCAAAACCGATCCTACAATGGGGTCTCGATCATGTACGGATTCCGCACGTTACGAGAGTCAAAATCGGTCTAAACAAAAGCTTCTCACACGATTCACGGCTTTGTTACGGCTTGCAACTTAATTTCGGGACGAAATTCCCTAAACAAGGGGAGGCTGTAACACCCCGTGTTTTCATAAGTGAAAGTCAAAGTGAAGGTCAAAGTCAACGACCGATTTCGCGCGACTTGACTCGTAGAAATGTTTTTATTTTACTTATATTATGTGGAGTAAGTTTCGTACATTATAATAATCGAATCGTGTAAACCGTATTTCAATCGACTCGCGACTGCGAATTGTAGGAAGTAACAATGCGATAAAGTTAATCGACTAATAATCAAGCTATACTAATCAAATCGACATCAAATCGTAACTCAAGCTATGTATTTTACTTGTCATTTATACGTGTGTGTGTGCCTTACGTGTTACCTGTGCATGTTTATTTATGTTTTGTTGTGATAATCAAGCGAACTCAATCGAACTCGAAGTCTAACTCGAAGTCTAACTCGAAGACTAACTCGAATGTAAACGAACCCGAACCCGAACCCGAATTCCGAGTCGAACCACGTTATATACGAAGTAGTCGGGACTAAAAGTAATTTGACTAGGAAACCCTATTGAATCGCTCGTAATCGAAACCGAAGCGTCATCGCACCCGAACGCACCATTCAGTCGACATTCGTACGGATGGTCCATCCGCACGGATTGCCAATCCACACGGATTGCCAGTCCGCACGGATGACCAGTCCGCACGGATGACCAGTCCGCACGGATAACCCATCCGGGTGACCTGCAATCCGCACGGATTGCCAGTCCGCACGAATGACCAGTCCGCACGGATCACCCCTTTCCCCTTTTAGCGTCCTATAAATACCTGGGTCACTCTCCCAACTTTCCACTTTTGGCAAGTGACGTCCGACCAGCACGCATTCTTCACCTTTTCTCCGATTTCTCTCAATCCAGGTAAGATCTTGCTCTAAATCTTGTACATTCTTGATCTATACACACATCTACACCTCTCTATCTTTCAAATCTCAACTTTTAACCATGAAATCATCAAGATTTGAGGTATTCTAGGGTGACGTCATCATGAAGTTCTCATGAACTTCAAGTATGACCTCATTCCACCAAGAATTACTCAGATCTGAACGATTTCCACAAGATTTCACAACAACTTCACCTAAATCTAAACTTTTCTAAAGGATAAAAGAGTTGAAAGAAATAAACAAGTTTTCTCCTTCTTTTACCCTCAAAAAGTGGTAGGAATCGGATCCATTCTAGTCTCCTACTTAATGATAGTGATGCACTAGTCCTAGATCTGGATTCTACCCACAAGACACCTGATTTCGGGTTAGACCGGGATGACCGTTCTAAACCGCCGACAGGCCGAGTTAGGGTGATTCCTGGCCGGCTTGGTCATGCGGGTAAGGATGCGATTCCAAATGGTTGACACGTAATCGGAACATCTCGATAGACGACAAAGGCGACCAAGGGTAGCCGGACGGAACAACCAGGATGAGGAAGTTGTCCACACGAGTAAGTTGTCCGCACGGACAAGCTGTCCGCACGAACAAGCTGCCCGCACGGATAGACGATCCGGACGGGTTGTCACCCGGATGAGCTACACTTGGGACCCACATTCAAAACGAGGTTTGAGTATCGACGAATGAACAATCCGGACGGACGACCTCTGAATGGATTACTCTTCGGATCATGAGATACTAAGACCTTAAACAATTTCAAACAATGTTCATCCGCACGGACAAGTTGTCCGCATGGACAGACTATCCGGACGGATTGTCTTTGTCCGCACGTACACACTATCCGGACGGATTACCACTGTCCACACGGATCACCATCCGGACGGATTCCACCAATTACATCAAGTGACTCAGCCTTAGAGACGTGTCCGCACGGATTACCATCCGGACGAATTATGGTCCGCGCGACCGGCTTGAAGGGTAGAGATACTTAGATGTTTTCTAAATGCTACAACGAAAACTTCAAAGGACAAGCCATCATACACAAACACATTCTTGGGAAGAAACAATCCACTCGAATAGTAATCCACACGGACTACTTGTTCGCACGGATAAACAATCCGCACGAGTGACTAATCCGGATGGATTACCATCCGCACGGATAGTTACTCGCACGGATAGTTTACTAATACAGATAGTTTACCCGCACGGATTACCATCCGCACGGATAGTTTACTCGCACGGATAACTTACTCGCACGGATAGTTAATCCGCACGATCAGCTATCCTACCCGCTCTCACTTTGTACTGTTTTACGCGCCACTTATCGTTACGTTATCGAATCTATTCAGGCTAACCGTACTCGCTGAAAAGCGCTCCCTTCAATCCATAATCGCTGTGAGTATACTCGAACCCTTTTTGCTTTTAGCACTTTTGGGTGTTACATACGTTACGAATATTCAAACTACAACTATCACACTACTCAAGCTATTTTAACGCTAAACCATTTATGCATGTTATACGTGGCTTATGAATGCTTGTTTGTTATGTTTACACATGGAATGCTGTCTACCTGCCTTAGCAACGATAGTACTATAGTTTGGACTCAGCACCCGTTCACACGGGGGTTGTTAAGGATCTTTTACTTGCATGGATTACGGTGGTAATCATGTATTGCGAACTGCCTCGGGCAGTCAATCCGCAGTCATTGGTATCGATGGATCTATGTCGATAACTAACGTGCTTCATTTCACTATGTGTACGTGCTGGTTATGCGTAAACGAATTCGAACTCTATATGTTATTATCAAACTTGTATGCTCACCTTTACATTATATGTATTGACTTTATTTTAACGTATGTGACAGGTGCTTAGGTTGTTTCTGTGCTTAACTTGATGGTGATGAAATTGAGGCTAGGGAAGGAGTCCTAGAAACCAACAAATAATTTAGCTACGTTTAAATCTGAGTTGTCGGAACAGAATACTTGTCTTGATGCTTGTCTGTAATAATTATTTAACTATTTGAGATACGGTATGGGACGTATTGCTTTAATTGAATGGTAATGATAGTTGTTATGGAAACTTCTGGACAATCTGTTTCGCTCAGTGCCACGCCCCGATGATTCCGCCATCGGTTGGGGTGTGACAGATTGGTATCCCATCCATTCCCCACTCATAAACAAACATACGATAATGCACATAACACATATAACATGTTATATCATTTACAGATAACCTTCCCGACATTTAGACGCTCAAATTACTACTTATGTCGTTTCAGCTTTAGTCTTCAAAACCGGGCTGTTTTCGGGGATTTTAATAAAATAGTTAACGTATTCCAAAAATTCTCAACTTTTTACAGAAGGTCTTAATCGATCCAAATATTATTGTAGAAAAATCTCGGGATCCAGTTCATTACCAATATTTTATAAAAATTCATTTTCCGGACTGAAGTCAGATTCATCTTTTTCTGACTGCAGTCCACGGAATAATTTATTTAAAATTCATCGAGAGTCTGATTTACGAAATTCCAGTGAGAGAATTACATATACATCGGTGGTCATCTACAGTACAAATTTCATGATCTAACTCTACCCAGAATTCAAGTTATGACGGAAAACAGAACGCATATTTTCAGCAGAAAAAATGCAGCTCTAGCTGCTGTTACAAAATGACACTTTATAAATAGTAAACGAAGTCCAAAAATTATGATTCCAGTGCCATTAGAACCGTATTTCATAATACATAAATCTAGACTTCAGAAAATACATTTTTCGCTTTATTAGGGTCCAGTTACAGCCAACTGAAGTTGGCTGTAATCACCAAACATCCCCCTGTTTTCAGCCTTTAACATTCTAAAGCGAGTTATATTCGTTCCGTTAACATGCTTAATGACCAACAACATTTCTAGTACTCAATATTAACAAGTAAATCAGCAAGTAATCAGCAACATATCCAAACAACTTCATACTAACATTATTACATCATGTTTCATCTTTTTAATGTTCTTGTTTCTTTAGTGATTAGAACATACTAAACATACTACAACTTGTAACCAAGAAACAAGATGAACAAGAGTTTGTCAAGAGCTTACTACTAGCACAAGGCTAGGGTAGAATCTAGTGAGGAAGATGATGAGAAAAGATGATGAAAAAGCTAGAATAAAGCCCTTCTTGAAGCTCCCACAAGATGCAAGTCTCTTGTATCCACCTTCTACACTTGAATGAGACTTGAATAAAGGATGAAGATGGTGGTTTAGGGGTGGTGATGGTGGCGGTTTGGGGTGGAGCCGAAAGAGAGAGAGAGTGTGAAAAGTGAGAGAGTGATCTTGAGGAATGATGGTTATGATCTTGGCTCCATACTTATAGAATCCTTTCACATATTATGGTCACCCTTACAAGCAAACTATCAAATAAATAATGAAACATAATCTAGTAGAAGATGTGAGGCATGGTGAGGATGATTTGGTGGGTCCATAGGGACCGAAAATCAGTTGGGGGGGGGGGGTTAGTTGCAACATTTTCAACTAAGGTGTAATGGTTAGTTAGTTTCCAAGTATGAACCTTTATATATTAGTTAGTTACTTTTTAGTGGGTGTTATGGTAAACGGGGATCACGACAAGCCAAGAAATAATTAAAAATGTACTTGACAAAAATTTAGTGTCCTGGGTAATGTCCGGTTGTTCGGTTAAATACCGTTCCGTTAAAGTGTTTAATTATTCCGTAAAGTGTCTATTATATATATTTTTGTAACACTTTTAATTCCTAACACATAGGAGAATATTCAGGACCATTTAGTCAATTTTCTGCACAAGACTAGTGTGTTAACAAGCACATGTAAGTATGACACAATAATCAGGAAACAGTTAAGTAATTAAACACAGTCACCAAGCACTTTAATTATCATTAAATAATCGTACGGATACATGTAATCATGAGGGATGTCACACTTTTAGGTGAACGGGCCTAAATAGTGATACACGTCACTTTTGGGTGAACAGACCCGAAAGTGATATGACCACAGTCACAGATCCGGTCGAGTGACAACTGGATCAGATAATTATAAGATAGGGGCAATTGTAATCGCTCTTAATACTGTAATTTATAACATTGTGTCTTTTGTACAAATTGAATGCACTCGCCAGTATTTTTCGCTGATAAAACCTTTTTAAAACCTGTTTCAGGTGATTTACTGTGAGCAAGGAAAAGTGTCGCGTAACACTCCAGCTTGTATGAAGTGGCTCAGTAAATAAAAATAAACATGTTTTCTGTAATCAGGGGATTTCCCAGTAAAATTCCTTTCTTGTAAAATATGGGGTCTTTCCCGATATTATTAATAAAATAATTCGGTATTTTCTTTTAAAACGGTCCTGTTAAAAAAATTTCCGCTGCCAAATAAATACCAATACCACGGGTTTTCTGTCCCACGGCTTCCGAACCGAGCAAACAAGGTCGGGGTCGTGACAGAAAAGGTGGTATCAGAGCCACTGGTTTAAGCCAATTAAGTATTTGCAAAATACTTAAATTTTAGACAGGATTTCTTGTGCTTCTATGAAAATTTATTTGCAATAATTTAAAATTTAATTTGGAAATTTTGTGTTTCCTTATGTGTGACTAACAGCATGAGTAATTATCTGAGGCTCTCCAAAACCTCTCAATACATTCCACTGACATGGAAGCTACCAGGAACCAGACCGGATACCAGGCTGATGCAGACGAGCCACTAGTATTTCAATCCCAGGAAACACCTAAACCTAAGAAAAGAAGAAGGCTTTTAGACTGGAAAAGAGGGAGAAAGAAGAAACCTGCAGCTTAAAAAGTAAAGAAAACTGTTGAGCCAAAAGGAAAAGAGAAAGAAGTGGGAGAAAGCTCTGGTCAAGCTCAGAAGTTGCCACCCTGGGAGGAACTAGATAGAAAGCTGGAAAATTGCGACCTTTTTGGCCCAGCTGATGAAACCCTTCTGAATTTTCCCGCTCAATCAGAACTTCCTATCAACTTGGAACCTGCCATCCCTGAACCTATTGTCAACCCCAACCTCTTTCGGGTCAATTGGAAGAATGGTGGACCAGTCACTGGCACTTCCAAAACTTCATGAATAACCCAGACGCGTACTACCCACAGTTAGAACCTGCCCCCACTACTTTTCCACCCATGAACCCAGAAAACGTTGCTGAACTACGCCGCTACGGCGAAGAATTGGTGGATGCAGGGAACCGGATCCGAGCTGTGGGAGAGAACATCACCTGGAAGTACGACGTAAGGGAATTCCATTTCTGAAGACCGTTAACAGTAGTATAGATGTTTTGTGTAATAATAATATGTGAAAAATATATATAATAATAAAATATAATAATAATAATAATAAATAAAATATATATAATAATAATAAAATAATGTATAATAGTGTATATTATCACCTAATAAAACATCTGTAAATACAGGGCTTGTACGGGTGCATAGTTATATATAAAAATAGAAATGTCACAATGTCGACGATTTTAGCTATATGTGTTGACTTACTTGTGTTTGTGATTGCCATATTGTGTTTAATTGCTATCCATTTTGTGAAAATAATTCGTATATATTGTTAATAATTCAGATGGAAAATTCAGTACACCAATCGGCAAATGAAGTTAATCAAGTCGAACCAAATAATCAGGAAAGTTTTCTTAATAGAGAAGATATAGAAAATATAGTAGCTCAGGGTACAGCTAATGCTATCCCAGCAATTGTTGCAGCTGTTAAGAATCCAGTAGAACCTTCCCAAGCCAACAATAGTAAACGCACTTGTGACGATAATTTCAGTTACAACATAAACGAAGGCAACAATAATAATATAATTCAAACCCCATTACCTAAAAGGATGAAGGTGATGACGACCGATTCCACTTACAAAGAATTCATCGCCTATAAGCCAGTCGAATTTGCAGGTAATGAAGGAGCAACTGCTGTACTACGCTGGTTGGAAAAGACAGAAGTTGTAATTAAAATACGTAAGTGCGCAGAAGAAGACAAGGTGATGTATGCATCCCACCTTTTTAAAGAAGAGGCTTTAGAATGGTGGAATACGGTGCTGCAAGCTAAAGGAAGTGACGTAGCATATGCCATGAGTTGGGAGGAATTTAAGGAATTGGTAGAAAGAAAATTTTGTCCTTCCTACGAAAAGGAACAGATGACAAACCAGTTCCTGAACCACCGGATGGTGGACGTTAACTGCCGTGAGTATACTTCAAAATTTTTCGAATATGCTAGAATTGTACCGACTCTGGCCTCGCCAGAACCCGTACTTATATCTCTCCTGGGGATTGATTACGAGATTCGCGACATAGTCAAGGCTGTGAGACCTAGGACTATCGACGATGCTGTCGAATTCGCCAACACCTTGACTGACAGATTGGTGCGTACGAGAGAAGAAAACAGGAAGAAAGAATTGGCTCAAAAGATTACCCAAGGTTTCCGTTTGGGTAATAATAGTAACTTCAAGAAAAAGGGAGCTGAGCAGTCTTCCACCTCACCATTTTGTAGTAATTGTAAAAGAAAGCATTTTCGAAAATGTAAGGTATACTGCAATTTCTGCAAAACACCGGGGCACCGAGAGGAGGAGTGCAGGAAGAAATCAACGATCTGCTACAACTGCGGAGAAGCAGGGCATTTTAAGCCAAATTGCCCTAAATTGGTCAAGGCAACTGACAACAAGGCAAAATTGACTGATGGAACTAATAAGAAGAATGCTAGAGCCTTTCAACTGACAACGCAAGAGGCAGATCTGATACCGGACGTGATAGCGGGTACGTTTCTTGTACATGAAGTTTACGCGAAAGTATTATTTGACTCTGGTGCAAACCAAAGTTTTATAAATACTTCATTCTGCCAAGCTCTTAAGCAACCCTTAGCCAAACTTAGGCAAGTTTATACGGTAGAAACTACAGAAGGAAACTCTGTCAGTATAGATAGAGTACTGCAAGAAGGAAAAATTGAACTATCAGGGCATAAGTTCTCGGCAAACCTTTTACCTATGAATTTAGCCGGATTTGACGTTGTGTTAGGAATGGATTGGTTAGTAACCAACCATGCTCGAATCCTATGTGATCAAAATTCTTTAGAAATACGTACGCCAGCTGGGGAGATAATTCTGATTAAAGGAAATAAGCCACGCAAACCAATGAAGTTCATTTCAGTAATGAAAACGAACGGAAACAAGGAATAGTGTATATGATTTCAGTTGTCACACCCCAACCAATTGCAGAAACATTGGGGCGCGACACTGAACGAAACAGATTGTCCAAGAGAAACCCATAACAACTAAAATTACCGGATATTTAACATTATGTACCATAATATATCAAATAAAAGCAGTTATTACAGACATTATTTTCTCAAAGACAGATAAAATGTTCCGACAACTCAGATTTTTATTAGATTTGTTTCTAGACTCCCCTAGACTTGATTTCCACAGAGCAACGAAAATCCTAGCCTCGTAAACACCTTCCACATACGTTAAAATAAAAGTCAATACACATAGTGTAAAGGTGAGCATACAAGTTTAATAGTATAGTAGTAGCGAAAGCGATTTATGCATAACCAACATGTAACACATAATACTGCGAAGCTAGTAGGTTATCAACAATGAAATATGCACAGATGTGACTGCAAGTTGTAGAGTGCGCAACACATATCACCACCGTGACACGTGAAGAAATACCCTTAGCAACCCCCGTCCACGACAGGTGCTGAGTCCAAACTATAGTACTTTCGTTGCTAAGGTGTCAGGCAACAATCACTGTGTAAACATAACATACAAGCATTCATCAAGAAACACGTATAACATACGAGAGCGGTTAGCGTATAAAAGTGTTTGCGTTGTGTGATCGATGTGATTTGATATAAGTAACGTATGTAACACCCAAAAGTGCTTAAAGCAAAAAGGGATCGAGTATACTCACAGATTGTGTTTAGTAAATAAACACTCTCTTGGATTCAAGGGAGCGCTGAGAGATTAGCCTGAACACAGTACGATAGCATAAGCGTTGAACGGTGCGTAAAACGATGCAAGTGAACTGAATGACGAAGGGTCATTCGATCGTATGACAATCCGGACGGATGGCCATTCGGTCAGACAGTCATTCGTTTAGGGTGGATGTGTTTGTGCATGACGGAACTTTTGAAGTTTTCGTCGTAGCATTTTATAAAACAAGAAGTGTTTCTACCAATCACGTCATTCGGCCGGATGGTCATCCGGACGGATGGCCGTCCGTTCGGATGGCGATTCGTTTGAAACTACTTCTTTTGAAATTTTGTGAAGAGGTCTAAGTGTTGGAAAATAATTACAAGCATTGGACGTCACAAGTCATCCGGTCGGATTGTCGTTCGATCGGATGGCAATCAGATCGGGCGGCATTCCGTTTGGTAACCTGTTCGTTTTGTAACTTGTAAAATTCTTCTAAGTTAAACTTTTGTGCTTTGAACCGAGACGGTATAACAACGTGTTAAACAATGGAAATTCCACCAAGTCCAAGTCATCCGATTGGATGGGAATCACCCCGTCCAATCAGTAACTGTTCTTGACGGTATTTCATGTTCAAACCGTTTAGTCGGTTGTCCCTCCGATAGGAATCCATCCTCAGTCCAATCCTTTACTGTAGAACGAGTAGAAGGCCTGAACGAGCTCTGATTCCATTGGTTTTACGTGAAAAGGTGAGATCATTGAAGAAAAGTTTGAAACACTTTGATTATGTTTAGATTTAGGAGAAATTAGTGTTTAAACACTTTAGAAATAACTTAGATCTGAGTTGTTCTTGGTGGAATGAAGTCACACTTTAGTGTTCTTGAGAACCCATGATGACATCATCCTAAAACACCTCAAATCCATAGAGTTCATGGTGGAAAATTAAGATTTGATGGTGGAAAAGATGAAGAAGTGTGTGTAGATGATAGAAGTACAAGATTTGAGGTAGAAACTTACAAGAATCGCAAGGAATCGAGAGCAAATAGGGCTGGAACGTGCTGGTCGGAGAGGGAGCTGTCACATCAATGATTGTTGATATGACAGGTGCTATTTTTAGGCAAAGAGGGAAAAGGCGGTGCAGGTGACGGATCGGAGGGCCTTCGATCGGGGGACTCCGAGTTTCGACTTTTCATTTTGAACGTTGAGCGTTGCGATGGGTTGCGAGTAAGCGATGCGATAGTATTACACATTAGTTACACTAATAACATAACTACTAACTACCATAAAAGTAAAACTTGCTATTCGAGTCTGCGATGTGATTGCGTTGTGATAGAGTTGCGATGGCATTTGCAAATAACCTCCTCAAACAATATAAACATGCACAAGTAACACATAAAGGCACACACACGTAAAGCAATATTCATAACCTGTAATTCGAGTTGCAATGCGATAGCGATGTGATGGCGTTAAGTAGATTAGCGTTTAGTTATCTTTATCGCATTGTTACTTCACATAATACAACTAACAAGCATAAATCTAAGTATCGATTCATCGAAGTTCGAGAGTACAAGCAATAATTAAGCAAAAAATGATATATCTGATTAGCAATCTTTTCTTCCTTTGACTTGTACTTTGACTTCAAAAAGTCGGGTTGTTACAGCCTCCCCTACTTTAGGAAATTTCGTCCCAAAATTTAAGTAGTGGATGTAACGAAGAGATGTGGATACTTAGCCTTCATGTCACTTTCGAGTTCCCAAGTGAACTCGGCACCGCGTTTGCCTTCCCAGCGAACCTTCACAATGGGAATACGTGAGCGTCGAAGTGTCTTGGTTTCTTGGTCCATGATGTCGACCGACTTTTCCACGAAGTGTAATGTTTTGTCCACTTGTAGATCCTCAAGAGGCACTTGTAAATTCTGCTCGGCTAGGCACTTTCTGAGGTTCGAGACATGGAAAGTCGGATGAACGTTGCTGAGTTCCTCCGGTAGTTCGAGTCTGTAGGCCACTTTGCCAATCCTTTCCTGAATCTTAAAGGGTCCAACATATCGAGGCGCGAGCTTTCCTTTCTTGCCGAATCTGATCACCCCCTTCCAAGGTGAAAGCTTTAGGAGTACGTGATTGCCAACGTCAAATTCAAGGGGCTTGCGGCGTCTATCGGCGTAACTCTTTTGACGACTCCGAGCTTTCAAGTGATTATCTCGGATTTGGAGGATCTTGTCAGTCGTTTCTTGCAACAACTCAGGACCGGTAATTTGCACGTCCCCGATCTCGTGCCATACAATGGGCGATCGACATTTTCTTCTGTATAATGCCTCAAATGGTGCCATTTAAATGCTAGAGTGATAACTGTTATTGTACAAGAATTCGACTAAGGGTAAATGCGAATCCCAATTACCACCGAAATCTATGACACACGAACGGAGCATGTCTTCAAGGGTACGAATCGTTCGTTCAGTCTGACCGTCGGTTTGGGGATGGAAAGCGGTACTTAGATTGAGAGTAGTACCGAGAGCAGTTTGAAACATTTTCTAAAGGCGCGAGGTAAACCGACCATCGCGGTCAGAGATGATATCACGAGGCGTCCCGTGTCGACAGATGATCTCGTCAGTGTAGATCCATGCTAATCGTTCTACCTTAAAGTCTTCTCGTATCGGCATAAAATGAGCAAATTTAGTAAGACGATTAATGATAACCCAAATGCTATCGTGACCTGATGGCGTGCGCGGAAGCTTTGTTATGAAGTCCATAGCTATACTCTCCCATTTCCACATAGGGATCTCGGGTTGTACGAGTAAGCCAGAGGGGCGTTGATGTTCGGCCTTGACCTTCGAGCAGGTTAGGCATTTCGAAACGTAGATAGCGATATCCTTCTTCATGCCCGGCCACCAGTACTTGTAGTGAAGGTCCTGGTACATCTTATCGGCACCGGGATGAATGGAATATCGAGATTTGTGGGCTTCGTTTAGCAGAGTCTCTCGTAAATTGGTGCGTTTGTGAAGAAACACTGGTTCAACAGACCGGAATCAATTGATCCAGGGGGTTTGAATCTGCATAAAAGGGGGTAATTCTTCTCACTTGATTCAGGGTTGGCCAAGCTCCTTCTTCTAATAACAGCTGCAAAACAAACAACCGTCAGACTCACCACTGGGAGAATGGGGGTTCCCTCCGTGACCACCCTCTGGTGTGGGAATAAGTACAGGGTTTGATGAAGAAGAAGAAGTAGTGAAAGTGAAGTGAATGTAACTAGAGAAATTGTACCTGAATTATCCTTATTTATAAACGAAGTTTGGGCGGGAAAGTTTATTAATGGAGGACGTAATGGAAAGTCCTTTCCATGAGCAGTTATTTTCTCCACCGTTAATCACTTAACGGATGTGTGTGCACACGGATCGTGGCCATAATCAACGACTGGGGAGATGCCACGTGGAAAGTGGGTAAGTGTGGATCTTCCTTCAATTTGGTGCCATCATCGTGACTTTAAGGAGTGCCCAGGATGATGCCACATGGCCATTCAGTTGTAACCGAATGGCGATGCACGGTAAAGCCTTCTAGAAGGTTTGCAGCTGTAATCCAATGTGGCTTTGCTTCATGCAAATTCTGTTGTAACAGAAAAGTTATTTTCTGTTTAAGTCTGGGTGATATTTGTGCGAGGATGTTGTTCAGAGTTTAACTCCCAGCTTCTGTCATATGAGCTGGCGCAAGGATTTATTAATTCCTTTCTGGCGCGCGGATGTTAAAAGCTGTTTTTCTTTTTATGTTCTCTTTCAGAATTGGTGCGCAGCCGCGCAAGGTTCTTTTAAAGGGAGCCTATTGTGGTGAAGTTGTGGTGTGGTCCCAAACACCCGTGTAAGGTTTTTTGGGACCTTACCACTTCAAGTCCCCCTAGTCTAGTGTTGCTCTTATGCAAATAAGTGGAGTACTAGACTTACAAGAGATGGGTGTTTTTGCTGTGGAGTTTTTTGGCGCGAAAAATGGGGAATCTTCTTGAGGAAGATACTCTTTAGTGGAACTGTTCATTTATGTTGTAATGAACGTTTTTTATATGAGTTGATTGACTTGATGTGTGTCATAAGTACTTTGACCGATCACCTTCTTATTGAACTGTAGTTCGTTGGAATGTGCGAAGACGCTGTCAGAGATCATTTAATGGGATCGATGATTACTATGACACCGCCGTTTTCAGAAAGTGGCGATTTGACACTAATCATTACGATTTCTTCCATTTATCGATGCTGACGTCAACTCATTTTAGTTGTGTGTGTATATATATATATATAGAGGTTTTAAAAATTTTACCAGATTTGGCAAACATGAGGACTAGGCGAAAATTCCATTCTCAGAGTATTTCGGAAATCTTGAAGACCTTCGATGCCGTTGAAGGTTTGCTTCTTCTTGCAGGTTTGTCGCCGGAAAGGGTTGTCTGAAATGAGGGTTCCCCTGGCTCCGTTCCTCACACGTCTACAGGGGTAGATGGTGTTCCTCTCATACTAGAGGTGATGATGGTGAAGGGGTTACTCGGTTGTCGGCTAATGTCTTGATTCAAGGTTTTTTGGTTGACCGGAGGAGTCGATGCTCGATAGTGTACCGACGGCGTCGAAGCGATCGTCCTTCTGTAACTCCGGTCGGAAACCAGATGACATCTGCTGGTGGTGGTGATAATGAGTGGATTGTCGATCCCCATCCTCTAGAGTGGTATGGTGAAGCACTGCATACCTCTGCAGAGGTGTTAGCCATGTTTCCGGGTGTTTAGTTTGTTTACTTTGTAAATATTGTTTTGATGCACTGTTGTGCTTTGTATATCTTGTTAATGTGCTTTGTTGCACAAGTAACTTTTTTGATGCACTACTGTGCATATGGATTTTTTGTTATTGCGCGTGGTGTGCAAGTAATTAAATATAAAGTGTGTTTGAATTACAATGTCTTGCATGTGTATAATTACTTTGTCTAGGTAAAGCGAATAAAGATGGTAGGAAGCTCATGTGTGAACGTTAGTCTGGATAGGACTCGTATCCGTGGACTGTTCATGAGACTTGTTACATGCTACCATGATGTTTTCGCGCTTACCAAAAGGAATTACATGCATTTTGTAATAAATAATAGAAAGTAACGGGGATAGAAACTTTGTATTGATTAGATAAGGCGCTAGGGCCAGTTAATACAAAGTAAATAATTAAAATTATTATTTTGTCTGCGCGAGCATGGATTGCTGTGTGAGATGAATAGGCCTGTTACATATAGCATCTGCGTAACTGTTGCACGTTCCAAGTGCGTGGGACTGCCATTCCATTGAGTCGTTTGAGAGTATATGCGCCTTTGCCTAAGACTTCATGAATGATATACGGGCCTTCCCATTTTGGCGCGAGTTTTCTCGGTTTCTCAGCATTGGAGGCCTCATTGTCTCGAAGTACAAAATCACCGGGAACAAAGGTGAACACGCGCACTCGAGCATTATAATATTTTTCAAGCTTTGATTTGTACATGGCTTCGTTGATGGCCGCATTTTCGCGCCTTTCTTCCAGGAGGTCCAGGTCAATTCTGCGCTCACGTTCGTTATCTTGTTTTTCCATTGCTAACATTCGTGGTGATGGAAGGCTAATTTCTGCTGGGATTACCGCTTCTGAGCCATAAACCAGACTGAATGGAGTTTCGCCTGTACTGGTTTTGGGCATTGTGCGGTGCGCCCATAGAATGCTTGGGAGTTCATCTACCCATCCCCTGCGCGCAGTTCCAAGTCTTGCTTTTATGCCATCCACTATTTGTTTGTTTACGCTCTTGACTTACCCGTTTGCTTGCGGGTGTGCCACAGAGGCAAAGCTGTGTTCGATGTTCATCTCCTTGAACCATTTCTGTAGATCTTCTGATGTGAAGTTTGTACCATTATCAGAAATGATGCGCAATGGTGGTCCGAATCGACAAATAATGTGTTCCCAAATGAACTTCCGGATTACCATTGCAGTAGTTTACGCAAGGGCTTTTGCTTCTACCCACTTAGTAAAGTAGTCTACCACGACTACTATGAACTTGACCGCGCCAGGCGCATCTGGGAAAGGACCGACTAGGTCAATGCCCCATTGTTGAAAAGGCCAGGCTGAAGTGACTGGGACCAGAGGATTCTTTGGGCAGAGCGTCTTTGGGGCGTGGCGCTGACATGCCGCGCAATTGCGCAATAATTCTACAGCATTTACGTGCATTCCTGGCCAGTAGTAACATGCGTTCATGATTTTCGCAACCACCATGCGCGGTCCTACGTGGATGCCACATAGTCCCTCATGAATTTCGCGGACCAAATATTGTGCGTTGGTTTTATCTATGCAGCGTAGAAGAGGACCCATGAATGATTTGCGGTAGAGGATACCGTCTGCCATTTCGTAATTTAATGCCTTATGCTGAATTTTCCTGGCTTCCGCCTTTCCTTCTGGTAGAATCCCATGTTGGAAGTATGTAATGATTGGGGACATCCAAGATGGATTCCCGACTTCTATGATGTTTAGTTGTCTTAAAGGAACAGATGGATTAGATAATACCTCAATGCGAACTTCCTTTGCGAGGTGTCTGAAGCTTGTAGCAGCTAATTTGCTTAGCGCATCTGCGTGTTTATTTTCGCTTCTGTTGATGTGAACTGTCTAGAAGGTTTGAAACTGGTTGATCAAGATTCTTGCTTGCTCCAGATACAAGGTCATGGCTTCGCCTTTAGCATCGTAATGCCCATTGACTTGTTCTGCTACTAATTTAGAATCGACGTGTGCTTCGAGGCTCTTTGCTCCCATTTTCAGCGCCAGAAGGAGTCCCGCCAGGAAGGCTTCGTACTCTGCTTCGTTGTTAGTACTTTTGAAATCTAGGCGAATTGCGTATGTGAGTTCATGGTTAACAGGGCTTACTAAGCGAAGGCCTGTGCCTGCACCATCATCGTTTGAGGCGCCGTCTGTATGTAATGTCCAAACCCTGTCGTCGAAGACTGGGGTAGGATTTTGAATTGCCTCCCATTCCTGGATTTTGTCGATGGGGACCTCGGTAACAAAGTCTGCTAAGACTTGTCCCTTAATAGTTGGTCGAGGTTTGTACAGGATATTGTATCCTCCTAACTCGATGGCCCATTTGGCCAACCGTCCCGCGACATCTAGCTTAGACAATATTTGTCCTAGATGGTAGTTTGTAAGGACGGTGATAACGTGGCCAGAAAAATATCGTCGCAGCCTTCGTGATGCGTGAACCAGTGCAAGGACGAGTTTCTCCATGAAAGAATAACGCGTTTCTGGACCAGTTAGCATTTTGCTTATGTAATAGATTGGGGTTTGAACCCCTTTCCCTTTCAACCATTAAAATTGCACCAACCGCGACTTCTGCAACGGAGAGATATAGGATTAACGGTTCTTCCTTTTGTGGGGCCGTTAGGGTTGGCAACTGAATTAAACATTCCTTCATTTGCTGGAAGGCTTTCTCCGCTTCTGGTGTCCATTGGAACTGGCTCTTTTTAACGCAGTTGCGTAAGTGCTGATGGACGGGTAAGATTTGGTGGCATGATTTGCCAAGAATCTATTGAGAGCTGCTAGTCGCCCGGCGAGGCGTTGCGTCTCTTTAATGGATGCCGGTGACGGCATGAGTCGGATGGCTTCTACTTTTTCTGGGTTCACCTTGAAACCGTCTTTTGTGACAATAAATCCTAGGAATTTGTCTTCTTCCATCCCAAACGAGCGTTTTAGCGGGTTTAGTTTTAAGTTGACTTTGCGCAGGGAGTCGAATGTGCGCTGAATATTTGCTAGCATGGATTCTTCTTCCCGACTCATGATAACGAGATCATCCATGTAAACTTTTACTGTTACTCCAATATCGTCCCCGAAGACTTTGTGCATCAGGCGTTGATAAGTGGCGCCTGCATTACGAAGACCGAAAGGCATTTTCGTGTAGCAAAAAATACCTTTGTCTGTGTGGAATGCTGTTTTGTCTTCGTCTTCCTCTTTCATTTGTACTTGATGATATCCCTTATAGCAATCCAGGAAACACTTCCAGCGGAAGGATGCCAGGGAATCTACTTTTTTGTCTATCTCGGGAAGGGCGTAACAGTCTTTGGGACATGCTTTGTTAAGATCTTTGAAATCGATGCACATGTGCCACCCGCCATTGTGTTTGTGCACCATAACAGGGTTAGCTACCCAGGTCTGGTACTGTACTTCGTGTAGAATCCCTGCTTGAAGTAATTCGGCTACTTGTTCATTCATTGCTTGCGCTTTCTCGGTACTGAGGCTGCGTTTCCTTTGCGCGACTGTTCCCGAAAGGCCGGATGTTTCAGCAATGTTGTGTTATCTCTCTTGGTACTCCTGTCATATCCGCTGGAGACCATGCCAAGATATCCATGTTGTTGGTCAGGAGTTCTTTTAATTTTGCGCGAATTGTAGGTGAGATGGCGTGTCCTAATAGAATGGTCTGCTCAGGATATTCTTCATTGAGAACCCATTTTTCTGGCTCGTTTGGAGGTGATGGCTTGGCGACTTTTACTGGGGGCTCATCATCCACGTACATCACCTCTTTGCTGGAATACAAAATTGCTACCCCTGTTTCTGTTGGGAAACCATAAGCCGCATGTGGTATAAAGGTAATCATGCTGAATTCCCTCTGTGATCATCTTCCCAACAGTACATCATGCCGTGATGTGGCTGCCATAACCATGAAATTGACTGTGACCGTGCGCGAGTGTTCGCCATCTAAGAGTGTCACATGGAAAGCGATTTGACCCAATGGGAAGACAACTTCATTGCAGAAACCAGTTAGGGAAAATCTACTGGTTTTAAGCGTGCCTTATCTTCTGGGTCTAATTGCTTAAAGCATTGCTCGTAAATTATGTCCATGGAACTACCAGGATCAATAAACATATAATCAGTACGGTAATGGCCGAAGATGCCAGTTATGATTACCGGGTGTTCTTCTTGAGGTCCTCCTGGTACGACGGGGAAAACTACTTGTTGTTCTTTCCAATGCTGGCTATGGCTCCATTTGTGTGGTCTTTGTGAAGGTCCCCCTTGCACCGTGTATGTTTGTTCGGTCTTTTGTTGGTTGTTATCTTCCATGTTTCGTTGCATAATTTTGAATGTTTCTGGATACTCTTCGCAAGTGGGCTGAATGTCCCACTGATGTGTCAGTTGTGGACCCAACACTGTGTTCTCGGATTTCTTTGTTTCGGACTGATGATGCCCGGATCTGTGGTGGAAGAGTATAGATCTGGAATTTGGTGCAAAAATTTTAAACATGGTTTCTTAGGCTTTGTTAAGCCAATACTATAGAGTTTCCTCCGAACGTAGATCTGGAGAATTCCGAGTTCCAGATTTCATTTCTGAGGTAACCGAGCATGTTACTTGGTGGCAATTGTTGTTGCTGGCTTGTTTGTCCATGATTCCGTCGATCTGAGTAACTTGGGCTGAACCTCCCTTGTTTTCAGATCGAGGACTTGATGGACGGCTTGATGAGATCTCTGCCATTAGATAACAGAGTTCGAAGAGAAAATCAAAACGAGAAGATGTGAATAAAAACTGAGAAACGGTTGGCGCCAATGAAGAAACACTGGTTCAATAGGCCGGAATCAATTGAACCAGGGGGTTTGAATCTGCATAAAATGGGGTAATTCTTCTCGTTTGATTCAGGGTTGGCTAAGCTCCTTCTTCTAATAACAGCTGCAAAACAAACAACCATCAGACTCGCCACGGGGAGAATGGGGGTTCCCTCCGTGACCACCCTCCGGTGTAAGAATAAGTATAGGGTTTGATGAAGAAGTAGTGAAAGTGAAGTGAATGTAACTTGAGAAATTGTACCTGAATTATCCTTATTTATAACCGAAGTTTAGGCGGGAAAGTTTATTGACGGAAGACGTAACGGAAAGTCCTTTCCGTGAGCGGTTATTTTGTCCACCGTCAATCACTTAACGGATGTGTGAGCACACGGATCGTGGTCATGATCATAGGCTGGGGAGATGCCACGTGGAAAGTGGGTAAGTGTGGATCTTCCTTCAATTTGGTGCCATCATCGTGACTTTAAGGAGTGCCCAGGATGATGCCACGTGGCCATTCAGTTGTAACCGAATGGTGATGCACGATAAAGCCTTCTAGAAGGTTTGCAGCTGTAATCCTATGTGGCTTTGCTTCATGCAAATTCTGTTGTAACAGAAAAGTTATTTTCTGTTTAAGTCTGGGTGATATTTGTGCGAGGATGTTGTTCAGAGTTTAACTCCCAAATTCTGTCATATGAACTGGCGCAAGGATTTATTAATTCCTTTCTGGCGCGCGGATATTAAAAGCTGTTTTTCTTTTTATGTTCTCTTTCAGAATCGGTGCGCAGCTGCACAGTGTTCTTTTAAAGAGAGCCTATTGTGGTGAAGTTGTGGTATGGTCCCAAACACGTGTGTAAGGTTTTTGGGACCTTACCCCTTCAGTTTGGGAATCCAAATTCGGTCAAGATAATGGAATATACCATTCGATTTATTCACCATTTGTTCGCCGTTATTGATGATCTTTTCTTTCTTCAAGGTGCGTTCGGTAAAACAAGCATGTTGAGGTTTGCGGATAAGAGCTTCGAGATTGTGTCGGGCTTGAGTATTATGAATGCTATGAAAATAGCTTCGTCGACTGAGAGCATCGGTAACGACGTTTGCTTTGCCTGGATGGTAACGAATATCACAGCCGTAATCGTTGAGAAGTTCAACCCATCGGCACTGGCGCATATTCAGTTTCTTTTGGCTCAAGATGTGTTGTAGGCTCTTATGATCTGTGAAGATCGTACACCTGGTACCGTATAGGTAGTGTCGCCATATCTTTAACGCAAAAACAACTGCACCAAGCTCTAGATCGTGGGTCGTATAGTTCTTCTCGTGGATCTTGAGCTGTCGAGAGGCGTACGCGATAACCTTGACCCATTGCATATGAACACAACCGAGGCCGAGGTTGGAGGCATCGCAATAGACTTTGAACTCATCGTTTCCGTCGGGTAAAGCTAGTACAGGAGCGTTGCAAAGCATAAGCTTGAGAGTTTGAAAGGCTTGCTCTTGCTCAGTTCCCCAAACAAAAGGCTTGTCTTTATGTGTGAGAGATGTAAGCAGGACAGCGATCTTTGAAATATCAGCGATAATAACCCGCCAATCCGAGGAAAGAACGAACTTCGGATGGGTTCTTTGGTGTAACCCAACTCTTAACTACTTTAGTCTTCGCAGGATCGATACGAATACCTTGACTATTGACAATGTGACCGAGGAATTGAACCTCCTCGAGCCAGAATACGCACTTAGAGAACTTGGCATAAAGGCAGTTTCCTTGGAGCAGTTCAAGAACCAAACTAAGATGTTGTGCGTGTTCGGATTTTGACTTGGAATAGATCAGTATATCATCGATAAACACGATGACGAAGCGGTCTAGATAGGGTTTACAAACGCGATTCATTAGATCCATAAAGACTGCGGGGGTGTTAGTAAGACCAAAGGGCATAAAAACAAACTTGTAGTGACCGTATCGGGTTCGAAAAGCGGTTTTGGGTATATCTTCCTCTTGAATCCGTAACTGGTGATAGCCAGAGTGTAAATCAATTTTGGAAAAAAACACGTAGCATCTTGTAATCATCGATTCTAGGTAAAGGATAGCGATTCTTGATAGTAAGCTTATTCAATTCCCTGTAGTCGATGCACATCCGGAACGATCCATCCTTCTTTTTGACGAAAAGGACACGAGCTCCCCATGGAGAGGTGCTAGCGCGAATGAAGCATTTATCAAGCAATTCCTGGAGTTGACTTGAGAGTTCACGCATTTCAGACGGAGCGAGTCGATAGGGAGCTTTAGCAACAGGATTTGCTCCAGGAATGAGGTCAATTCGAAAATTGATATCACGAGATGGCGGTAAGCTAGGTAATTCGCCAGGAAATACATTAGGAAAATCACGAACCACAGGTACTTCTTCCATCGTCTTCCCATTCTTTTCTTTCTCCTTCTCCGCTACTACGATGTGTGCCAAGAAAGCTCTGTATTCCTTGCGGAGATACTTGCTCCCTTGGACACATGACATGAGTTGTAATTTCTTCGAAGTGATTTCTCAATAAACACATAATTGGTCACCGTTTGCGAGGAAAAAGTGAATCATCATTTCGAAACAAACAATTTCAGCATGATTTTCACGAAGAAAATCCATGCCTACTATGATGTCAAAACTACCGAGTTGCATCGGAATAAGGTTGATCGGAAAAACGTGATTGTTGAGGTCAAGTGTACAATCACGTAGAATGGAACTAACAGTGATGGTTCTTCAAGTGGCAACTTCTACGTCGAATGTTGATGGGAAGTTAACGCGTTTACAGTTTAGGAGCCTTTTGAATTCGAATGATACAAAACATTTATCGGCTCCAGTATCAAACAAACACGAAACATATATACCATTTACGAGAAACATACCATTAACCACGTTGTTGTCTACTTGGGCCTGACGGGCGTTGATGTTGAAGACTCGCCCGCGGGCTGCTTGCTGAGCTGGCTTCTGCTGTTATGGATGTTGTTGGTGTTGTTGCTGTGCTGGTTGCTGCTGTGGCTCTTGCTTCACCACTTTGTTTGGGCAGACGTTAGCGAAGTGGTTGGGATCACCACACGCATAGCAGGCTCTTGCGTGAGCAGGAGCTGCTTGTTGTCCCTGTGGAGCGGGAAGTGGAGCTGGCAGCGTAGGAGCTTGAACTTGAGCTTGGCAGGGACCAGTATGGCAGTTGGCAGTAAAGTGGCCGTAAAGGTTGCAGTGAATACAAAACCAGCATGCGATTCCAACAGGATGATGGTAAGTACAAGTAGGGCAGAGAGGGTGTAGACCAGTATATGCACGCTTGGCAGGCGGTGCATTGGTCGCTGGTGCCGCTACTTGGCGATTCTGGTTCTGTTGTTGGACAGGAACGACATTGAGATGAGCGGTAGTGACAGTACAATTCTTGTTGTTGTTGTTCTTACACTTGCGACGTGAGGACTTTGAAGATTGCGGTGCGGTGGTTTCAGCGGTGGGTGCAGCGGTAACTTGATGAAGACTTTTGGTGGTTTTATCGAAGTAACCAGCCCTGACTCGCTTGTCGTTAATCTCAGCAGTGTGCAGGAAGGTCTCCTCAATTATGGTAGTCTTGGCGACTTACACAAATTCAGCAACACAATCCGGTAAAGCACGGATGTATTTCTTGATAGTGACATTTGGAGTAGAGACTTGACCAGGATAGATTATGCTTAGCTGCTTAAAACAGGTAGTAAGACCGGCTTTGTCGCCACCCTCTTGCTTGATGTGCCAAAACTCATCCTCCAGCTTCTGAAGCTCACGGGGAGGGCAGAATTCCTTCATCATGATCTCCTTCAACTCATCCCACATAAGCCTATAGGCTACATCATTTATGCGCTTGTTTCTTTCGGCAGTCCACCAGTCCAGAGCCCTGGACTGGAAAACGCCAGTAGCATTAACAGTGCAAAGATTATCAGGACAGCCGCTTTGGCGCAGAGTGACTTCACTTGAATCGAACCATTGAAACATGGCAGTAGGCCCGTCTTCTCCGGTGAATTCTTTGGGGTTGCAGGCCTTGAACTGCTTGAAGCTAAAAGTAGATTTAGGAGAGTCGGTCCTAGATTCCTCAGAGGACTTGCTAGCGTTTTCGTTAAGCTCGCTGACAATCTGTGGAATGACTTTAGCCATCTGTTTAGCGACTAACGATGTGATGCGTTTGTCAGCGTTGTTTCCGCGAGAAGCGCGAGCAGTATGCGATCCAAATGACGACATTGTCTGCAACAGACATCGCCATAGGACTCAGACACAGTTAAGTCGAGTACAGTCTAGCGTATCTCCGCGTGCTACTTTTATATATATAAAGCTCAGGAACACATCAATCATTTAGGCACATAATCACATAGGCACATAAACACATAAGCATAGAAACACCTAAGCACATAAGCACATAGTTCGCCATAACCACGCTTTACACTATATTTTGCACGTATTCACCTACATTTGCTGCACGTATTCACCTATCATTTAAGGCTGCGAAAAGCGATCGAGAGTTGCGAGTAGCGATGGCGAGTAGCATAATCAGCGAGTAGCATTACGATTAGCTTGTAGTGTGTGTACGATTTGTTAGTGTTTTGAGATGTGAATAGCTGTGCGTGTCGTGCGCGTTTGTCAAAGTGATGAGTGAAAAGCGAGTAAATCACCAAAATCGAAACATTAATAACATATAATATTACATAAAACATGTAAAATCTCACATAAAATGATAATTCACAGAGTCAGCGATGGCGATCCTCAGAATCAAACACATAAAAGCGATAAGCGTAAAATCAGCGAAAATCGGAATGTCTTGGGTGTGCTAGACTGTGACTTCCCAAAGTGATTTGACTATTCTCAATGACTTTGAGCACACGCATTGGCTTATTAGACTGTGCTCTTGCCTCAATCTGGGTGATCGACACGCATCCTTTTTGGTTGTTACGCGGCTCATGTCGTTGGAATCCATCGAAACTTTGGTGAGAGTTTGTAAAACTCAAAGATGGAGTAGAATAAGTCATTAAGGTGCGGGTTTCACCCCTAACTTAATAACATCATTCCGGTTGGTGTGATAAAATCACGAGGTAGAAAGGGAGATTTGCATCGAAGTATGGATTTCACTCCTGATTCAACACAAATTCTCGTGTTTATAGTGGAAAGGTGCGTCGAACGAGCGATTTGATCGAGAGTTTACGGCTTTCACATCTAATCTCAACCAGATCATTCTTTTGGGTGTGTTTTGCCAGCCTTAGGAAAGGCTGACCTTGCGCGAAGCGGTAGTATGCGATGTTCGCGCAAGTGTGTAGAGTTCTGCGAATTCGAGCGAGAATATCAAGCAAGCTTGTACGTAACCCCTACTGGGCTCGCACAAGTCGGTCCATTGGCACTTAGACTATAGACTAGGAAAATTCTAAGACATCGACCCGGACTAGGTCGAGTCTTGCCTAATTCCCTATAGTTATGGCTCTGATACCAATCTGTCACACCCCAACCGATGGCGGAAACATCGGGGCGCGGCACTGAGCGAAACAGATTGTCCAAGAGAAACCCATGACAACTAAAATTACCGGATATTTAACCTTATGTCCCATACCATAATATATCAAATAAAAGCAGTTATTACAGACATTGTTTTCTCAAAGACAGATAAAATGTTCTGACAACTCAGATTTTTATTAGATTTGTTTCTAGACTCCCCTAGACTTGATTTCCACAGAGCAAAGCAAATCCTAGCATCTTAAACACCTGCCACATACATTAAAATAAAGGTGAGCATATAAGTTTAATAGTATAGTAGTAGTGAAAGCGATTTACGCATAACCAGCATGTAACACGTAATCCGGTGAAGCTAGTAGGTTATCGACAATGAAATATGCACAGACGTAACTGCAAGTTGTAGAGTGCGCAACACATATCACCACCGTGACACGTGAAGAAATACCCTTAGCAACCCCCGTCCACGACATGTGCTGAGTCCAAACTATAGTACTATCGTTGCTAAGGTGTCAGGCAACAATCACTGTGTAAACATAACATACAAGCATTCATCGAGAAACACGTATAACATACAAGAGCGGTTAGCGTATAAAAGTGTTTCCGTTGTGTGATCGATGTGATTTGATATAACTAACGTATGTAACACCCAAAAGTGCTTAAAGCAAAAAGGGGTCGAGTATACTCACAGATTGTGTTTAGTAAATAAACACTCTCTTGGATTGAAGGGAGCACTGAGAGATTAGCCTGAACACAGTACGATAGCATAAGCGTTGAACGGTGCGTAAAACGATGCAAGTGAACTGAATGACGAAGGGTCATTCGATCTGATGACAATCCGGACGGATGGTCATCCGGTCGGATGGCCATTCGGTAAGACTGTCATTCGTTTGGGGTGGATGTGTTTGTGTATGATGGAACTTTTGAAGTTTTCGTTGTAGCATTTTATAAAACAAGAAGTGTTTCTACCAATCAAGTCATCCGGCCGGATGGTCATCCAGACGGATGGCGATTCATTTGAAACTACTTCTTTTGAAATTTTGTGAAATGGTCTAAGTGTTGGAAAATAATTACAAGCATTGGACGTCACAAGTTATCCGGTCGGATTGTCGTTCGATCGGATGGCAATCAGATCGGGCGGAATTCCGTTTGGTAACCTGTTCTTTTTATAACTTGTAAAATTCTGCTAAGTTAAACTTTTGCGCTTTGAACCAAGACGGTATGACATCGTGTTAAACAATGGAAATTCCACCAAGTCCAAGTCATCCGATCGGATGGGAATCACCCCGTCCGATCAGTAACTATTCTTGATGGTATTTCATGTTCAATCCGTTTAGTCGGTTGTCCCTCCGATAGGAATCCATCCTCAGTCCAATCCTTTACTATAGAACGAGTAGAAGGCCTGAATGAGCTCTGATTCCATCGGTTTTACGTGAAAAGTTGAGCTCGTTGAAGAAAAGTTTGAAACACTTTGATTATGTTCAGATTTAGGAGAAATTAGTGTTTAAACACTGTAGAAATCACTTAGATCTGAGTTCTTCTTGGTGGAATGAAGTCACACTTTGGTGTTCTTGAGAACCTATGATGACATCATCCTAAAACACCTCAAATCCATAGATTTCATGGTGGAGAGTTAAGATTTGATGGTGGAAAACATGAAGAAGTGTGTGTAGATGATAGAAGTACAAGATTTTAGATAGAAACTTACAAGAATCGCGAGGAATCGAGAGAAAATAGGGCTGGAACATGCTAGTCGGAGAGGGAGCTATCACATCAATGATTGTTGATGTGACACGTGCTATTTATAGGCAAAGAGGGAAAAGGCGGTGCAGGTGACGGATCGGAGGGCCTTCCGATCGGATGGCCATCCGATCGGATGGTCATCCAGACAGATGGTCTTTTGATCAGGGGACTCCTGCGAGTTGAGTTCCGAATTTTTGTTTTGAGCGTTGAGCGTTGAGATGGGTTGCGAGTAAGCGATGCGATAGTATTACACATTAGTTACACCAATAGCATAACTACTAACTACCATAAAAGTGAAACTTGCTATTCGAGTCTGCGATGTGATTGTGTTGTGATAGAGTTGCGATGGCACTTGTGAATAACCTCCTTAAACAATACAAACATGCACAAGTAACACATAAAGGCACACACACGTAAAGCAATATCCATAACCTGTAACTCGAGTTGCGATGCGATAGCGATGTGATGACGTTAAGTAGATTATCGTTTAGTTATCTTTATCGCATTGTTACTTCACATAATACAACTAACGAGCATAAATCTAACTATCGATTCATCGAAGTTCGATAGTACAAGCAATAATTAAGCAAGAAATGATAGATCTGTTAGCAATCTTTTCTTCCTTTGACTTTGACTTGTACTTTGACTTCAAAATTCGGGTTGTTACATCAGTAATCATTAACTCTAAAAGCAAAGAACTTAAGAAAATTCCAGTAGTATCAGAATACCCCGATGTATTCCCAGAAGATCTACCTGGATTACCACCAGATAGGGAGGTAGAATTTAGAATTCATCTAATACCTGGAACTGCTCCAATAGCTAAGGCACCTTATCGTTTAGCACCCACAGAAATGTTAGAACTGAAAAAGCAATTAGATGAATTGTTAGGCAAAGGATTCATACAACCCAGTTCATCCCCTTGGGGAGCACAGGTGTTGTTCGTGAAAAAGAATGACGGTTCGATACTGATGTGTATCGATTATAGAGAATTGAATAAGGTTACCATTAAGAATCGATACCCATTACCTAGTATTGATCATGTTTTTGATCAACTTCAGGGAGCTAGATATTTCTCTAAGATAGATTTATGCTCCGGATACCATCAACTGAAGGTACAGGAAGAAGACATACCTAAAACTGCTTTCAGAACTAGGTACGGTCACTACGAGTTTACAGTCATGCCGTTTGGATTAACAAATGCTCCTACAGCATTCATGGATATGATGAATAGGATCTGTAAGCCGTACTTGGATAAATTTGTAATTGTCTTCATCGATGATATACTTATTTATTCCAAAAGCCAGGACGAGCACTGTGAGCACTTACACGCACTTCTAACCATATTAAGAAAAGAAAAACTTTACGCCAAATTTTCAAAGTGTGAATTTTGGTTACAAGAGGTGCAATTTTTGGGACACGTGGTGAATCATGAAGGTATTCATGTAGATCCTTCCAAAATAGAAGCTATCACCAGCTGGAAAGTCCCGAAGTCAGCCACAGAAGTCAGAAGTTTTATAGGACTAGCTGGATATTATAGGCATTTCATCCGATACTTGTCTAAGATAACTGTTCCATTAACTAAGTTAACTTGTAAAACTGTTAAGTTTGAATGGGGACCTAAGCAGGAAGAAGCCTTTAGAATTCTAAAGCAAAGGTTAACACATGCCCCAATTCTTGCCTTACTAGAAGGAACATAAGATTTTGAAGTCTACTGCGATGCTTCTAAGCTAGGATTAGGATGTGTGCTAATGCAACGTAAGAAAGTGATTGCATATGCATCAAGGCAATTGAAAAAGCACGCGGAAAATTACACCACTAATGACTTAGAATTAGGAGAATAATTTTTGCCCTTAAGATTTGGAGACATTATCTGTATGGTAGTAAGTTTACTGTCTTTAAAGATCATAAGAGTTTAAGATATATTTTTGGGCAAAAAGAATTGAACATGAGGCAAATAAGATGGATGGAAATCCTAAGTGATTATGACTGTGATATTCGATATCACGAAGGAAAAGAAAATGTAGTAGCCGATGCCCTAAGTCATAAGTATCATGAGAAAAAAAGCGAGTTCGTGCTCTTAGATTAAATCTGCAGTTAGATTTAATGGAACAACTAAAAAGTGTTCAAGAAACAGCAATCAAGGATGATGCTGAAGGAATGAAGGGAAGAATAAAGGAATTAGAACAAGGAACTGATGGAATTTGGAGATTCCATATGAAAAAGATTTAGGTACCTAGACAAGGAAACCTAAGAGATAAGATTTTAGAGGAAGCCCATAAATCTAGGTATACGATGCATCCTAGTAATAACAAGATGTATCAAGACTTGAGGAATAACTTTTGGTGGATAGGAATGAAAAAGGACATAGCTAGATACGTTTCTAAGTGTTTAACTTGTTCACAAGTTAAGGCAGAACACCAGAAACCTTCAGGTTTACTTCAACAATTAGAAATGCCTATATGGAAATGGGAACTAATAACAATGGATTTTGTTACTAAGCTACCCAAAACCAGGAAAGGTAATGATGCAATCTGGGTGATTGTAGATCGATTAACCAAATCAGCTCATTTCCTACCAATGAAGGAAACCTTTAGTATGGAAAGACTAGCTAAGCTATATGTAGATGAGGTAGTATCACTACATGGAGTTCCGCTCTCCATCGTATCAGATAGGGATAGTCGTTTCACTTCACATTTTTGGACAAGCTTCCAACAAGCAATGGGGTCACGATTGAATTTAAGTACATCATACCATCCCCAGACTGATGGACAAAGTGAAAGGATGATTCAAAACCTGGAAGATATGTTAAGAGCATGTGTTATTTATTTTGGTGGAAACTGGGACGACCACCTACCATTAATAGAATTCTCCTATAACAACAGTTATCACACAAGCATTAATGCTGCCCCGTTCGAAGCACTTTATGGACGAAAGTCCCGAACTCCAGTATGTTTGGCAGAAATAGGAGAAAGTCAGTTATCAGGTCCCGAGATTGTGCAGGAAACCACCGACAAGATAACCCAAATCAAGGAAAGACTGAAAACGGCTCGAGATCGCCAAAAGAGCTATGCCGATAATCGCCGAAAGCCCTTAGAATTTCAAGTTGGAGACAAAGTACTATTGAAAGTTTCTCCTTGGAAAGGAGTAGTCTGATTCGGTAAGAAAGGAAAACTAAGTCCAAGGTATGTAGGATCATTTACAGTTATCCAACGAATAGGACCAGTCGCGTATCAATTACAACTACTAGAGGAGTTAGCGGGGGTACATGAAGTATTTCATGTATCTAATCTTAAGAAATGTTTGTCTGATGAATCACTGGTAGTACCTCTCCAAGATATAGAGGTAAATGAAAAAATAAAATTTGTTGAGAAACCTCTGCAAATCGAAGACATAAAGGTTAAGAATCACAAACACAAGAGACTGATTCTGGTCAAAGTAAAATGGGATTCAAGAAGAGGATCCGAATATACATGGGAGCTGGAATCAGAAACGAAATGAAAGTACCCTTATTTGTTCCAGTAAATCTCGAGGACGAGATTTTAAACAAGGTGGGGAGGATGTAACAACTCTCGCAAAAATTGTTATTTCCTATTCTAAATAGACACCTTAAGAAATCCTAATTAAAACCCCCCAAGTGGTACGATACGACCCTAAATTTGAAAAACGCCCGAAACCAGCGACAGGGCCCCCTAAACCTTAAGGGGGGGGGGGGGGGATCCCCTAATTACGTTTATCCTAATAAAATGAAAATAAAACACGTATTTCGAAAGTTATCAACTCACTCAGGCTATACAGGACACGAGGCTATCCTAGCCTAAAAGGGTAGCTGTCGCGACACGCGCCAGAGACAGGGGAGGCTGGCGTGACACGCGGGGGAGACCTAAACTCAGTATAAATGCCAGGGGTTGGGACTTGAATTGTTTGCTTGTTACGACACTCAAAATCGTTTTGTACGTTGAGATATTCTCCGTTTCTTTCAAAAATACCAACCGAGTCCCGAACCTCTGCTACGATAACAGGGTAATAACTCGATCACTGCTACGATACAATGTCCGATCGATTGAAACCGATCCGATGGATGTTTAAGTGCTTCCTGAATTCGGGCTATACTTTGTCATTCATCGTGAGGGTTTCGATCTTGTGAATTATCGTAAATGTTGAATTAAGTTACTGACCTAGTTTCGTTTGCATTGTATATTCAACTAGGTTTACCGGCTTAATCAGTAGGCAGATTCTGACCGTTTAAACTTGCAATGTGAGTCATTCTATTTTTATCAAATTACTTTGCAAAACCCTAAATGTTTTCCAGTTATAATTACAGGGATTAAGTCTTTGCAAACCTTAAATTCGTTACATAACTGCTATCGTGTCACTTTTAGGTGAACGAACCTAAATAGTGATACACGTCACTTTTGGGTGAACGGACCCGATAGTGATATGACCACTGTCACAGATCCGGTCGAGTGACAACCGGATCAGATAATTATAAGATAGGGTTAATTGTAATCGCTCTTAATACTGTAATTTATAACAGTGTGTCTTTTGTACAAATTGAATGCAGGCGCCAGTATTTTTCGCTGATAAAACCTTTTTAAAACATGTTTCAGGTGATTTACTGTGAGCAAGGAAAAGTGCCGCGTAGCACTCCAGCTTGAATGAAGTGGCAGTAAATAAAAATAAACATGTTTTCTATAATTAGGGGATTTCCCAGTAAAATTCCTTTCTTGTAAAATATGGGGTCTTTCCCGATATTATTAATAAAATAATCTGGTATTTTCTTTTAAAACAGTCCTGTTAAAAAAATTTCCGTTGCCAAATAAATACCAAAACCACGGGTTTTCTGTCCCGTGGCTTTCGAACCGAGCAAACCGGGTCGGGGGCCGTGACATAGGGCTAGCTACTTTAAATAGTGAGAGCCAATCCCAAGCTCAGGTGAATCCGTTACACCTAGGGATGAGCTCGGGGTACAAAACTACGGTACTGAAAATCGCCAAATACAAGTGCAGGTACCGGTATTTGAAGGTGAATTTCGATACCATACCGAATCAAAAGTACAATACTCTTTTCCCATTTAGCGTAGAAGACGGTTGCTTATATTATTTATGTGGTTTTCTAATGGCACACCCCCTGTCTATCCACACACATTTTCAATTCAATACACATCGTATAGGCCTATACGATACATATCAAGGCACTGATTTGTTTGAAGTTTATTTTTTGGTGTCTTGTGTCGAATGCGAACCCGAGAAACGAAAGGGATTTCGAGCAGTTGGTCGATGACATGATAGATAAAGATCTTGACACGATCATATCCATTTTCAAGTATTAGACTAGATAGTCGAAGATGAAATATATTAAAACCATCCAAACTCACCAGTCTACAATGTGTTATGGTGAGATTTTTCAAGTTTGAACGGTGGGAGAAAAGACTAGCACCCTAGTCAATATTGTCATAATGCAATGAGACATAACTGAGATTTAAGCGGTGTGTTAAAACGGAACATAATCCCAGATTGTCTAAAGAAGCGCTTTTATCATGTGTCATGTGGTAAACAACTACCAAGGGTATATTCAGATCTGTATTCGGTCATCTTTCCGAGCTTTTACACACGAATATGGGGTTCCCATTTTGCGGAACATAATCCCAGGTTGTCTAAAGAAGCGCTTTTATCATGTGTCATATTAGATGCATATCAAGGCACTGATTTTTTGAAGTTTATTTTCTGTTGTGTTGTGTCGAATGCGAACCCGAGAAAAGTATTCTCTAGATCACACGTGGGAGAAACTAGCTAGGACTAGACCCCTGAAGTTGTCATTTGATAATCACACATGCCAATCACACGTGACAGTTCATTTGATAAAATACGTGGGAGAAAAGACCAGCACCCTTGTCGTTCCGTATTTACTCCTTTTCTAATTCTCGAAGAATCTCGTAACGTATTCTCTGTTTCTCTAAATCGTCTGTAAAATTATGTTTCTCTAATATGACACATGATAAAAGCGCTTCTCTAGACAATCTAGGATTATGTTCCGTTTTATGACGCATGACACATGATACGACACACTTACCTTAATCACATCTTCCATGGAGTCACAGATCCGACAATAGAGCCCACGGATCTTATGCCCACCCGAGACCGACCTCTGGATCACACGTGGGAGAAAAGACCAACACCTTTGTCATTCTATATTTTCTCCTTTTCTAATTCTCGAAGAATCTCATAACGTATTCTCTGTTTCTTTAAATCGTCTGTAAAATTATGTTTCTCTAATATGACACATGATAAAAGCGCTTCTCTAGAAAATCTAGGATTATGTTCCGTTTTATGACACATGACACATGATACGGCACGCTTACCTTAATCACATCTTCCATGGAGTCACAGATCCGGCAATAGGGCCCACGGATCTTATGCCCACCCGAGACCGACCTCTCGACCACATGTGTGACAACCCTCACTAAACCAGGTATCCGTACAACTCGATTAATAATTAATTATTGCTTAATTACTGTGCTTGCTTGAACTTGTGAATAAACTGCTACATGAACACTGATACATGTACTTACTTGCATCATACTTTACCTACTGTCACTACATTATTTACATGACTGAACCTTAGTGACAAACATGATGCACAAAAAGCACAGTAGCACTATAACGGATAACCTATTGAATATGCTGATAAAGCCAGCATCAGGCAAACACTGCCTCTAAGGCCTGTATGAGCCAGAAATATTTTGCTACACTAGTGGTGAGTGTAGGGATATAAGGGTTGTAGAACTGCGTCTCTAGGAATAAGTCACAATGACTGGATGTGCCTAAAACGTACTCTAAGTACAAAACTCAGCACTTTACATAACAATTCAGCTCTTAGCTAACTAATAAAGTGCCAAAACATGAGAAAAATATTACTAGACACTTTCCAAAGTGTCAGAAATGAGTTGTGTCACTAAAAAGGGTATTAACGACACTTTAAGCTTTGTTAAGCACTTTAACGAATTACTATCCAACCGAACAACCGGACTATACCCGGAACATGAAAATATTGTTATTTTCATTATTTATCTTTTTCTGAGCCAGTTAGGGTCCCTGATTACCCTAACACCCTTTGTAACGCGTGACACACCACTAACCGGGTTAAGCACTTAACTACCTTACTTAACCCAACTAATAAACCTAACTATTGGTTAGAATTGGACTAGTACCCCCCCCCCCCTCTCTAACCGTCCCCAACTAAGGGGGGACACACTTGGTACAATTTTGATTATTTTAATCAATTGTGTTTAGTATCTACTAGACACTTAATCCTTTGGTTAATACACATGAAGTTTGTCTATAAGTTAGAACCATAACACACTTATCATTCACATTACACAACTCCACACAAAAACTCTCCTCTCTTGCTCTCTAAGTCTCGGCCGAACACCCCCCTCCCCTACATCCATTTTCGAGTTTAGTTCATTCCATTCCAACATCATACAAGCTTCAAGGATCACGTATTAGGAGGCTTGGTGCACTCGGAGTTTGAAGGACCTCTTTATCTTGCTTTTATCCACGCGTTTTTCGTCTAGATTCTTCCCTAGCCTCGAGCTAGTGGTATGTTACTTAAATCACCTTCTTGAACTATTCTAAAGTGGTTAATACGATTTGTAACGGTTAAAACTCGAAATCTTACAAGATGATACTTTAAAGTCTACTAAAAAATGCTATAAGTGTTGGATAAAAGCTCATATGTTGTGTAAATGTTGTAGTAATTGAAATTTGTGATTATTTAGACCCAATCTATGTTGTGGTAGCTCGGATCATCACTTAACCCGGTTTGGTCATGATCACGAATCATGACATAAGGTTGTTTTGAATAGAACAAGGGTTAAAGGGTGAAACTCTACCACACACGAATCATGAACTTGTGTAAAAGTGTTTTAGCTTGTACAATAGTGTTTAAAACTAGCAGATCTACGTATCTGCAAGTGGTATTTTCAAAGGACCAAGCGTTAAAGAAATCATACTTTAAAAGACGGATCTTACACTAACAAGAATGGTTTTTAGGACACACAAGTGTGTAAACACTTGTGTAACACAAAGTTTCGACGAAATAACTATTTTTGTAAAAGTGGACGAGAAGTTGTAAAGACGGAACTTCCATAAAAACGAGGTTTTTACAAAATCGGATTGTTTTATATAAAGATCCACTAAAAGTAATGAGATTTACTTCACAGTTTGGATAAACCACAAGTTCATGAAGTTTATGCGATTTATATACATATTTTGACTAGTTTGTGATTTGAACATGGTTTTGATTGAATAAGAAGATTGTTGGTTTGATTTATAAAAGAAAATGATACGCTTGAAAGCGTGGCCACCTCCAGTTATAGAGGAAACTCTGGCGAAATTTTTCTAAAAACCTAACACTTGGAATTATTTTCACTATAAGTGTTAGAGATACTTGTCGACTTGTTTTCGAACTATGAATTTCGCCACGGCTTTATTTATAAAATATCGAAGGTGGGATTTCACAAAATAAAACGTGATACATAAATATATTTAGTATATATTTTTCACAACATCACTTGTATAAGTGTTTATGATTATTTTGTGAACTACGTAAATATTATTTTTAGAGTAAAAATAATATTACTAAGTATTATTTTGGGGAAAATCACATGTATGAAAATATAATATTTTTGAGAAGAATATTCATATTTTGAAGTGGAAATAAAATATATTAAGTGAGACTTACTAGTGAAGTCTGAATGTTACGAACACACATGTATTAAATCCCCCATCCTTGGGAAGGAGAATAACTACCAAGTATACAGAACGTAAACACGAAATAGTTGCCTAACTATTTCCCAAAAACTTAAACCATAAAGCTAAGGCACGGCCGTCCGTCTAATAGAGTTAGCACGTGTAGGTCGTCATACAGTTGATTGATTTGGAGGCATACTTGGTAGAGACGCACCACTGTGAGTTCATGTCCCCCTTTTCTCTTAACTGTTTTCAGTTTTCTAAACTGCGGGGGTGAAATACATGTTACTTTAATTACGAGTACTTTATACATGGTATGGTTAGCGTAAGGAGGTTTACTACTTAGATCATGTGAGTGGGTAGGCGTGAACTGGAGGCCATTAATCCTCATTATAGGACCGAGGGACGTAAGCGGTAGATCTATCTGGGTGTAGCGAGCCCAACTCTAGGCCCAACAGAACGGACCTCTGGAAGGCCCAACAGAACGGACCTTGGAGTGACTTTGTACCCAACGCTAAATCTGCTAGGTTTGAGTCTTCCTACTTGCACTTCACATATATCAATGGCCTTGCAAACCATTGGTGATCTCTTTTTCCTTATTTGCTACATACCAAGACTATTTTTATACTCACGAAGGTTTACTTACTCACTTACACATGAACTCGCTCAACATTATTGTTGATTTTTCAACTTACATGTATTTCAGGAAATTAAAGATCTGGCGCGGTATGTTATGTTTTCCCGCTGCATAAGGGTTCCAAAGTCATCCCAATTTAGGAAATGTGACTCTTTCCTGGACAAGTCACAAATCTTAAACTGCGTTTATTTCATGTCGGTGTTTATGTTATTTAAGACAATGTTTTATGTTATGAGGTTGTAAGTCTCTAAGACAATGTTGTGTTACTCTGGTTTTAAAACTTAATCAAATGGATGATCTTGCATGATTTTATTTCATATAGCTTTGTTATGGTTAAGCTATGGTATTAAGAAGTCACACCAAAATAACCACGCTTCCGCAAAGCCAGGGTGTGACAGCTTGGTATCAGAGCTCTGATCATAGCGAACTAGGATTCTTTCTCGAGTCTAGACTATGATCACTAGGGCTCTCACGAAAACATTTTTACTGCATACCACTTAAGTCCAGATCCAAAACTTTTTACAAACAAATGTTGAGCACATTTTATTATTTATAGGCTCAGTCTAGAAGGGCTGAGGCTCGGTCTGAGAGGCCGAGGATCGGTCTGAGAGATCGAGGTAGTTGGCTAGTTGGACTAGGAAGGGTAGGCTCAGTCTTGGAGGCTGAGGCTCGGTATTGGAGACCGAGGCTCGGTCTGAGAGATCGAGGTAGTTGGCTAGTTGGACTAGGAAGAGTAGGCTCAGTCTTGGAAGCTGAGGCTCGGTATTGGAGACCGAGGCTCGATCTGAGAGGTCGAGGTAGATGATAGAGCAGTCTTAGAGACTAGGAGAAATTGGCTAGTGGGACTAGGAGAATGATTTGAATGCTTACTTGGTGACTTATGTGATTATTTGATTGTATGATTGACTGTTTGTGCATATTTGTGTTTATGTTACAGACACTATGGACACCTCTGGCACTGGTGATTCAGACACCACAGGACCTAGATCTATAGTATCGGACGACCTAGAGTCTTCTGAGCGCGAGGTTCACACATCCGACGTTACGAGCACGGACGAGGATGATTTCCAGCCCTTCGCTTTACCTGATGGTGCTGATGAGCTCGCTGATGGCCCTTTGGCCGGGGACCTACCGTTAGTGGAGATCCCTGCTCCCATACCCTTAGCTGTTTATCCTGCCTATGATTTGCTTCTCGACGCCGACGCCGACGATGACGTCGACCTTTTTGATGACGAGCCCTTAGAGGACGAGGTTCAGGGCGAGGCCCTTCTTGCTGCTGGAGATCTTTTGATGATCGCAGATGCTCCTGCCGAGGAGTCACCTGCTCACTCACCGGTCCCAGACTCTTTCGAGTCTGTGGCTTCCGCACCTTCACACACTCAGAGTGCGTAGCACTTTCCTCATGGATCAGATCCCGACCAGGCATCCTCTGTTGCCCCTATTCCTAGCTTTGCTTTCGACCACGATGATTTGGAGGATTCCGATCCTGACTTTTCCCCAGGATTCGACTCAGATGAGGATATAGAGTTTATACCCATGGATCAGCCTATGGAGGATCCAGTCGACCCAGTTGATCCCATTGACCCTGAGTTTGATTTTGAGATGGCCTTTGATGAGCCCGAGCAGCCACTAGACCCTGCTCCTGACCCAGTACTTGAGCATGACCCAGTTCATGCCGACGCACCTATTATTGAGCCTGTCGTTGCTGACCCACCTATTGATGATCATCCTATAGATGCTCCATTATTGGAGGGCGATCATGTCCTTGTTGCTGATCACGTTGATCCCCCACTTTTTGCTGATGCACCAGTTGACCCCCTTGTTGTACCTCACCATGATCCTATGCCAGCCCAGTTTGATCGTGCGCTTTTTGAGGCACGGATCAACCCTCGAGACGAGCACGCCCAGTGTGGGTGGATTCCAGCTGATGACGAGGTCCCACCTTTTCCCCCACAGATCCCTGATACACGTCACATTGATACTTCCTTTTCATTTCCTCAGTTTACACCTCCAGCACGAGCTGGAGAGGGTTCTTCGGCTCACCCTTTTGGACATGTACCGGTATCTATCCCTACTGTACCACCGCCTGCTACTTTTCCCACTGTTTCACCATTTCATGTGGCACCTTTTGATCCCACCAGTGAGCCGTTCCTTTGGGCACCACACTCTGCTATGCCACCGACTGACCCTTACCATTCTTTCCACATGGGGTATACTATTGAGGACGTTTTGATGTCTTTTGTCGCCCAGCACGAGGCACACACACAGTGCATTCAGGAGCTTGAGAGAGCTCAGCCGCCGCCGTGTCCGTGCCAGGGTCAGACCCAGTCTCCGTTGCAGTCCTCTCGACCTGTACCACCAGACTATGCTGCACGCCTCTTTGCTCTGGAGCAGCAGGTTGCTTCATTCTTGCGTACCCAGAGAGCCTTGGAGGAGGACTGACTCCATTTGCGCCGCTTGTTTTACACTCACTTTCCCCCTCCTCCACCGCCATCCGTGTAGAGCTCTTCAGTACCGTATAGGTAGACATTGGTGAGAAGACGGCGAATGCTTTTGACTGCACAACATTTTTGGAGACTACATTATGATTCTGATTTTTGTTGACATGTATTTGATGTATTGACACTGATTCGATATAGTTTTTGGACTAGGGTGATGTAGCCCTTAGTCGACTGATGTTGTATGACACTGTACTTGTACGCTTACTATGTGGTCTCAATATATGGCAATCGCAGTATTCTCATCATACTTGATGCTTGATTTGGTTATTGGTATTTTAGGACATGGGATGTTGTGTGATTAATGTTTGTGACATGGGATGGTGTGTGATTGATATGATTATAACATGAGATGTTGTGTACTATTACTATCGTTATATACATACGCTAAATTATGACCTGACTTATGTATTATAACTATGGCCTGACCGACGTAAACACATCTCTTAGAAGATGCCGCCGAGACGTGAGACACGCATGCCTACCAATGAGGCAGAACTCCAGCAAATTATCGCTGCTGCCATCGCACAATACGCCGCTTCGCAAGGAGGACCCAGCGGAAGCAGCTCAAACAACAATGGCAACAATAATCCACCTCATGGTAATACTAAGACATTTAGATATACCATGACCTAATTGGATATCTATAGCAAAGATGCTAATGCCGTTCACGTGTTACAATGTATGTGCAGGGTGCACCTACAAGCAGTTTCTAGACTGCAAACCGGTCAACTTTGATGGCACAGGAGGTGCTGTCGCCTTTGTTCGTTGGGCCGAGAAAACTGAATCTGTTCTTCGCATGAGCAAATGCGCACCAGACCAGCAAGTCACCTATATCTCTGGGCTATTCTTGGATGGAGCCCTCTCTTGGTGGAATCTGCAAGTACAGACACTTGGTGAAGCTGCTGCCTACGCGCTAACCTGGACCGAACTGAAGGAACTTATGCGCAGGAAGTACTGCTCTCGCGCAGAAATCCAAAGATTGGAAACCGAGTTCTGGCATTTGAAAATGGACGGTCCAAAGATCGCAGAGTACGTTCAAAGGTTCCATGACTTATCGCATGTGGTACCCTACATGGTCACTCCGGAGTTCAAGCGAATTGAACGTTTCATTTGGGGATTAGCTCCTCAAATCATAAGCATGGTGACCTCATCCAAGCCTGCGACCATTACTGAGGCAATCGATTTGAGCGTAGCTCTCACTGAGGAGGCTATTCGCCTGAACAAGTTTGGTGATGCTGAGACCAAGAAGAAAGAGACTCACATCGAGTCATCAGGAGGTAATAAACGGAAGTTCTCGAACTTCAAGCAGGGCGCCAGTGTGGTTGTTAAGAAAGGAGAGCAAAATGCGCCAGCTCAGGATGCAGCTGGTGGTAGGAGGAAAGGTAAAGGATATATGGGTGCACATCCCAAATGCAACACCTGCCACCGCCACCATTCTGGCCGATGCGGGCGAAAAGTATGTGAAGCTTGTGGAAAGACTGGCCACTTGAAGGATTCTTGTTGGGCTAGTGCTGGCCGGGGAGGCCAGGGAGGATTTGGGAATAGAAATAATCGTGGTGGTATTGGGAATCGCCCACAGGGGAACAATGGAGGAAATGGGAATCGAGGCAACTTTGCGAATCAAGCTGGTTATGCGAACCAAAACAACAACCCAGCAGGAAATGGAGGTGGAAACGGGCAAAGACTTGGATGCTTTAACTGCGGAGATATCGGGTATTTTAAGAAGAACTGCCCAGAGTTAAACCAAGCCCGTGGAAGAGTGTTCCAAATCGAAGCAAGGGAAGCGCGCCAGGACCCCAATGTCGTTACTGGTACGTTCCCTGTAAATCAACGCTATGCATCCGTTTTATTTGATACTGGTGCCGATTATAGCTTCGTGTCATTAGAGTTTAAGAATATGCTTGGTTTAGCCGCTAATAAGTTAGATATTCCCTACTCAATCGAATTGGCTAATGGGAAGTTAGTAGAAGCCAACGAAGTTATCAAAGGTTGTGTGATCGAATTAGGTGAGCGTGAGTTTGCTCTGGATCTACTACCAGTCCAGTTGGGAAGCTTTGACGTGGTGGTAGGAATGGATTGGTTATCAGGCAACAAGGCTGACATAGTTTGTCACGAAAAGGTCGTTCGTATCCCAACCGAAGATGGCGAAACAATTGTGGTTCACGGGGAGAAGCGTGATACGCCGTTAAGAATTATCAGCTGCCTGAAAGCGCGAAAGTGTTTGCAGAAAGGATGTGTTGCCTTCCTGGCACACATTGTGGATAAGAAGGCTGCTGAGCCAAGAATCGAAGACATCCCTGTCATGAGGGAATACCCAGAAGTCTTCCCAGAAGACTTACCTGGACTGCCACCTCAGAGGCAAGTAGAGTTCCGCATCTATTTAGTTCCAGGCGCCGCGCCTGTGGCTAAGGCACCTTATAGACTTGCTCCGTCTGAGATGCAGGAACTGTCGACACAACTTCAAGATTTGTTAGACAAGGGATTTATCCGACCAAGCTTCTCGCCTTGGGGAGCTCCGGTCCTGTTTGTTAAGAAGAAGGACGGTAGTTTTCGTATGTGCATCGACTACCGGGAGTTGAACAAGCTGACGATCAAGAATATGTATCCTCTGCCAAGAATTGATGATCTGTTTGATCAACTGCAAGACTCAAGCTTTTATTCAAAGATCGATCTTCGATCTGGATACCATCAGTTAAGGATACAAGAGGAAAGTATCCCGAAGACAGCCTTCAGAACTCGTTATGGACACTACGAGTTCCTTGTTATGCCGTTTGGTTTGACAAACGCACCTGCAGTCTTTATGGATTTGATGAATAGAGTTTGCAAGCCGTACTTGGACAAGTTCGTGATTGTGTTTATCGACGACATCTTGATTTATTCAAGAACAAAGGCTGAGCACGAACAACATTTAAGAGCTATTTTGGAGTTGCTGAAGAAAGAACAGTTGTATGCCAAATTCTCCAAGTGCGAATTTTGGCTACGTGAAGTCCAATTTCTTGGACATGTGGTGAATGGAGATGGAATCCATGTTGATCCCACAAAGATCGAAGCGATCAAGAATTGGGAAACGCCAAAGACGCCAACCGAGATACGACAATTCTTGGGTTTGGCTGGCTACTATCGAAGATTCATTGAGGATTTCTCAAAAATCGCTCAACCATTGACGCTCCTCACGCAGAAAGATAAGAAGTTTGATTGGGGAATCAAACAGGAAGAAGCATTCCAGATATTGAAGGATAAGCTCTGCAAAGCGCCAATCTTAGCACTACCGGAAGGTACAGATGATTTTGTGGTATACTGCGATGCTTCGCGTCAAGGATTGGGTTGTGTGTTGATGTAACGCCAAAAGGTTATTGCTTACGCATCACGTCAACTGAAAGTGCACGAAAAGAACTATACCACACATGATTTGGAACTTGGCGCAGTGGTATTTGCACTAAAGATCTGGAGACACTACCTTTATGGTACAAAGTGTACAATCTTTACAGATCACAAGAGCCTACAACACATATTCAACCAGAAGGAGTTGAATATGAGGCAAAGACGATGGGTTGAGCTGTTAAATGATTACGACTGCGAGATAAAGTATCATCCAGGGAAGGCGAATGTGGTCGCCGATGCCCTAAGTCGAAAGGAGAGGATCAAGCCCATAAGGGTTAGGGCTTTAGAAATGATTATCCGAACCGATCTTTCCTTGCGCATTCGTGCCGCGCAGAAAGAAGCTCTCAAGGAAGGAAACCTTGAAGAAGAATATCTCCGTGGGATGGAGAAACTACTGGTACCAAACGAGGAAGGAACGTTATGTTTTGAGAAAAGGATTTGGGTTCCTTTGTTTGGAGGTTTAAGGAAGGTTATTTTCGATGAAGCTCACAAGTCGCGGTACTCTATCCACCCTGGAGCGGATAAGATGTACCAGGATCTCAAATATTATTATTGGTGGCCTAGGATGAAAGGCGATGTTGATGCTTATGTGAGCAAATGTTTAACGTGCGCTAAGGTTAAAACGGAATACTAGAAGCCTTCAGGACTTCTGCAACAACCTGAGATCCCCAAGTGGAAATGGGAACAAATCTCAATGGATTTTATTACGAAATTGCCAAGAACGCCGAGAGGCCATGACACTATTTGGGTAATAGTGGATCGATTAACGAAGTCAGCACACTTCTTACCTATCAGAGAGAAGGATAATACGAGCAAGTTGGCCGAAATTTACATGAGAGAGATCGTTACGCGCCATGGAGTACCTCTCTCAATCATCTCTGATAGAGACGGAAGGTTTGTGTCAAGAATATGGCAATCCTTCCAAGAAGCCTTTGGCTCACAATTGAATCTGAGCACTGCGTTTCATCCGCAAACTGACGGTCAGAGCGAGCGAACGATACAGACTTTGGAAGACATGCTGAGAGCGTGTGTTATGGATTTGGGCGGTAGCTGGGACAAGCATTTGCCTTTAGTCGAATTTTCGTACAACAACAACTACCACACCAGTATTGGTGTTGCGCCATTCGAAGCCCTTTACGGACGCAAGTGTCGATCACCCTTATGTTGGGCTGACGCAGGTGATAGGCAGCTTGCTGGTCCCGAAATCGTCCAAGAGACGACAGACAAGATTGCGCAGATTCTTAAACGCATCGAAGCAGCTCGCCACAGACAGAAGGCCTATGCGGATCCAAACCGAAAACACGTGGAATTCCAAGTTGGAGAAATGGTTTTATTGAAGGTTTCACCCTGGAAGGGTGTGGCACGCTTCGGAAAGCGTGGGAAGTTAAATCCGCGCTACATTGGTCCTTTCAGAATTTTGGAAAGAATAGGACTAGTAGCATACAAGCTGGACTTACCTGCTGAACTGAATGGTGTTCACGATACATTTCATGTATCCAACCTGAAGAAAAGTCCAACTCAAGATAACATTGCCATTCCCATCGACGAGATTCATGTTGACGACACGCTCCATTTCGTTGAAGAACCGGTTGAGGTTACGGATTGGAAAGTAAACAAGACCCGCCGGAGCAGTGTCAAGCTCGTCAAAGTTCGTTGGAATGCCAGACACGGTCCTGAGTACACCTGGGAGCGTGAGGACCGGATGAAAGAGAAATACCCCCACCTTTTTCCTAAGAACCCTGCATCTACAAGCAGAACTTAAATTTCGGGATGAAATTTATTTAACGGGGGGAGAATGTGACAACCCTCACTAAACCAGGTATCCGTACAACTCGATTAATAATTAATTATTGCTTAATTACTGTGCTTGCTTGAACTTGTGAATAAACTGCTACTTGAACACTGATACATGTACTTACTTGCATCATACTTTACCTGCTGTCACTACATTATTTACATGACTGAACCTTAGTGACAAACATGATGCACAAAAAGCACAGTAGCACTATAACGGATAACCTATTGAACATGCTGATAAAGCCAGCATCAGGCAAACACTGCCTCTAAGGCCTGTATGAGCCAGAAATATTTTGCTACACTAGTGGTGAGTGTAGGGATATAAGGGTTGTAGAACTGCGTCTCTAGGAATAAGTCACAATGACTGGATGTGCCTAAAACGTACTCTAAGTACAAAACTCAGCACTTTACATAACAATTCAGCTCTTAGCTAACTAATAAAGTGCCAAAACATGAGAAAAATATTACTAGACACTTTCCAAAGTGTCAGAAATGAGTTGTGTCACTAAAAAGGGTATTAACGACACTTTAAGCTTTGTTAAGAACTTTAACGGATTACTATCCAACCGAACAACCGGACTATACCCGGAACATGAAAATATTGTTATTTTCATTATTTATCTTTTTCTGAGCCAGTTAGGGTCCCTGATTACCCTAACACCCTTTGTAACGCGTGACACACCACTAACCGGGTTAAGCACTTAACTACCTTACTTAACCCAACTAATAAACCTAACTATTGGTTAGAATTGGACTAGTACCCCCCCTCTAACCGTCCCCAACTAAGGGGGGACACACTTGGTACAATTTTGATTATTTTAATCAATTGTGTTTAGTATCTACTAGACACTTAATCCTTTGGTTAATACACATGAAATTTGTCTATAAGTTAGAACCATAACACACTTATCATTCACATTACACAACTCCACACAAAAACTCTCCTCTCTTGCTCTCTAAGTCTCGGCCGAACACCCCCCTCCCCTACATCCATTTTCGAGTTTAGTTCATTCCATTCCAACATCATACAAGCTTCAAGGATCACGTATTAGGAGGCTTGGTGCACTCGGAGTTTGAAGGACCTCTTTATCTTGCTTTTATCCACGCGTTTTTCGTCTAGATTCTTCCCTAGCCTCGAGCTAGTGGTATGTTACTTAAATCACCTTCTTGAACTATTCTAAAGTGGTTAATACGATTTGTAACGGTTAAAACTCGAAATCTTACAAGATGATACTTTAAAGTCTACTAAAAAAATGCTATAAGTGTTGGATAAAAGCTCATATGTTGTGTAAATGTTGTAGTAATTGAAATTTGTGATTATTTAGACCCAATCTATGTTGTGGTAGCTCGGATCATCACTTAACCCGGTTTGGTCATGATCACGAATCATGACATAAGGTTGTTTTGAATAGAACAAGGGTTAAAGGGTGAAACTCTACCACACACGAATCATGAACTTGTGTAAAAGTGTTTTAGCTTGTACAATAGTGTTTAAAACTAGCAGATCTACGTATCTGCAAGTGGTATTTTCAAAGGACCAAGCGTTAAAGAAATCATACTTTAAAAGACGGATCTTACACTAACAAGAATGGTTTTTAGGACACACAAGTGTGTAAACACTTGTGTAACACAAAGTTTCGACGAAATAACTATTTTTGTAAAAGTGGACGAGAAGTTGTAAAGACGGAACTTCCATAAAAACGAGGTTTTTACAAAATCGGATTGTTTTATATAAAGATCCACTAAAAGTAATGAGATTTACTTCACAGTTTGGATAAACCACAAGTTCATGAAGTTTATGCGATTTATATACATATTTTGACTAGTTTGTGATTTGAACATGGTTTTGATTGAATAAGAAGATTGTTGGTTTGATTTATAAAAGAAAATGATACGCTTGAAAGCGTGGCCACCTCCAGTTACAGAGGAAACTCTGGCGAAATTTTTCTAAAAACCTAACACTTGGAATTATTTTCACTATAAGTGTTAGAGATACTTGTCGACTTGTTTTCGAACTATGAATTTCGCCACGGCTTTATTTATAAAATATCGGAGGTGGGATTTCACAAAATAAAACGTGATACATAAATATATTTAGTATATATTTTTCACAACATCACTTGTATAAGTGTTTATGATTATTTTGTGAACTACGTAAATATTATTTTTAGAGTAAAAATAATATTACTAAGTATTATTTTGGGGAAAATCACATGTATGAAAATATAATATTTTTGAGAAGAATATTCATATTTTGAAGTGGAAATAAAATATATTAAGTGAGACTTAATAGTGAAGTCTGAATGTTACGAACACACATGTATTAAATCCCCCATCCTTGGGAAGGAGAATAACTACCAAGTATACAGAACGTAAACACGAAATAGTTGCCTAACTATTTCCCAAAAACTTAAACCATAAAGCTAAGGCACGGCCGTCCGTCTAATAGAGTTAGCACGTGTAGGTCGTCAAACAGCTGATTGATTTGGAGGCATACTTGGTAGAGACGCACCATTGTGAGTTCATGTCCCCCTTTTCTCTTAACTGTTTTCAGTTTTCTAAACTGCGGGGGTGAAATACATGTTACTTTAATTACGAGTACTTTATACATGGTATGGTTAGCGTAAGGAGGTTTACTACTTAGATCATGTGAGTGGGTAGGCGTGAACTGGAGGCCATTAATCCTCATTATAGGACCGAGGGACGTAAGCGGTAGATCTATCTGGGTGTAGCGAGCCCAACTCTAGGCCCAACAGAACGGACCTTTGGAAGGCCCAACAGAACGGACCTTGGAGTGACTTTGTACCCAACGCTAAATCTGCTAGGTTTGAGTCTTCCTACTTGCACTTCACATATATCAATGGCCTTGCAAACCATTGGTGATCTCTTTTTCCTTATTTGCTACATACCAAGACTATTTTTATACTCACGAAGGTTTACTTACTCACTTACACATGAACTCGCTCAACATTATTGTTGATTTTTCAACTTACATGTATTTCAGGAAATTAAAGATCTTGCGCGGTATGTTATGTTTTACCGCTGCATAAGGGTTCCAAAGTCATCCCAATTTAGGAAATGTGACTCTTTCCTGGACAAGTCACAAATCTTAAACTGCGTTTATTTCATGTCGGTGTTTATGTTATTTAAGACAATGTTTTATGTTATGAGGTTGTAAGTCTCTAAGACAATGTTGTGTTACTCTGGTTTTAAAACTTAATCAAATGGATGATCTTGCATGATTTTATTTCATATAGCTTTGTTATGGTTAAGCTATGGTATTAAGAAGTCACACCAAAATAACCACGCTTCCGCAAAGCCAGGGTGTGACAACATGTGGGAGAAAAGACCAACACCCTTGTCGTTCCATATTTTCTCCTTTTCTAATTCTCGAAGAATCTCGTAACGTATTCTTTGTTTCTCTAAATCGTCTGTAAAATTATAAAAAAAAACTATGCGGGCTTTCCATCCATATATTCCTTCCAACATATGACACATGATAAAAGCGCTTATCTAGACAATCTGGGATTATGTTCTGTTTTATTACAGTCGTGAGGTGGTCAAACCTTTCTAAAAGTAGAAAAAATAAAACATTAACAAGTAACAAAGATTGAAGAACAAAAGAAGAAAGTGTTCCTCTTTGTTACCAAGCATGTCATCTGAAACAATTAACAGGACATTGTTAACAAGGGAATTCTATTGGAACACCTGATCGAGAGAAACTTCTTCGAGCTAAATGCCGATATCTCATCCTTCTTATCTTGCTATTAAACGAGGTATAATAGCTAATAAAATATATTTAACTTTTGAAGTTTGTATATTCTCTAACTTTTGAAGGTTCTTTATATGATTCTTTCTTGATGCATGTCTGTGTCGAACAGTTTCTCCGTCGCTAATTTCTCCACTCACCGTGAAATCGAACATTTTCTTAATAGATTCCGGCCGGTTTCAAAGCCGGTTGAGGATTACGAGTGTTCTAGACTCGTTCAAGGCATGCTTGTTTGTGAGATTTACAGAAATATGGATGCATTCCACGGTAAACGATGCAGCTGATGAAACCGAATATGTTATTTCGGTTGTTCAGTACTTCCGAGACGATTCAAGTGAGTCTTATGAAGCAAGTGTTTGTCTATTCAATTGAGAGGAATCATTGCATTACATCCCCATTGAAAACAAGTGGTTGTAATGATGGACTCCTTGATTGGAAACACATTTTTGAGATATTTATAGTTTAATACGCATCATATAGGCTTATACGATGCGTATTAATCGATGAATTTACTGAAATACCCCTGTTTTTCTGATAAATTCAGGGGTATTTTTGAGAAAATTCAAAGTTTAATACTCATCGTATAGGCCTATACGATGCATATAAAGCCGATATACGATACGACATAGGCCTATACGATCGTATATGGCATTATTTCGAATTTAGTTTTATCGTGTTTCCCACAGTTCGACGAGTATACGTGTCGTTTTTTTTGCCGAACTTTCGCATATTTTGTCGTTTTATGACGTATACCTTTAACATACGTCGTTTTGGTGACGTTCGGTTGAGTGCGAATATCGTATTCTATGATTACGTACAGTGTTGTTTGAAATCCACTTGTACTGCATAGTGCCGTGTTGTATGTATACGTGTGTGGAAATATCATTCGTATTTTTTCCTATTTTGACGTATTCTAACATATTGTTGTGTATTTTATAGTATTTTTGACGTATTTGAGCGTATTCTAACGTATTTTAGCTTATTTTAACGTATTTTAGGGTATTTTTACGTATTTCGGCATATTTTAACGTATTTTCATGTATTTTTTCGTAATATGACGTATATTAACATATTGCAACGTATTTTAGCATATTTCATGTATTTTATCGTATTTTAGCGTATTTTTGTGTATTTTAGAGTTTTGTTTCGTATTTTAGAGTTTTTTTTCTTCCTATTTTAGCGTATGTTGAAGGATAACGCAAGATCTCTATTCGGTCATCTTTCCAAACTACAACACACGACAAGTTTAAACTTTATAATGTATGATTTGACCAGGAAAGGATTGGAGGTGATTTATACTCTTAATAAGCTGTCACAGTTGTCAAATTCGTTGCGTGCATTCATATTGTTTAGACAACAACAGATAATGAACGGATTGTTGGACTTCTTGTTCCAAATGCAGCTATAGGATCCGTACTTAAAGGTCTATCTAAAATATGCAACCGAGACCGCCTTGTTAATTTTAATGAAGCAATGAAGATTGAATGTGCAAACCGCAACCGTTTTTTACTACGGAAATGGTGGCTATGCGAAATACAAACCGCAATCGTTTATGACTATGGGAAACACTAGCAAAAGAAACAAATATTTTTATAGAAGCATTGGGATTCAAGGGTTTAGTTAGAAACATCTTAACATGATATAATTGCAAGACTGTTTGTCGGGCTTCCAATGCTCACACAGGGTGATAAACAACGCTGATATGAACACATACCAACTTATTCAGATTTAAACAATGCACGCCTCAATTCATCTTTTTTACTCTTTTCTTCGATTTCAACAAATCTTTTCAATAATCAGTACGCAACAAATCTTTGTATAGTTATTCGGAATGTTTCGGATCATCATAGAAAAAGAAACTTCAGCAACCATTTTTCCTTTTTCTTCAATTTCGAGAATATTCTCCGTAACATGAAGACGTATCGGGTTCTTCTGCTAGTGGTTTCTGTAACCAATTGGGAACCACATATTTGCTTCAAGATTTATGTATATGAATCAGGTTCTCAAACAAACACTACTAAAGATGAGTTGGTATTGAACCAAGAATATGAAGATCACGGTGCAAAGAGACCGCCTTGTTAATTTTAATGAAGCAATGAAGATTGAATGTGCAAAACGCAACCGTTTTTTACTACAGAAACGGTGGCTATGGGAAATACAAACCGCAATCATTTGTGACTATGGGAAACACAAGTTTTCTTTTTGAGCTTGATGGGTGTCCGTTATCTCAACGCTTCTCCTTGCATTACTGATCTAGAATTGGAGAACTGTTGTGTATTTGCTTACTGATCTGGAATTAGAGAACCGTTGTGTATCTGAATCAGGTTCTCAAATAAATACTACTAAAGATGAGTTGGTATTGAACCAAGAATATGAAGATCACGGTGCAGACACGTGGGAAGAAAGTCAATGGACTGCCGCAGATGAAGTCAAATGTGATCAAACTTGGACATCAGACGTATATCTTGAAGCAAATATGTGGTTCCCAATTTGCGGAACATAATCCCAGATTCTCTAGAGAAGCGCTTTTATCATGTGTCATATGGTAACAAGAGTATGTTGTTCTAAGATCAATTCCAATTGCAGTTTTTCAACTCTCCTGTTCCAAATGCAGCTGATGAAACCAGAGCTGTTATCTCAGTTCTTCAGTACTTTTGTGATAAATACAATGTTCATCTTCGTTATCCTTTGCTTTCTGCAATTCAAGCAGGCACGGTTGCTAAACATACTGTTATTACATCCGAGATTATTTAAATGAGTCCTATAAAGCAAGTGTCTGTCTATTCAATTGAGAGAAATCATTGCATTACATCCCCGTTGAAAAGCAAAATCGATAAATCTAGGGAAAATGGGGTTGAAAGATGATAACCCAACAGTGGAGGATCTCATTCTACAACTTCGATAAATTAAGGGGTATTCTCAAATAATGTTTCCTAGATGTTTGAAGACCGAAAAATGTCCAAAGTGCTGCTTCTTCGTTCGCGTGACGGAAAGCTATCGCGTGACAGGAAGCTACCTTGCAAAATTAAAAATTAAATCGACACCTTCAATACGCATCGTATAGGCCTATACGATGCGTATTACTTTTTTGATAAGGGGACATTGTCCGCCTTTGACAGACATAGAAGTTTGAACCCACCATAATACGCATCGTATAGGCCTATACGATGCGTATTAAGGGTGTCGATTTAATCCCCAAGGTGTGCCAATAATACGAACCTTGTTTATACCGGGTAATTGGGCAAGTATACAAAAGATTTGGCAAAAGTAAGTGGTGAACAAACAAACAAACACGCACTTGTTCCTCGTACCAAGGTTTCGCCGCCGCAACACACTGTCGTTCACACAAATTGAACTTGCCTTATTGTTCTATGACATGATGTGTCTGGATTATGGGGGTGTTTGGGTTAGCGTATTTTGGAGCAACTTATGACTTATTGACTTATAAAAGTTAATAAGTTGTTTTTTTGAGTGTTTGGGTTAACTTATTTTAGAGGGTTTTGTGTGTTTGAGAAGTTATTTTTACTTATGACTTATATAATAAGTTAATAAGTCATTTTGAGAAGAATCCCAAACACCCCCTATGACTTTTAATTTAATATCTCAATTGATGTAGATGGCATCCTCACTAGGGCTGTAAACGAACCGAACGAACACGAACAAGGCCATGTTCGTGTTCGTTCGTTAAGGAAATTAACATGTTCGTGAACTGTTCACGAACGTAAACCGAACATAAGTTTATGTTCGTGTTCGTTCGTTAAGGAAATTCAGTTGTTCACGAACAGTTCGTGAACACTGGTCTCGAACACAAACGAACACAAGCAAATAAAAACGAACGCAAACGAATATTTATCTTGAAAACAAAAAATAAAAACATTGTCATCCTTAAACACTGAATATAAGTAGTTAAATATAACCATCAAATGATAAATTAAAACACAAGAAGTCTATTGCACCACCAAACGATGAATCACGTTTAACTAACTTAGACATAATTACCCAAAAAATGTATTAGAATGTCCAAATTTTAGCTAACTTAGAAAAAATAGGGTTTCAAGTTTTCAATATGATTAGATAAAAGGTTTATTATTTATTATTTTTTAATATAATCAAATGAACACGAACGAACGTAACCGAACATATTACCGAACGTTCACGAACGCAGTCGAACGAACAAGACCTGTGTTTGTGTTCGTTCGCTAAGCTAACCGAACGAAATTTTTTGTTCGTGTTCGTTCGTTAAGCTAATCGAACGAACATAAACGAACTTCCCGCCGAACGGTTCACGAACTGTTCGCTGAACGTTCGGTTCATTTACAACCCTAATCCTCACTGATTCACAAATCCACCTATGAAGCCGATAACCCACTTGAATCGTCGCTAATTGAAGCTTTCCGGCTTCTGGAACCCGAATTAAGGCCCCCTTATCCACTAACAATCCGTACAGAACCCGAATACTTCAATCTCAACCGCGCTATATTATACGGTTTATTATCCGAAACTCATTTGGCAAAAAGTTCATTTCAAGCACTTGCATAGCATTGTAACTGATGGGTATTGTTTCTTTACAAATTTAGTGTGTAAAGTAGTTGATGAACTGTATTCAAAGCTTGTTGAGAATGTGAAAGTTCAGTTAGTTTATGTTTCTTTAGAATTGGTTGATGTGTCAGCTGTAGGGATTGATAGTTTGTTAGTGGCTTTGTTGAGGCAAATTCGTGGTGGCGATTTGGGTGTGTCGAATCTATGGTTGTGTTCTTAATCTGTTATGGGGAAAATGGGAATGTTTGGTCGAAGAACAGCCGATGATCATATCGAGTGCGTTGTATGTGTTTCTTAGGGTTTTGTCTGATCATTGCAGAGTGTGTTTGAATTCCAAGTTGAACGTTTTGAAGCAGAAAGAGATCGAATTTTGTATTCGGGTTTTTAAGGATCAGTTTCATTTGTGCTTGAAAATTGGTAGGGATTTGATTAGGGTTTTACTAGATTTAGTTCAAGTGCCTGAATTTCATGATTTATGGAAAGATCTGTTATCGCGTTCTTCGGATGCTTGTCAGCTGTATCGGTCCAGGACTTGCAGCCGGTACTTTTTACTTCGTATTACGCCTGATGGAGACTCATTTGCGGTTCTTGCTTACGCAAGTTAAACTCGGAAGTCAAACTCGATACCAGATTTGGTTTGGAAGGAAGTTTCTTAATGGTCCTGAGAAAGAAACCGTTGTGATTGACATTGTTCGGTTTATCTGCTGTGCACATCACCCCTCGAATGATATACTTCTCTCAAATGTGATCCCGAGATGGATTATTGTTGGTTGGTTACTAAAATGCTGTACCAAGAATCATATTGAAGCCAATGCTAAGCTGGCTTTGTTCTATGACTGGCTTTTCTTTGACGAAGGCGTTGATAATATATTGAACATCGAGCCTGCGATCTTGTTGATGGTGAACTCGGTGTCTAAATATATACACATGACACATAATCTTTTGGAGTTTCTGTTCCTTTTGGTGGATCATTATGATATTGACAGGAAAGATTTGATTTTGAAGGGCGTATCGTCTTCTCTTGATGTACTTAAACGAAAAGGCGTTATTCAGTCGTTTGATGTTTTGACTTGTTGTGATATGCTTTCTCCTTTTCTTAAGGAGAGACTTGTGAAGATATTGTCGTGGAAGAATGTGAGCGGGTTTAACCACTTACAGCCTGTTTTTTCTTGCGTGAACAGCGCCGGTATCTGATGGTATTATGCTGTTTTATACTAATACGGGTCACGGGTCTTTAGTCAGGTTTGCATCCTTACTTATCTTGATGTTTTATTCATGTTTTAATAGTGTAGTTATTTATCAAGATTCGTGACTTTTTGAACTATTACCAGTTATCTTCTTAAAGTATTAAGTATATACACTAATAATTTAAATATAGAGACAGATATCACCATATTGATTTGAAAGTAGAGGAGATATGGTCCTATGTTTACGAGTTGAGTTGTGGTAGAGCCCTACAGGGCTTGAGCTTGGCTCAAGGAATTTAGGATGAGCTTGAGCTTGGCCTGATAGCTCTACGAGCCTTCATGATGCAGGATTGAACTTGGTGTGAAATAAGTAATATTTATACAACAATAGTTTTCGGAAACAAAGTTTATTCAAGTATGTGTGAAAATAAAATTTATAATTGATAAGAAAAAGCATTTCAAATACATATGTAAAGTATAGCAAAACTTTACCATGATCAAAACCTTTCTCAGAATGTCTATAAATTATTAATTCTTACAATAATATTATTCCCAATATATACACCTACATATGACATAAGGCTTGAAAAACTTTACTCGGACCTTTGCAGGCTTGTTACATAGGTGGAATGTAAGGTTTTAGGTTTCTTTCTTGATCTGCTTCACTGAGGTGTTATTCGCAGTAGTAGGTATTTAACAATTAATGGGAAGTTCTAGGTCACATTCTAGATATGTTTTTGACAAATTAATGGTGCTTTGATACTGTAATGACGATAATTTTGGTTCTTTGTTGGTGAAGTATCTTTGGATTATAAGGTTTTATGTCTTGGGACTCTTGATCTTCCCGTTGAAGTATTGGTTTGGAATTTTGGAACTTTGATGATTATGGTGATTTACCATGATTCATTAGGTGTTTTGAAACAATGGATGAGGAACCTTTCAGGTACACGACGACACACTAGGTGTAGTGAGTTTGTGATGAAAGTGAAAAGGTTGACCCGACAAGAAGTTGCTGTTGGCAAGGTATGTTGCCCCTGTAACCCTCTTTATCTCACAATTTAAACAGATTTTCATCCACCACAAAGCTTTGCCTAAGCCTGCTTTGTCATACAAATTTAAGACCACAGACCTGATTCCAGGTGATGAAGTGTGGATGACACTGAACAATTTGTGTCATCCGTGTGTTGGCGGAATTGATCTTCTACTTCGGTTGTTGCAGATTTCATGGGAGATAACAAACTTCTGGAGATTGTTTAGGAGGTAACCTTTGAACATCGAACATTCAACGTAACCTTTGGATACATTTGTGTTTTATAAATGAAATCAGTTACATAATATTTTGTATGTGCTATTTAAAGGCGTAAATATATCTAAAATATGGAATATCAGTTATCATATGCAGGTAATAATCATAGTTGTCAATAGCGGTCGCTATAGTGAATAGCGTAGCGTATAGATCGAGGGTCGCTACAGGGTATGTAGTAAAAAATAGTGGGATTTCAGTTATTTTTTTATTTTTTTATAAATATAAATAGCGATTAAATATACCTATAAAATAGCTGGATTTTAGGTTTTTGTTAAATATACAGGTAAGATAGCGTATATGCCAGAGTATTTTGATATCATATACATATAATTTAAAAAAAAAAAATTCTAGAGTATCGCTATTTATAAAACAGTGCCAGCTATTTATCGCTATTCGCTATGTAACATGTAGGTACCTTATCGCTATTTGTCGCTATTCGCCGTTTACGACTATGGTAATAATATGTATGAAAAAAAAATTCGTTATTGTGTGATCTTTGTCTTCCAACCAACTGGTTTGGTTAGTTTCATTACGTAAAGACACTTTAACTTTAGCATGGAATTAATTTCACTGATATTAGTGATTAGGGTTTATCGGTCCTACTGGTTGGGCAGTAACCTTGATTCACCTGAGTCCCTATTTCGATTTGATTAGATGCATATGGTAAAGTGCTAGATTAGGGTTTGTTTTCTTGTGCTCTTTGTTCGTTTGGTTTTCTTGATTTCACGTTGCATGGTGTACTGTTTTACGTGGTTATAGAGAGGTGATATTCCAGAATGGATGCTCGTAAGAAGTCAGATGTGCAGGTTGATCGTGGTAAACCACCACAATCTAAAGGTGGAGGTAATCCAAAACCTGCCCGAAGGGGGATATTCAAGACGAATCCGGAGCCGAAGTTGATTAATGTAATCGATGAGCTTGAGAAGATAACTGAACCGGTACCTGTGGAGAATGTTATTAAGGATAATGTACCAGACATGGATGGTTTCGAAAATATTATGAATGATGGAGGGAGTTTTAATGTTGATAACTCAAAGTATAATAGTAACGGAGAGGGGGTCAGCCATGCTAACCCTAGTATGGAGAAGAATATGTCTTATGAGGACTTTTCGATGGGAACTTCCCCAATTGATGATACACAGAAACCGGTATCCTTCGCTGAGATTGTCCAGAACCGAAAGGAGAAAGTAAGAGTTAACTTTAGACTTCTGGAGGGATCGGAACAGTTAGAGGGAGTGGATGTGGTTATCCCAATCGAATCGGTACAACAGGTAAGTGATCGGTATGCTAATACATTGTATGGGTATTTTTTAGGCAAAAGATTAGCTTTTCCTGTGGTTGACTATTTTGCTCGTAATAATTGGTCGAAGTATGGTATTTCCAAACTAATGATGAACTCTAAAGGATTTTTCTTCTTTAAATTTAAAACAAAAGAGGGTATGGATAGACTAATTGAAGATGGTCCGTGGATGATTAAAAGCGTCCCTATTATTCTGAATGAATGGTCACCTTCTGCTGCGGTAGTGAAGGAGGACATAACGTCTATTCCAGTCTGGGTCAAATTCCATGACGTCCCATTGCCAGCTTTCACAGAAGATGGGTTGAGTTTACTTGCTTCGAAAATAGGGGTTCCGAAGATGCTAGATTCCTATACAGCTACCATGTGTGCGGAGTCGTGGGGTAGAAGTAGTTTTGCTAGAGCGTTGATTGAGGTTCATGCTGATAAGGAACTAAAAAGGAAGATTACTGTAGCGGTTCCAGCTCTGGATGGAAATGGCTACTCGAAAGCGGACATCAAAGTGGAATATGACTGGGAACCAATTAGATGCTCTTCATGTTGTGTCTTTGGGCACGATGAGAATGCGTGCCCAAAAAATCCGAAACCAGTCATAAACGAGAATTCGAACAATAAGAAAGATGAGTTTCAGGAAGTGATTGGGAAGAACAAGAGAGGCTTTAATCAAGGTATTCATGTGAAAACTCAAAAACCAAAGCTGGTGTATAAGCCTATTGTTAAACCTAATAATAAAGCGGGTGAGAAGCCCACAGGACCGTTGCATATACCAGTAGCTAATCAATTTAATGTGTTACAAAATGAGGATGAAAACCATGAGGAGTATAAGGGGGGCAGACAGGGTAAGAAGCCAATTAGTATGGGAGCCGAGGGAAAGAAGGGTGCTAACATCTCGGGTAGCAACGAAGAGGTTTGGGTGGATGATGTAGAGGTCGATGAATTATTAACCAATATCCCGAAATTTATGGAAAGAAAGGTGAATGATGGTGGATCTGAGGGTGCAAGCACACCCGGTGAGAATAGTGCCCATGGGTAGTGTTGCATCATGGAATATACGAGGGTTGAACCGCGCCCTTAAACAAAAGGAGGTTCGTCAGTTAATAAAGGACAATCGTTTGCAAGTTTGTGCCATAATGGAGACTCATGTAGATTCTTCGAAGGTATATGAGGTTTGTAAAAAAGTGTGCCGTGATTGGAGTTGGGCTTCAAATGCCAGTTGCTGTATGAAAGGTACTCGTATAATCATAGGATGGGATGCGAATGTGGTCGATGTGATGATTTTGGATCAATCCGATCAGGTAATCCATACCCAAATTATGTTTAAGGTGGATAAAAAATCATTCTTTTGTTCCTTTATTTACGCTGATAATAACTATAAGAACAGAAGAGTCCTTTGGCAAAATCTGTATGTGCATCATTCCTTCATTCGGGATAAACCGTGGGGGTTAATGGGAGACTTTAATGCTGCTGTGTTTTTGGATGATCCGCTTTCTGGGTCATCATTTACTAATATAGCATCAAGGGAATTTAAGGAATGTATAGAGAAGCTAGAGGTTTTTGATGTGAACTGTTCTGGCTTGCATTTTACATGGACTAATAGACGAGAGAATGGTGCTGCCATATACAAGAAAATTGATCGTATTCTCGGTAACGTGCATCTTATTGACGCTTTTCCTGCAGCGGCGGCTTATTTTCATCCTTATCGTCTCTCAGATCACACTCCTTGTTTTTTATTGCTTCCGAATGTTGCAAGGGATAGGCCAAAACCTTTTAAATTTGTTAACTTGCTAGCTGAAAAGGATGGGTTTCTGGATGAGGTAAAAAAGGTTTGGAGTAAAGAGATAGATGGGTTTTGGATGTTTCAAGTTGTTAATAAACTAAGGATGCTGAAAAGTCCATTAAGAAAATTATTTTATAAGCTGGGAAATTTGCATAGTAAGGTTGTTAGTGTTAGAAAAGCTTTGGATGATTGTCAGATTGCTAGAGATGCTGATCCGTTGAATAATGAGCTGAATGTCCAGCATGGTCAGCTTCTTCAAGAATACAAGGATGCTGTGCATGATGAAAGTTCGTATTTACAACAAAAGTCTAAAGTTGAGTGGTTATCGTTGGGGGATACGAACTCCAGGTATTTCCATAATGTTGTTAAAGCGAAGAATCACAAAAGTAGGATTTTGCGATAAGAGATGTGAATGGTATTTTACACGAGGGCGGAATGGTTCCTAAAGCATTGGTGGATCATTTTTCTAAGTTTTTCGGTTCTGTTGGAGAGGTTAGTACGCAACCAGCTCCTGATTTGTTTCAGAAAGTGCTCTCGGATGAGAAGGCTATGTTTATGGCTCGTGATATTACGGATGAGGAGATTAAAGATGCCATGTTCGCGATCGCTGGGAACAAAGCCCCGGGCCCGGATGGCTTTACCTCGGTGTTTTTCAAAAAGTCTTGGGATGTAGTGGGTAATGATGTTTGTGGTGCAATTAAGGAGTTCTTTGCCAACGGAAAACTTCTTACTCAAATTAACCATACGGTTCTGTCTTTAATCCCAAAGGTGAGCACTCCTGCTTCGGTGATGGATTATAGGCCGATTGCTTGTTCTAATACTATTTACAAATGCATTAGTAAGATCATTGCTAACCGAATAAAAGAAGGGTTAAACGATATAGTTAGCATTAATCAATCGGCGTTTGTTCCGGGTCGAAAAATTTCAGATAATATCTTGCTTACTCAGGAGCTAATGCATAATTATCATCGTAGTTATGGCCCTCCTAGGTGTGCTTTTAAAATAGATATCCAGAAGGCTTACGACACTGTTGACTGGAATTTCTTAGAAAGAATATTGGTTGGCTTTGGTTTTCATTGTAATATGATTAAATGGGTGATGGCGTGTGTTACTTCAACATCGTTTTCGCTGGCGATTAATGGTAATTTATATGGTCATTTTAAAGGGAAACGGGGTCTTCGTCAGGGAGATCCTGTGTCTCCATATTTGTTTACGTTGGTTATGGAGATTCTCACGTTAATTCTGCAACAACAGGTTCATATTTCTGCTGATTTCAGATTTCATAATAAATGTGAGAAACAACGAATTATCAATATTTGCTTCGCGGATGATTTATTTTTGTTTGCGCGGGGTGACCAAAAATCGGCGATTGTTATTATGGAAGCTCTAAACTTATTTAAGAACATGTCCGGGCTTGTTCCTAGCATGTCTAAAAGTACTATTTACTTTGGTAATGTTCCAAATAGTGAAAAGGCTCGTATTCTGAGTATTATGCCTTTTGAGGAAGGTGTGTTGCCGGTCCGTTATTTGGGAGTCCCGCTTATATCGAGCAGGCTTCTTTATAAAGATTGTAGCAGACTTGTTGAAAATATGGAGGCAAGAATATCTGATTGGAAATCTAAATGCTTGTCGTTTGCGGGTAGAGTTCAACTGATCCGTTCGGTTCTTTCTGCTATGCACATTTTTTGGGCGTCGGTGTTTATGTTACCTAAGAGGGTTATTCATGATCTGGAGCTAAGAATGAGAAGGTTCTTATGGGCGCAAGGTAACAATATTAAAGGTAAAGCCAAAGTTAATTGGAGACGGGTCTGTCTTCCGAAATATGAAGGGGGGTTGGGTATTAGAAGAGTGGCTGATATGAACAAGGCCCTGATGACCGCCCATATGTGGAGTATCTTGAATCATCGAGAATCCTTATGGGTTAAGTGGATTCATACGTACCGTATTTGTAATAGGAGTTTCTGGGATGTTCCTTTAAAAAATAATGTGACATGGACGTGGAGAAATATTCTAAAACTTAGAAATTGTATCCGTAATCATGTATGGACTAAGCTTGGAGATGGAACAAAAACTTCTTTGTGGTTTGACAGATGGGATGATGTATGCCCGCTTAGCATGTTCATTACGTCGAGATTAATAGCTAATGCGGGGTTCACGTTAAGTTCTAAGGTTGCGGAGGTATGTGATCAAGGGGTGTGGAGATGGCCGAATAATTGGGTATCTCGCTTTCCAGCTCTTCAGAATTTGCAACCAGTTGTATTGAATTTATCTACTCAAGATAAATTAGTCTGGCGATCGAGATCAGGGAAAGATGGGGATTACAACACATCGATTGTTTGGGATGATATTAGGAACGCTCAGGATGAAGTGCCGTGGGAGGGAGTAGTTTGGTTCTCTCAGGCTATTCCGCGACATTCGTTTCTTATGTGGTTACTAGTTAACAAAAAGCTGAAAACGCATGATGTGATGTCCAAATGGGCGGTAAAGGGTAACACAAATTTTAATCTTCTTTGCTGCTCCTTATGTTTATCAGGTCCTGATTCGCATGAGCATCTATTCTTTCAATGCCGGTATGCATCCGAAATCTGGAATGGAGTCAAAGATAAAGCGGGAATGACGGGTATTCAGGGTGAATGGAACGCTATTTTTTCTTACTTAGTGGGTTTCGCTAAGTCAAAAAAGGCGCAACATGTGATTGCTAAATTAGTGGTAGGAGCTGCGGCTTATTTTATTTGGCAAGAGCGAAATGATATATTGTTTTCAGCTAAGAAACGGGAACCAGATAAACTAGTTGACATTATACTCACCACGGTGCGGATGAAACTCCTTACGTTAAGATTTAAAAGAACTGCACAAGTTGATTCGATTTTACAAGGATGGGAGCTACCTCGAGGATTATTGATTCAAGATGATGATTGTGGCTAACAGGGCTGGTAGATTTTAGCGTTTTGATGGCGAAGTGTCATTTGTTTGTTTTTGGCTGTCTTTATTTGTAGTTGGTGTACGTTTCGTATGGCATGTCATACGTTTGAACTGAGGGATGTGTTTGTTCCTCACTTGTGCTTATGTTTTAGTTGAAATAAAATTTACCGGGGTAACCCTTTACCAAAAAAAAAATAATTTCACTGATATTAAGCTGTAAATGTAAATCAGTTACACAGTAGATAAAATAAATCATTTTTAGGGGTTTATTAAAGAATGAATAAAACTATAGATATGTTTGCATGAGTTTGAAGTGCCTTACCTTCACTTGTAATCATGGTTGTAAAAATCCCGACTAGTCTCCGATTAGTCGCCGATTAATCACTAATCGGAGGTTCACCGGTTAATGCTCAATTAATCACTAGGCGGTCAACGACGGTCCTATTCTGGCCAAAATTTGCCAGACGCTGGTCAAATTTCGACCAAACCTTATAAATTCCTTCCAATTACTTAAATAAATGTGTCAATGAGTGGTTAAAAAATATCTGCTTTAGAAAACTACATATAAAAATGTGTGTGTATATATATAACTAAAAATTACATATAAAATCTCGATCCGATTAATCCCTATTAATCCCGATTAATCGCTAGTCAGTACCCCACCACCCGAGTAGCGCCTAGCGATTCTTGCAACACTACTTGTAATTAAAGCATCATCGATTTTATTGGGCTGGAGGATGATGTGTACCCACGTATCCATGATAGGAGCCATTTACATGTTCACCTCCATTTCCTTGTTCCATGTTTTGTATTTTCCGTAACATTAGGTTTGTTTAGTTAGTTAGTATATTCCTCTTCTGTTGCTTTTGTAAGCCCTATAAAATGGCACCTATTATTTGAGTCAAGATTATGAATGAAAAATATTAAAAGAGAGTTATCTCAAATCTTGCTTCCTGCTATTTTCTTTTGAGGTTAATCCACTCAACGAGTTATTTATCCCAAATCCGATTGGTTCATATAAGAGGATAGCACCACTTTGAAGAGTCCTTGTTGGGGCGAATACATGCTTTTAAAGGTCGTTTACTCGAATATCCGATATATTATTTTGGTTTCTAAAGTTACATGTAAATTGGTGGGGATTTTAGATTTTAGAACCTATATACAAACATCAGAATTACGATCATATGGAGCACTTTTATCGACATTAAGAAAGGATTAAACATTTTGTTAATGTATGTATCTTTACACATTGCATTTGTTTGTATTTCTAATCTCATCTTGGATCCTTCTGTTTTGTATTGTATTAATGGTTACTTATTATATTTAGCTCAATGGTATTTACATATGATTCAAATTGTCGAAGTGGCATCAGTTTGCTTAATTAGCTCCAGAGACTGATCAGAACTTGGTTATTTTAGGCCGTTTTGGAAAACCCGATTTTATGACCAATGGGTAGGGTAGGGGTGTTCAGAATTTGTTTCGGTTTTGAAAAAATTCGAAATTTGACTTGATTCGAATTCGATTATTGAGGTTCGAATTCGAGTTGATTCATATTCGAGTCCAGTAATCGAATTAGAATCGAATATGAATTTATGCTTTTCGATTTGAAATTTGAATTCATTTTATATATAATTGGGCCAAAGTATGAATTACATCCATAAGTGACAAGTTTATTGTTAATAATATTACCATACCTAATGACAAATATCTCATATTACTTATTTCTAAATTTTTACCTAACTTTAATCGCTACCAGTAACCAACCTTATTTCTAATTTTTTTACCTAAATTTTGACGTATTGATAGTTAATCAATTTTGCAGATTATTATATTTTATGTTAAATATAATTAGTTTGTAGTAGTTTTAAAAAATGAAAGTAAAATAATTTATTCTTTAGGGTGAATTTGAATTAAACAAAATTTATTCGAATTCTAGTTTCAAATACGAATCGAACACGAATTCAGGTAAAAATTAAAAATTCAAAAATACGATTCGATTAATTCGAAAATTCGTTATTCGATTCAATTAACACCACTACATTTGGGACGAGATATAGCTAGCCGTCTTTACCATTATTTTTTACTTTGGTTTACCGTTTTGCAATTTGCCCTATTAGCTAGTTGTATAGGTTGGGTTAATCAAAACCTCAACGAGGAGTAAACACTTACTGATGACGGGGGTAGCTCAAATCTCACAAATTTACCAAAATACGTATTAGCTTAAAAGGTTAAAGGGTTGAAAGCTTTATAACCCGGAAACTATGGTGAACAGCAAAAAGAACGTGCACAGTAACATGTCACTTCACTGATTGCTTGACCACTCTCCCAGCCGCAAAAGCAGAGCACATGCACAAGAAGCTCTCTTTTACCCGCAGGTCCAAACCTTTCAACCCCCAAATGGGTAAGTCTTCCACTGCAAGCCAAGTTCACTAGTCCAAGGTTTCCCCTTTGAGAAACCTCATCCCTTATAAGAAGCAGACCATGGTCAACACAAAGATCACTCGGGAATCGGCAGAAGTGGCACCAACTCTCCGATTCTTCTTCTTCTCTCCCTTAGGAACTTGCTTTATGCCCGTTTCTATTCTTCACTTCAAAAAACACATCATCTTCCTCCACAACATTCTCAGCTGGTTTCTTATCAGCTTGGAATAAAAGGAAGAACAATAAAAATACTAGTGAACCTCTTTCCACTTCTTGCAAACGTGGGGGGACCCACGACCTGCGTTAGGTAAATTGAAACCCTTCAAGCTTTTTGCCTAACCAGACTAATCGCTATCCTTGGTCTTGTATTTGTTGCATCAACAAGTTGGCACCCACCGTGGGGCTACGCGATTTATTTTCTTCAAAATACCTAGTAGTGTAGCTCCATTCTCTCAAAAATCATCATGTCGGAAAGTGAATCTCCGGGAGAGGTAAACCAAGTTCCACGTACCTCTACCCCTAGCACTAGCCAAACTCATGTGGCCATCCCAACTTCCTTCTCAACACCGGGGAGCACTCCTACTGGAGCAACATACCCCGAGTTACTCACTTTCCAAACACCGACTCCGTCTCGATCAGTGTAACACCTCGAAAATTCACGTCCTATAATGTGTTGACACGTGTCATAGGCTTGAACGTGTGAAAGAATGTTCTGAAAGGACTAAAGTTGACAAACATGGAAAATATGGATTTAAAATGTCAACAGTGAATAAATATACTTTACAATAACCCTACATGATGCTCATACCTTCAAACAAATAAATCATGGATCATATGAAGCTAAATATGAAAGAAAGTGAGAGATTACAAACTACAGGGGTTAAATGTGTCAACATGTTTAAGTTATACCTCTGAGTGACCTTTTAGTAAACCCGAAGCTTTGTAAGGATTAATTATGCTCACTAGAATGCACGATAAAAATTTCATAAAGTTTCGTTATCGTATGAGAAAGTTATGATCAAATTCGTATGCGAGGGGTTAAAGCGTTAACATTGAAAATTATGACTTTTCGGGTTAACCAGAAGTGACCAAGGACTTGGCAAAGTGGGTATAAGTCTTGAAGCCCTTATAGGTAAATTGGGAGGGTTCAAAGTGCAAGAAATAAGTTGGTTGACCCTTCGAAAGGCCAAGAGACAAATATGCAAAAACCAGAAAATGTGAAATCTGATTACAAGGACCAAGCGGGCCGCGTAAGCCCTAACCATAGCCTACGCGGGCCGCCTACGATGCCCATTATCAGAAAGGTTGGGACAGCAGTCTGTTTTCGCGCATAACCGACCCAAAACAGATATTTTCACAACATGGGCGACTCCTAAACAGTCCTAGGCACTTAGGGACATCTGTTGATGATCCATGGCCATTGATAGCATGATTTGTCAATGATCTATGAGATCAAAAGTACTATATAAAGGCCCTTGTTGCAACCATTTTGATCACACCTCACTTCTGCATTCCTGATCATTTCTGGAGCTCCAAAGCAGACTCAAGTGATCACTAATCGAGCATAGGACTTCAGTAAGTATGCTTAACCTTTCTTAGTTGAGTTTTTACTTAGTTTTAGCTTAAAAGTCAAACCGTCGTAATTAACGGTTGACTTAGCGATTAATCATTGATGGTCCAGTGATTAGTCGAATTGAAAGTAGTTATAAGTTGGTAATTATGTGGGCATTAAACCCTTAAAAGGGCACCCTCTGATTCCCACTCTAACTAGACCATTTGTCGGGTCAAAGTTAATTAGAAAAAGTCAACAGGATGCTTAATTTCAAATTAATACATAATTAGCAATGTAGAACCCATACAACCTGTTTGATCATTATTATAACTTAGTAATTAATGTAAGAACATGTCTAAACATGTTCAACCCGACAATTTTCAGTAGAGACCCGGTTCGGAACCGAAAGTCGCATAGTTTGACTTTTGCTTTGACTTTCAGTTCTGACCCATTGAAGCATGTTTTAGAAATGCCTTAGAGCTTTAATTGGACCAGGTTACATGCTAGTATAACCCTCTGTGATTATACACCTTGGTTCAATAGTTATCCAATTAATATGCATGATTCCGTTAATTGCTCATATGTTGACCATTATGCCCTTTTCACCATAAAACGTGATTTTTGAAAATGTAAAATAGTAAAAACCTTAGTTACTGATATATAAACTTGTACCCAAAATTTGACATCAGTTTGAAGTGTAGATTGAGAGTTATGCTCATTAGCGTAATTAGAAAGCTTTTTAGCGATTAAACGACATAATTAGCATATAGCCTATTTAAACCCACTTTTTGATATCAAACTTCTTACCCACTGATGTAATATATTATTTTGGGATTTTTGAAGATTTTTAATTAATTTTAGGCTGAGCATAACTTAGAGTCATAAGCTTAATTCGGTAATTGTCGGTTTTGCCCTTTCGGGCTATAAAATGAGTTTTACATATCTTTTTGACCCGGAACCTTTTGCTACTGATTTTATATGATAAATCAATTATTTTAGACCTCCTGGAATAATAAAAATATCGGCTTTATTTATAGAACCCGGAAACGACTTCTAATCGCCTTTTTAAGCGTTTTTAACGCATAGTATGTACTAACACTATTTTAAACATACAAGGGTTGATACCTACTGATATTTTAGGTAAATTATAATATTTTAACAGTAAGCAAAAGTTGTTTAACTCAGACTTCAGTTTTGAGCTTTTCGGCTTGTGTGAAATTACCAAAATGCCCATACGGTGCATAGTTTGGTTATAATTGATAAGTTTCACATATATACAATACCCTACTGTTATAACTTATCAAATTAAGTATTTTTGCTAATTATATCAGACCTGTAACTCAGGTTAATACTTGAACTCTTTTATAACCTTATAAATGACTAAAATACCCCTACGGGGCATAATTTGAGTTTAAACTCGTTTCGGGCATAATAAAAGATATCTTACTGATGTCACAACATATTTGAGGCATATTAACTTAGGAAACCTGTATATGGCTCTTATGGTTACCCGTTACGCCTCTTACGCGTTCGGTTCGGTTTATGTAACTAGTTTGCATAAACTAGCCAAAACGGGTCAAACTTTATCGGTTTTATCTCAAAATCCAGAATGTGTATAATATACCCATGTTAAGCAAGTCTTCAAACTTGTCGGGTCTAAATCACATTCTATCACGGTCTTCGCTTAATCACGCGTACGAACCGTATCTTTAAAACTAACCGGTCTAAGTTTAGGCTTAATTAAAGACCCGTTAGGATTCTAATAGGTTATTATAAACCTTCGTTCCAGAATAGGAGGACCAGTAAAAGCTACTTGCATTTGCTGTTTGTGAATTATACTTGCAAAGGTAAATACTTTTAACTTATTTTCCCTATACGGGCTTGGGGTACGGTATATAAAATACCGCTTGGTCGGGCATTAAATCTTCCATCATATGGTGGTTAATTGATATTTGATCCGCCCGTTTAAATTGTTTTGTTTGCTTAAAGCCTTTGGGAGGTTAATGACCATGTCCCGGATATCCTTGGCATCATTTTACGAAATGGCCACGACCTAAGCGCGGGGTGTAGGCGTACACCCGTCAGTGCCAAAATAAATAATGTGGTGTGTCTATTGATCTTTAACCCGGCACGATCTGGGCTACTGAACGCATAAGGAACATGTAATTCTTTTACGAGATTATATATTTAAATAAATATCCCAAGTTATAAAAGTTTGTGCCACGTGCATTCAAACCAATTTTATTAAACTTTTCAAAATGAGTCGGTTGAAATATATCTTTCATTTGCTTCCACTGTGCATATTAAATATTGTGTTGTTTGACTATAATGTTGCCAACCACGTCACGATACTCCCCCACCGGGCCCACCGGTCAAACGTGGAAATATCGGGGTGTGACAGGTTGGTATCAGAGCCAACGCTGAGTGAATTAACCACTAGCCTTTTGTGTTTAATCTCAGTTACACAATTGCACATTCCTAAATTTCGAGTCTAGACAAGAAACTTAGGACAAATCCAAATTTGTTTAATTTTTTTTTTACTTTGTCTTTTATTTTATATATTCTTGTTGTTATCTTATGTTAAATTGACAGGACTAAATATGCCGCCAAGATTCTTCAGACGAAGAGGACGAGGCAAGGGGCCAATCACCGCCCCCAATGATCAAGAGGCAGGGCCTTCGCAAAGGCGAGCTCCTTCTGTCACTGCGAGTGCTGACCCTCGCGAAAACTGGAGGACAAATGTGGAGCCCGTAAGACGGTCTATTTCACATAGTTCAACGCCTCCTTTTCATAACTCATATGGGCCGCAGTCGAAAAACGAGCCCAACAACCCACAACCTTCTTACATACCTCTACAGCGATCCCTATCGCACCATTCCTTTGGAGACCCAACTCCCGTCTTCCAAGGCCGGTTTAACCCGGCAAACTTCATACAAGAACCAGTGGGTTTTAACCCATTGGGGCCAGAGGATCATTTCTCCGGCGATCATGCAGAAGACATGGACGAGGACACAGATCCCGTCGAGCCTGCAACCGGGACCCCCAACCATCCTATAGAGGTCTCCGATGGTTCGTCTTTTCATGGATCACCCTACCGTGGTCCAGACAGTTACCAGGCACGGTTTAACCAGTTCGAATGGTATTTTACACCCTCGCACCATTTGTCGCCTCACCAGCAGCAACAGTAGTAGCAGGATCCCTCTGGGGATTCACGTTTCGTGGCTGTCACGCCACCGCCTCCTCCGCCACCAGTTAACCAGGCACCTCCAGAACCGCCGAGGCGTAGGAGGACAGGCGCGCGAATGTCCGCGCGTGGAGGAGATTTTCACTTCAGCTCTCCTCGATACTCAAGTGGCAGTCATTATCCGCCACTACAGGAAGACCCACAAATGGGTGGATCTTCAAACCCAGTTGCACCGCAGCCACCACCGATGGGTTTCAATAACCCGATTCCTGCCTACACTGGTTCAATGGCATACAACCCGTTTGAGCCGCCGGCTCACACCAACTATAATTACGCTGAAGCCGACCCATACTTGGTAGCGGCCAATTACAACGCCTTTAACCCGGAAGGACCATATGGAGCTCCTTGGGGAGTAGGGTACCCAACCCATGGGTACCAAATACCTGCTAGACCTATAATTCGGCAAAAATCACAGCCGCCACGATTTTCTCCCCTAGAACGGGAAGAGATTCTTCAGAGATTGGACCAGGTCGAGCGAGACTTTCACAGAGACCGCAGGGAGCGACAAAGTTTCTTCCAGGTATTAACAAGTTTAATAAAAGGGAAGAGCAAGAAGGACCATTGAATCCTTCAATTATTAATTGTATTTTCCTTGTTACAGTTGTGCCCCTGCGTGGGCCTGTCTTGCTGTTTTGACCCCTGCGTGGGTATGGTTGTCTTTTGAGCCCCTGTGTGGGCCTATCTTTCTGTTAACCCCTACGAGGGTATGTTGTTTGTTTAAGTCCCTGTGTGGACTAGTATTTCAGTTTGACCCCTGCGTGGGTAAGTGTTTGTTAAAAAGACCCGTTTAGGGCAGTATGTAATCTTTTAATAATTAATGGAATGTTAAGTTTATAAATTTTATTTTTGTTATTATATGCATAAATATATTACATGAAATAAATAAATCAAAATCATTTCTTTTAATAATAATCTGCCTATTAAATATTGAATAAGAATCTTAAGAGTGAAACCTAGCCTGAGTGTCATTGTAAAGACCTGGCCAAGATGGTAAGACATGTTTAAAAGATTCAGATCCCAGTTAACATCTGAAAATATGTTAACACTCCTGGCAGACGTGATTCATTAAAATCACACACGTCATTCTTATATAAGGATTCTTCAAAAGATTCCTGACCCAACTTAATGATCTCTGAATCATGGGTTTAAATCATCAATTAAGATGATTATATTTTGACCATACATTGGTAATATAGTGCCTACGGGCCTTACTCATTTCTACATGAGCCAAAAGACAGTGGTAGCTATGACTCCCTGTCCGAAAAAGGGTAAAGAACTATGTTCAAAACCTTCATGCTTTGATTCTTTGAAATCATAGCTTAAAAAATTGATAAATGTCATTGTGACTAGGCCTTTTGTGCTACTAATAAAACCGTTATTGTTTTTATAATTAGGATAAATTGTAATAAAAATCCTAAACAAATGTGATTTATAAATTAACCAAATATGGTTTATGTATACCCTGGTTAATGAATTGCCATAAAAGACAATTCTATAATGAACTCCCAAATAAACTATTGTCATTGTCTTATGCAACAGTTCAAATTAAAATGGCTGACTCGGATGAAATTAATAGTCACCCAAAGGAGAATAATGATAACTCCCGAATTAATATAACGGGTGCTGAACTGAAAGCGTTGGTAGACGACGCTGTTACAAAGGCCTTAGAGCGGCAGTATGAAGAATATAGTGGGACTCGAAGTAGGACCCTATCTACACAGCATTCAAAGCCGCCTTCCAAGAAGGATGAACCCATGAAAGAAGATGACGATCGTCACTCTTCAAATCATCGAAGTGATCCATCTCAGAAAATAATGCTGAATCAAGGACCCCGTGATAAGGGTTTCTCCTATAAATACTTTGTTTCGTGTAAACCCAGGGATTTCACTAGGGAAAAAGGGGCCATAGACTGTATGACATGGCTGGATGAGATGGATACTGTGGTTGATATCAGCGGATGCGCTGAGAAGGATGTGGTAAAGTTTGTGTCGCAATCGTTTAAAGGTGAGGCCTTAGCCTGGTGGAGATCATTAATTCAAGCTACCGGGAAGATCCCATTGTATAACATGACATGGGAACAATTTGTTGCCTCATCAGAGAAAACTACTGCCCTCAACATGAGGTGGAAAAGATTGAGTCTGACTTCATATCGTTGGTTATGAAGAACCTTGACTGCCAAGCTTACCTCACGAGCTTCAACACACTATCAAGATTGGTTCCGTATCTGGTGACCCCAGAACCCAAAAGAATAGCTCGTTTCATCGGGGTTTAGCCCCAGAAATAAAGGCAAGCATGAAGGCCTCTCGGCCGACTACTTTCAGATCGGTAACTGACATATCCTTGTCCCTCACTCTGGACGCGGTCCGACAGAGATCGTTGAGGAACTCGGATGCCGAGAAAAGGAAACGTGAAGATGACAATTCACAAAGGTCAAACAAGAAACACCGAGGAAATAATGACCATAAGAAAGGGTCCGAGTCTAGAAAGGATGGCATCAGTCTGGAGAAAAGCCCAAATGTAAGATCTGCAAGAGACAGCACTTCGGGAAGTGCAGGTATGAATCAAACTCGCAGACCCAGTCGAGAACTTTTGCATGTGGGATATGCAAGTCCAAGGATCACAAGACCTTGGATTGCAAGAAGCTGAAAGACGCAACGTGCTACCGTTGCAATGAAAAGGGGCACATTAAGACCAACTGCCCAAAATATGCAAAGAAAGACGATGAAGGAAAGAAGACCAATGCCAGGGTCTTCAGGATGGATGCAAAGGAAGCCGTCCAGGACGACAACGTGATTACAGGTACCTTCCTCGTAAATGATGTCTATGCAAGAGTACTTTTTGATTCAGGCGCTGATAAATCGTTTGTAGATAATAAGTTTTGCAAATGACTGAATTTACCTGTTAAAACTTTAAGTGTGAAGTATGAGGTGGAGTTAGCAGATGGCACCATAGAAACCGTCTCAACTGTGTTAGATGGATGTGTTATATCCATTAAGAACCACTCCTTTCCTTTGTCTCTACTTCCCTTTAAGTTAGCCGGTTTTGACATAGTTTTGGGTATGGACTGGTTATCTAATAAACAGGCCCAAATTGTCTGCAACAAGGAGCATGTAGTGATTAAGACTCCATCTGGTGAATCACTTACCATTCGGGGAGATACCCAGTATGGACTGCCTGAGCAAGTGACTATGCTCAAGGCCTCTAAGTGTTTAAAGAAGGGTTGTGTCATCTACATGGCACAAGTGATTATTGATGAGCCTAAACCGAAGATGGAAGATATCCCCGTCATTTCTGAATACCCTAGAGTTTTTCCTGAAGAACTACCTGGTTTACCACCAGATAGGCAAGTCGAATTCAGAATTGACATCATCCCTGGAGCAGCACCAGTTGCTAGAGCACCATATAGGTTGGCACAAACGGAGATGAAGGAATTAAGAACGCAACTAGATGAATTGCTTGCCAAAGGTTTCATTAGACCTAGTTCGTCTCCTTGGGGAGCACCAATTTTGTTTGTCAAGAAGAAGGATGGATCGATGCGTCTGTGCATCGACTACCGTGAGCTTAATAAGGTTACGATCAAGAATAGGTACCCATTGCCCAGAATCGACGATCTGTTCGATCAACTCCAAGGGGCAGGTTACTTCTCTAAGATTGACTTAAGGTCAGGCTATCATCAATTGAAGGTGAAAGATGAAGACGTACACAAAACTGCATTTAGGACTCGTTATGGTCATTACGAGTTCCTAGTGATGCCTTTTGGGCTCACTAATGCACCTGCCACATTCATGGATCTCATGAATCGCGTCTGCAAGCCCTACTTGGACAAATTTTTCATCGTCTTCATAGACGACATCCTCATCTACTCGAAGAACAAGGCTGATCATGAGAAGCATCTTCGATGTATTCTTTCATTACTTCAGCATGAGAAGCTCTATGCCAAATTCTCTAAATGTGAATTCTGGCTTCGTGAAGTCCAATTTCTTGGACATGTGGTTAGCGAACGCGGAATCCAAATAGATCCCGCTAAAGTGGAAGCTGTCATGAATTGGCAAGAGCCAAAGACGCCTACAGAGATTCGGAGCTTCCTAGGCTTGGCAGGATACTACAGACGCTTCATTAAAAATTTTTCAAGGATTGATGCACCCCTAACTTCCTTGACTAGGAAGAAAGTAAAGTTCGTTTGGGGCCCTAAGCAGCAAGAATCCTTTGATATCCTTAAACAGAAGTTGAGCAACGCTCCTGTATTGACGTTGCCGGATGGAATAGAAGAATTTGTGGTTTACTGTGACGCATCCCACACTGGCATGGGATGTGTGCTTATGCAGAGAGGCAAAGTTATTGCCTATGCTTCACGTCAGTTAAAAGTGTAGGTCCGGCTAGGGGAGGATCTAGTCGCCTAATCCTTGTATACTAACCACTCCGGTTGTGCGGAATCCAACCGGAATAGCAAACCGAGATAGAACACGCAATAACACGACACGCAAAGTTCAACGATTAACACCACTTGTATTAAACGTATGAAAGGTCCAGTTACAGCTCAATGTTTACAAATCAGTCTTGCAAACTCTCTCTAGTGTGTGTGTGTTCTCTATCTGTCATCTGCCGAAATGAACACAACACACGGGTATTTATACCCAAACCAGCAGGTCTGGTCGAAGGATCATGCATACCGGTCGAAAGATCATCTTTCGACCAGGAACAGCTCGAACGATCAACATGAATCACGAAAGATGGGATCTTTCGTGGTCCATCTATCGAAGGTCCATCTTTCGAGCTCATCATCGAAGGATAGAAGTGATCCTTCGATGGTGCATCCTTCGACCCAGCCATCTTACAAACATAATGTTTACTGTTTGGCCAAGTCAAACCAGGAGGATGGTTGACTTGGTCAAACTTACAAGACTAACAAGACATCGTTTTACATTGTGACCGAATACAGACAAAGTGCAGACATAAGTGCACCAACAAACTCCCCCTTGGCTGTAGCTTTGTCTGGCTTATCAACAAACAGCTGTTGCTTTGTCTCGATCTTCATTCTTGTAAGTTCTCGTGTCTTCAAGTCTTTGACTTCTATTCAAGTCTTCAATGTCGGAGGATCTTCAAAGTCTTCACGTCTTGAAAGCAGAAAGTGTATCAACAAACTCCCCGTATCACGTAGGAAGTGTGTTGACAAACTCCCCCTTAACATAAGCTCCCCCTTGAGTTATGCTCGTGAACGTCTTGATCTTTATGAAGTGAGATCCTTGTGGTGTTGGTGATGGTCAGCGGCCACTCGATCATCTTCGTCTTTTGAGTGCCTTCACGTCGTGTCTTCATTCCGAAGCTTGTCATCGACCATGTTCTCCTAGCCTTTAGAATCTGCACATGCAAGAAATCTAAACGCGTAATGAGAACAACCGCCTGGAATATCATAAGCAAAACAACACACATGTGACCATTGTTTAATCAAACACCGTCCGACAGTTTGAAAGTTTAACAAATTTTATCAATTTCAATTTTAACTTTCAACACTTGCAAATTTCGACCGTTTATGAAGATTTAGTCGTTTTCGGTTTTCGTTCAGGTTTCAGGTAACGAAGACTCGAGTTCCAACATCGTACGATCGAAAATAAGATAGAAATAAAATCTTTTTGGCTTTTTGAAAGTTTATATTAAAACACACCTAAAATCTTTTTGGTATTTTTGAATATTTCAAATGTAAAGACTGAAAGCAGTAAATAAATAAATATATACAGACATTCTTTTTGCGAGTTTCGAGGGTAAGAGAATCATATCAGTGTACGGTCATGCCAAAACGCTCTTGTTGTTCAATTAGTTAACATTAAGATAAGCATCCTATAACAATTATCGGTATTGTTGTCCACATAAGCTCAACTTATCAGATGTAATCATGGCGAGGGGATACGTTAAGGTATGATTTATACTTACCGACCGGTGTTCATCCACATCACGACACATTCCCGTATCAAGGTATGCACGAGGGTTCATCTTACCGGTGAGTATACCGATTATCATCTGTTTGACCGTATATGATGTGAGATTCTCACTTATTTTGATTGAAAACAAGCCCTATGTGATAGAATCACTTATTGATGAGGAACTTGATTTTCGATGCATGAGGGCACAGGAGCAAGTCCGTGAACAGGTCAGTACTTTCGTACAGCAGAGAGACGAACTTGACACCCGGAAAGAATTTGTGATATATTATCACTTATTTGTTTGGACATGTGATTGTTGATCACTTATTGAGGTCGTATGCAGTATGTACACGTATGTATAGTATCATGGAAGATCTAGACTTGCGTCCCCGTTATTTTTTTGGTAAAAGATACAACCATGATACCCAGATGATAAGCAGCATAAAGACCGAATATCTCAGAACCTCGGCAATCTCTCAAACGAAATTTCGGTACTAAGACCATATGCCAATGAATGGTTCCCACCTGGTCTTCAGTCGATTTAAGTTTATATCACCCTGCACACTTTAAAATGATTGTGAGCCTACCGATACATCTTATATAGAGCTGCTTATCGTTTTTCATTTTAGGTTTAAAGAGGTTTAGACAGACCACTGATGTACTATCATTTTCTCTTTTGCTCGCCAGGAAACTCATTTTTGTTTTTCTATTGTTTTTGTGTTTTTGAAATTTTTCAATGTTTTTGGATTTTCAAATTTTTGGATTTACTCCCCCTAAAATCAATAAACTAAGACAAATTTAAAACACAAAGGTATTTACAAAAATGATTTTCCGATGTGGATTACTCTTGCTTGACCTTAATGCCGTTTACCAGTAATAAGTAGTCAAATCTTGATTTGTCAAATGCTTTGGTAAAAAGGTCGGCACGTTGGTCATCGGTGTGGACCATGACAACATTGATGAGTTTCATAGTGAAACAATCACGTGTGAGGTGATATTCGAGATCAACGTGTCTGGTCAAAGAGTGCTGTACGAGATGATAATAATTCATAAAGCAGCTGAAATATCGACAAGTATAGGAGAGATTAGAAATTTAAAACCGTATCCTGTAACTGCTTCGTGCATTGCCAGGAATCTGAGTGCTCTCCCAAACTGGATATCCACCGGGTGTGGATTTCAAAGTCGATTTTGTAGCTACTGAAATCCCTTCACAGCAACAAGATCAAAAACCTCTGGGTCCGGCTGGTCTTCCACATTCCACCAGCGAAGGTTTTTGTCTTTCTCTTTCAGAAGTAGTGTGCGGTTGTTCAATTCACGCCAAGGCATCCGCACACCCGGTGTAGTTTGATCAACCAACACATTTTCTTCAATCACACCATAGAGAAAAGTACACTACACGTTCATCTTGTGGACTTTGAACTTCTTGTGGAAGAAAAATCCATGAATCTTCGAAACGCTTCAGACGTGCTACATGCGCGTACTTTTCATTGAAATCTTTCATGTTGACCCGATCAAAAACCATAACAACCAAACTTTGGAATGATCTTCATTTTGTCGAATTTTTCAACTTCATTACTCCTAGACATCTTTGTCTTCTTTTCTCCTTTTCTTTTCTCATTTCTCTCCATCAAAGGCAACAACTCCTAGATATAATGATGTTTCGGAGTCTGGTGTCGCCGATCTTGTGCATGGACGCTCCACTATCAACAATCTTACGACTATCGAAAGTTCCTCCTGGAACATCCTACACACTCACTCAAAGATTAGTTGGAGAGGGGAACCAAGCCTTCACAGACTTGGGTCGTCCGTCATCATCGAGGATTGTAACATCCATTTCCCGATGATTCGGAATTGATGTAGCTCCCCCTGAAACAGTTACTGGTTTTGGTTTCCAAATCTGTTTTTGTTTTTCATTTTTAATTTCTAACTTAACAGACTGTGTTTGGACAACCTCCGGTTTTAAAACCTTTTCAATTTCTTTTCTTTGTTTCCTTTTCTGTTTCATTTCCCGTTGTTTAACAAGACGAGGGTCCTGTCTTGGTGAAACAGATCTTTTATGGTAACTGTTACCATGGGGGGCATCAACTTTTGCTTTCAACTTATGAAGATACGGACAGTTTCGAATTATGTGTCCAATTGTACCACATTCAAAACATGATCTTCGTTCAACAAACCCCGAAGTATCATGTGGTCGTCTTGCCGATGATGAACTTTGTGATCCCGAGGTACTAGGTTTTGAACAACTTGGTTCATTCCTTTTCATCACTGTTACTTTCTGGACAAAATCTAAGTTAGATTGATTTGCAAACTTTTCAATTTTGTCCGTTCCCTTCGATTTCACAAAGTTCACATTCTTCTTCTTCTTCTTCTGATTCGGCTTCCTTTGATTTTGAGTCGGTGCCTTATTATTTGTTTTGGTATGGTTTTGCTGTTTTGGCACTGTTGGTAATTTCTTGTTCCCAAATTGTTTTCTGACTTCAGCCTTTGGGATAGGAGGACACTGTGTGACTGTAACATGTGGTCCTGTCTTTCCCAAAAACTTACTTGTAGAATTTTCAAAGACTTTACTGATTAAAGATTGATTAACATTCTTAATAGGAAAATGTTTGTCAGAATAGATTTTATCATCACCAACAAGAGTGTAGAGCAAATCCACACTATCCGACTCTTTTGCAGACGAGGACTCAGTTGCAACAGTCTTAGCGGTTTTTGCAGGAGGATCACACAGAATATGATTCTCGAGAGGTATGTCCTCTTCTTTTATCACCGCCTCAGACTTTGCTGAATCAGTATCATCAGATTCATCATCTGATGAATCAGCATCCTCAACAATGACTGGAGGATCCTGATTTTGTTCAGCAGAAGACACACATGTATCTGCTGACACATCCGAATCTGACGATACTTCCTTTTTGTAACCGAGTCCTGTTGCAAATTCCTCAACGTCTAAAGGAACAGATGGTTCAAAGTGAGTTCTATACTCTTCATCAGGCAGTGCATCGTAATTGTGTCTAACAGGTGGTGGACATTGCTTATATCCAATGCATGTGACATCCTTTTTCTCTTTCTGAACATCAATGATGTGATCTAACACATAGCTAGAGCTTAAATAGCTGTCTAACTTAAGTCGGATCGCCTCACTTTCAGTTTTAACACAAGCCATCTCTTTTTGCATTATCTCAAGACGAGTTATATACAAATTGATGTCAGTTTGTTTTCTTGAAACCATTTTTGTTAACTCAGTTTTATCTTTCCTTAAAGTTTCAATCATCGTTTTAAATTCCTTTTCATGGTTTTCATAAAACATGTTGGCTTCTGTGCACTTAGAAAGATCCACGGTTAATTTCTGATTGTGGATGAATGTCACATCATATTTCTCTTGCAAAGCCTCGTGTTTGCTTTGCAATTCACACCACTTATCATTCATAGAAACATGTTTGTCTTGCAAGTCAAACAAACTAGCTTGTAAAGCATCATGTTTGCCTTGCAACTCAGACATGTTTGCCTCTAAATCAGCACATTTAACACGCAAACTATCACAGTTATCACAACTAACAGCAGTGGGTTCATCGACACATACCTGACTGGAATCACTCTCAGATGTTGACCTTTCTGCATCAGAATCAACAACCTCCCTTGATGATTCATATTCAGATCCATCCTCGCTTGAACTTGAAGTTGTATCATCCTCAACTGAAGTTGAAACATCTTCATCTGAACTACTGTCATGTTCAGAACTGTCATTATTTCCCGAGGATTCACCATTGCTGGCATCTTTGACAATTTCAGCATACAACGCCGTTTTTGTCTGACTACAGTTCCTTGTATCAAGAGATGATGGTGCTACCGTAGAAGGATGGCACTGTGAGGCAACTGTTGGAGGAACTGGTTGAAGCGGATTTCCGTACATATCTGTTGTTCTGGTAGATTGAGGAGGAAGTGGATTCCCATACATGTCTGTTGTTCCGGGAGATCGAACTGGTAATGGATTTCCAAACATATCAGTTGGTCTGAGAGGTCGTTGGCTTTGTTGTTGTGGTACTGATTGAGGGACTGGTTCAAGCGAATTTCCATACATGTCTGTTTTTGGAGGGACCGGAACTTGGATTGGAGTGCCAAAACAATTTGTGATTGTGACAAACGCCGTTGGTCTTGAGGAAGCTGTATCCGGAGACGGAGTTCCATAATACATATCCGTATTTATCGGAGTACCCCAAATCGGATTCATTTTTGATCAAGAAAAATAATACTTTAAAATCACACCTCAAACAAAGCAATTAAACCACTAATACAAATATTATTATTATTATTATTATTATTATTATTATTATTTTTTTTTTTTTAAATATCTAGACAACACAAAATCCCACGAAACAAAGGTGATCGTTGAAGTTGACGAAACACTTTGAATGTCGAAGAAATCAGAGCCCAAACATAAGCCCAAATCTATGTTGTGCGAGCCCAATTTCTTATGTGACTAAACAAATGTTGTGCGACTAATACTCTTGTGCATCTGATACTCTTGTGCGAGCCAACAGCTTGTATGATTATCAAATTCTTGTGCGACTAATTAAAAGCCCAACTAGAATTTAAATGCTGGTATGAGGTAATCAGAGGCCCAAATAGAAATTAAATGATGGTCAGAAGCCCAAAGTTTGTCCGAGCCCACTATCTTGTGTGACTTTCAGATCTTGTGTGAGCCAATCACCTTGTGCAACTCATCATTCTTGTGCGAGTAAACAACTCTTGTGCGACCAGTATCTTGTGTGACTGGATATCAAAAGCCCAAATATAAGCCCAGCTACGATCCAAATTGTTGTGCGACTGAAATCAGCTTGTTCGATCCTGTTAATTCGCTGGCTTTTCTTAAGTTCGCTGAATTTTATGTTAAAATCGCTGGTTTTATTAAGTTCGCTGAATTTCGCTGCCTATTCTCGCTATTACGACGATCAGAAAAATCGCCGAAAAACCGTGATAATCTCGCTGAGGACGATCACACGATTACCAAAGTCGCCTTTGGATTTGAGTTGGCCGGGTCAAGCAAGTTCGCTGGTTACTGAACTATCAGGTCTCAAATTCGCTGATATTAAGATCGCCTAGAGCCAAAATCGCTGGTCCAGTTCGAAAATTTTGAAGATTTGCTGGATTGATGTCTTGTGCGACTGGATTAAAACTTGTGCGACTGAAATTCAGTTGACTTCCTATCCTCCTGACACAAAGTTGCTTTCTTTTTCAACTAAACTTTCGGTTCAAGACATCATGCTTTCACCAAACAAGTATGACTTTGTACTATATTATAATCAAAACACAATTTGTAAAGTAATTTTGTCTTTCTATCTGACACAAAGACAACTTTCGGCTCACTCTTCCCAAGCTCACCAACCAACTGATGATGTCTGTTTTATAATCAAATCACAATTTTCAAAGTACTAACAACTTTCACAAACACTTGATAAGATTAAAAAGGTAAAAACAACCAAGAACACTTTGAAGGTTTCTTGAATATGTGAAGAACACAGCCCAGAAATATGAATTTTCCGGCAAACTGACAACTTTCCGAAACCCGTTTTTGCTTAAAACTTCACTAAAAACCCACTTTTAACATGTGAAAATGATAAACAACAAGGTTTTTATGAGAACTAACAGCAAAATACCAGAATTTTCGAAGATATGAGCTGAAATTTCAGAAAAATATGAACTTTTAAAAAAAAATCCGAAAAACAACCCGAAAACAACTCGGTTTTAACAAGGAGAAGAGCCAAGGCTCTGATACCACTTGTAGGTCCGGCTAGGGGAGGATCTAGTCGCCTAATCCTTGTATACTAACCACTCCGGTTGTGCGGAATCCAACCAGAATAGCAAACCGAGATAGAACACGCAATAACACGACACGCAAAGTTCAACGATTAACACCACTTGTATTAAACGTATGAAAGGTCCAGTTACAGCTCAATGTTTACAAATCAGTCTTGCAAACTCTCTCTAGTGTGTGTGTGTTCTCTATCTGTCATCTGCCGAAATGAACACAACACACGGGTATTTATACCCAAACCAGCAGGTCTGGTCGAAGGATCATGCATACCGGTCGAAAGATCATCTTTCGACCAGGAACAGCTCGAACGATCAACATGAATCACGAAAGATGGGATCTTTCGTGGTCCATCTATCGAAGGTCCATCTTTCGAGCTCATCATCGAAGGATAGAAGTGATCCTTCGATGGTGCATCCTTCGACCCAGCCATCTTACAAACATAATGTTTACTGTTTGGCCAAGTCAAACCAGGAGGATGGTTGACTTGGTCAAACTTACAAGACTAACAAGACATCGTTTTACATTGTGACCGAATACAGACAAAGTGCAGACATAAGTGCACCAACAAAAAGTGCATGAAAAGAATTACACCACCCATGACTTGGAGTTGGGTGCCGTTGTATTCGCACTAAAAATGTGGAGGCATTATTTGTATGGTATCAAGTGTGTGATCTATTCTGATCACAATTGCCTCCAGAACCTGTTTAACCAGAAGGATTTGAACATGAGGCAACGCCGATGGATGGAGACGTTGAATGATCATGATTGTGAAATCCGATACCATCCAGGCAAGGAAAATGTGGTTGCTGATGCATTAAGTCGGAAAGAAAGGGTGAAACCCATCCGAATCAATGCCAAGAGCATTGAAATCAAGAACAGTTTGAATGAAAGGTTGTTAGCTGCACAGAAGGAAGCTGTGCTGGAAGCTAACTATCCTAATGAAAAGCTGGGAGTCACTGAAGAGCAATTATCTCAGGGCAAGGACGGAATCCTGAGGTTAAATGGAAGAATATGGGTTCCAGTTTATGGAGGACTTCGAGATATTATCCTCCAGGAAGCCCACAGCTCTAAATATTCTGTTCATCCTGGAGCTGATAAGATGTACCAGGATCTGAAGGCAAACTATTGGTGGATAGGCTTGAAGAAGTCTGTAGCCGCCTATGTAGCTAAATGTTTGACATGTGCACAAGTCAAAGCTGAACATCAGAAGCCGTCAGGTTTGCTACAACAACCTGAACTTCCCACATGGAAGTGGGAAATGGTGACGATGGATTTCATCACCAAATTGCCAAAGACAAGGAAAGGCAATGATACGATATGGGTGATCGTAGATAGACTGACTAAGTCAGCATATTTCCTACCCATAAAGGAGACCTATAGCTCCGACATGTTAGCCCAATTGTATGTAGATAAGATTGTAGCTCTACATGGCGTACCTGTGGCTATTATCACTGACAGAGATACTAGGTACACGTCACATTTTTGGAAGAGTTTCCAACAATCTTTGGGCACGCGCTTAAATTTCAGTACGACTTACCACCCTCAGACTGACGGATAGAGTGAGCGTACCATCCAAACATTGGAAGACATGCTACGTGCATGTGTGATTGATTTAGGTGGTAGTTGGGATAACCACCTACCATTGATTGAGTTCTCATATAACAATAGCTACCATACCAGCATCAAGGCTGCACCTTTCGAGGCTTTATACGGTAGAAAGTGTAGAACGCCCATTTGTTGGGCAGAAGTTGGAGATGTCCAACTGTCAGGTCCAGAAATAGTCTTTGAAACGACGGACAAGATTGTCCAGATTCGTGACCGACTGAAAGCTGCCAGGGATAGGCAGAAAAGCTACGTAGATTTAAAGCGTAAATCTTTTCACTTCGAGGTAGGTGACAAGGTGTTGCTTAAAGTATCACCCTGGAAGGGAGTGATGCGATTTGGTAAGAAAGGCAAGCTAAGCCCGAGATACATAGGACCTTTCGAGGTTATCGAACGCGTCAGATCAGTTGCCTATAAGTTAAACTTACCGGAAGAGCTCAGTGGTATTCATAATGTATTCCACATCTGCAATCTGAAGAAGTGTTTCGCTGATGAATCACTGGTCATACCACATACAGATGTGCACATAGAAGAGAGCTTGAAATTTGTTGAAAAACCTGTGTCGATCGAGGATCGACAGGTCAAGAAGCTTCGAAGGAAGCATGTACCTAATGTAAAGGTGAAATGGGATGCCCGTAGAGGTCCCAAATACACGTGGGAGGTTGAGTCCACAATGAAAGAAAAATACCCGCATTTATTTCAGTAAATCTCGAGGTCGATATTTCTTTTATGTAACACCCCGTGTTTTCACAAGTCAAAGTCAAGGTCTAAGTCAACGACCGATTTCGCGTAACTCGACTCGTAGAAACTTCTTGTTTTTAATTATATTATGTGGAGTAAGTGTTGTTAATGACAATAATCGACGTGTGTTAAACGATATTCAATCGAACTACGACTGTGAACTATAGGCAGTAACAATGCGATAAAGTTAATCAAGTAACAATCAAGCTATGTTAATCGAATCAACATCGAACCGCAACTCGAATCATGTATTTTACTTATTGATTATACGTGTGTGTGTGCCTTACGTGTTACCTGCGCATGTTTATTTATGTTATGTTATGTTGTGGTAATCAAGCGAACTCGAAATCTAACTCGAATGTAATCGAACTCGAACTCGAATCACGATCGAACTAGGATAGATAGTGGAAAATAGACTACGCAAAGTACGAAGTAGATGGGACTAAAAGTAATTTGACTAGGAAACCCTATCAAATCAAACCGCTCGCAATCTGAATCGAAACACCGAAACTCGTCGCCTCAAAGTCTTGAACCAAGCGCCAACCGTACGGATTGCCACTCGACCGGATCACCATCCGAACGAATAGCAATCCGACCGGATAGCCACTTGAGGAAGGATGACAGGTGCAATCCGAACGAATCGCCATTCGACCGGACACTCACCAGGCGATATGCCATTCGACCGAACAGCCCTTTCCTCTTTTGGCATCTTATAAATACCCCTGTCATTGTCATTCTTTCCACTTTTGGAAATCCCTGTTCGACCAGCACGCTTAACTCAATCTTTTCTCAGATTTCTCTCAATCCAGGTAAGATCTCGCCCTAAATCTTGTACTTTCTTGATCTACACGCACTCCTACACCTTTCTACCTTTTAAATCTTAATTTTTAACCGTGGAATCACTAGAATTCGGGTGTTCTAGGGTGACGTCGTCATGTGTTCTTCAAGAACTTCATGTTTGACCTCAATCCACTGAGAACAACTTAGATCTAACCGAATTCCACTAAGATCTTGTAAGGATCTCGAAACAAGTGTGGTGAAAAAGAATCGAGAGATGGTTTTAACTTTCTTTCGACACTTTTTACACTTAAAACACTCAAAACCGGTAGAATCAAATTCTGACCTAGCCTCCAACTCTCCCTTAGTGTTGTGCCGACTCAGATCTAGATTCCACTCACGAGACTACTGATTCCGGGCAAGTCAAGAACAACCGTCTCGAGCCGGTAACCGGCATGACTAGGGTGATTCCTGGTCAGGTTGGTCAACTGGGTCGAGCGAAGGGTTCTGTTGGCTAACACGTTGTCAAAGTGACTAGACATAACGACAAACCTTCAAAACGACCAAGTGTAGAACGAACAGGACAATCAGAACGGATTGCCATTCGACCGGATTACCATTCGACCGGATTGGCGACCTGAATGAATTGCCACTCGAACGGATTACACTTGGGTCCCACTTTTAAAACAATCTTAATTAAAGTTTGGGTATTGAACGAATTGCAATCTGATCGAACGACCCTTTGAAAGGATTACTCTTCGGATCATGAGATACTAAGACTTTAAAAGACTTAACAATTTTTCAACATGTTCATAGCACGAATTGACATTCGATCGAATTGCTATTCGATCGAATGACACGTCTGTAATGAACTTGTTTTCAATGAGTGACCTCATCCTCAAGTTACCAATCGACCGGATGACCATTCGAACGAATTACCATTCGAACGAATTGCCATAAGCACGGTGGGTCATTTGATCGATCGACTTGAAAGATAGAGATACTTAATTGTTCTCAAAATGCTACAACGAAAACTTTAAAGGACAAGCCATCATACACAAACACATCATTAGCATAGGAAGAAACAATCCACTCGAATCGTCATCCGAACGGATTGCCATCCGCACGAATGACCACCCGAACGGATTACCATCCGCACGGATTACTGTCCGATCGGATTACCATCCGATCGAACTACCATTCGACCCACCTTCACCTATTTTCGTTTCCTTATCGTTATACTATCGAATCTATTCAGGCTAACCGTACTCGCTAAGCGCTCCCTTCGATCCATAATCACTGTGAGTATACTCGAACCCTTTTTGCTTTAAGCACTTTTGGGTGTTACATACGTTACGAATATTCAAACTACAATTATCACACCACTCAAACTATTTGAACGCTAACCGTTAATGCATGATATACGTGGCTCATGAATGCTTGTTTGTTATGTTTACACATGGAATGCTGTCTACCTGCCTTAGCAACGATAGTACTATAGTTTGGACTCAGCACCCGTTCACACGGGGGTTGTTAAGGATCTTTTACTTGCATGGATTACGGTGGTAATCCTGTATTGCGAACTGCCTCAGGCAGTCAACCCGCAGTCATTGGTATCGATGGATCTATGTCGATAACTAACGTGCTTCATTTCACTATGCGTACGTGCTGGTTATGCGTAAACGAATTCGAACTCTATATGCTATTATCAAACTTGTGTGCTCACCTTTACATTATGTGTATTGACTTTTATTTTAACGTATGTGACAGGTACTTAGGATGCATATGTGGTAGGAAGTGGAAGCTAGAATAAAGCTTTAGAGCCCAACAAATAGTTGTCTGTAGATAACGAATTAGGGGTCTCTAGAAGCAGATAAACAATTGCTACTTATTTAAAATCTGAGTTGTCGGAACATAATATTTGTCTTGATGCTTGTCTGTAATAATTATTTGACTGTTTGAGGTACGGTATGGGACATATTATTTAAATTGAATAGTTATGATAATTGTTGTGGAAACTTCCGGACAATCTGTTTCGCTCAGTGCCATGCCCCGATGACTCCGCCATCGGTTGGGGTGTGACAGATTGGTATCAGTGCCATAACTATAGGGAATTAGGCAAGACTCGACCTAGTCCGGGTCGGAGTCTTAAATACCTAGACTATAGTTAAGAACCAACAAGACCGACTTGAGTACGTTTAATAGGAATTTCGTACGTACCTATTCTTCACTACCTTTGCTTATACTGCACTATTCCTGCACTCGAATTTTCAACTATGAGTAGGCAACAAGGTTGAGAATAGGTGTGAAAACCGCAAACTCTCGACTAAAATTGCTTACTCAACTCGCATTTTAACTACAAGCGAGGAAATTATGCCAAACTAGGGGTGAAACCCATATTTTGATGAATAATCTCCTCTATTTTACCAAAATAGGGAAGAAGTTGTTAAGCCAGGGGTGAAACCCTAACCTTGACGACTTGTTCTGAGCATTTTATGAAACTCTCACCAAAGATTCGACGGACTCCAACGATCTGAAGACACGATGAAACCAACGGGATGTGTGCCAACGCCCAAGAATCGAGGCAAGGGCATACTCCTGGAGGTCAAACGTGCACAGCGGATCCTTGTGAATAATTGAACCACCTTGGATAGTCGAAGTCTACTAGCCGCAGACAATCTATCTCTCCCTCGATTTTATGTGTTTCAAATCCAAGCCGCTATTGCTGACTACGATAATTTGTCGATTTTATGTGTTTTTATGTGCTTCTACCTGTTTATGCGCTAAATTTTGAAGAATTAATCGATTTGTGCATCAGCTTCAATCGACGCACACGACTCGCACTGCTATTCTACCTCAAATCGCTAACAAATCGCTCGCACTATACTATATTCGAACACTCGCGAGCTTTAAATGATAGGTTTTTGTATTCTGACTACCTCTTGTGTGAAAACGCTTCTTTGCTCTACGTGCCTAGGAATTTTGTGACTATGTGCCCTATGTGCTTATGTGATTTCATGTTAAGTATTTCCGTAATTATACATGTTCCCGCGCTTTCGTAAGTAGTAGACGTGTGAGGTGAGATTCGAATACAATGTGTTGAGTTCCGTGGCGATGTCTCTTGCAGACAATGTCGTCTGGATCCCGTCATATGCTCTCTCGTCAGGAAAAGAGGGACAAACGCCTTGCTTCCATCATCGCAAAAAGTGTAGCAAAGGCCGTGAGTGATGTCTATGAGAATGCCAGTAAATCATCTGAGGAATCGAGAATCGAAGTTCCTAAGACCGCCGCAAGGCCCTTCAGCTTCAAACAATTCAAGTCGTGTGGGACAAAACAATTCACTGGCGAAGGAGGTCCCACTGCACTATTTCACTGGTTTGACTCGATCGAGGTCACTCTGCGACAGAGTGGTTGCCCTGATGACCTTCAAACTCTGAATGCTACCGGCGTCTTTCAGTCCCGTGCTCTAGACTGGTGGACGGCCGAGAGGAACAAGCGAGGGAACGATGCAGCCTACGGTCTATCATGGGACGAGCTCAAGGAAGTTATGCTAGAGGAATTCTGCCATCCTCACGAACGTCAAAAGCTGGAAGATGAAGATGGTGACAATGTTGGTCTCACTGCTCGTTTCAAACAGCTCAGCGTTATCTGTCCCGATCAAGTCAAGACTCCCGACATGACCATCAAGAAGTATATCCGAGCTTTGCCCGACTGCGTTGCTGATTTCGTGCAAGCGGCTAAGACTACAACGATCGAGGAAACTTATATGTTGGCCGCTGAGATCAACGACAAACGAGTTAAGGCTGGGGTATGGGATAAGACTTCCAAGCATCTACATCAAGCTACCGCTACCGCACCAACTGCTGAACCCACCTCATCAAGCAACAAGAGAAAGAACAAGAGAAAAAACAGCTCCACCAACAAGAACTGTGCGATTACTGCTGCACCGATTCAAACCGTACCTGCCCAACAACGTCAAGTAGCGGCGCCTGTGGCCAATGCACCGCCTGCAAAGCGTGCATATACTGGGCCACATCCGCTTTGCCCTACTTGCACCTACCATCACCCGACTGCTATTCAATGCCGCTTCTGTGCTCATTGCAATGTATACGGCCACTTTACTGCCAATTGCCGTATCCGTCAAGCTCCTGCCAACCAAGCTCTACTCACTGCCCCACAGGGTCAACAAGCTCCTCCGGCACCCGCAGTCAAAGCCAGAGCCTGCTTCGCGTGTGGCGACCCGAACCATTTTGCCAACGTGTGCCCAAACAGGGTTGCGAAACAAGAGCCTCAGCAACAGCAGCCACATCAGCAACAACAACAGCAGCAGCAACAACAGGCCGCACGCGCCAGAACTTTCAATCTTAACGTGCGTCAAGCCCAGGCCGACAACAATGTGGTCAATGGTACGTTCCATGTGAATGGTATTTATGCTTCATGTTTGTTTGATACTGGAGCCGATAACTGCTTTGTGTCGCTCGAATTTGAGAAACTCCTTAGTCGTAAACGTTCCCAACTCTCCTCGAAGTTCGATGTAGAAGTCGCTACCGGAAGGACCGTCGCTGTTAATTCTGTTATCCGTGATTGTACTCTCGAGCTCAACAATCACATCTTCCCAATCGACCTTATTCCGATGCAACTCGGAAGCTTCGACGTCATAGTAGGCATGGACTTTCTTCGAGAAAACCATGCTGAAGTTGTGTGCTTCGACAAGATGATCCGTTTTTCGCTCGCCAATGGTGACTTATTGTGTGTTTATGGCGATACTACCTCAAAGGGGCTCAAGCTTATGTCATGTATCCAAGCCAGCAAGTATCTCCGTAAGGAGTACAGGGCGTTCTTGGCAAACATTGTTGTAGCAGAGAAGGAAAAGAAATAGAAGAAGGAAGTAAAGGACGTTCCAGTGGTTCGAGAATTTCCTAATATTTTTCCAGAGGATCTTCCCGGACTACCTCCAAGTCGTGATATCGACTTTCGTATTGACCTCATTCCTGGAGCAAATCCTATTGCCAAAGCTCCTTACCGACTCGCACCGTCAGAAATGCGCGAGCTCTCAACCCAACTCCAGGAATTACTTGAAAAAGGCTTCATTCGCCCGAGCACCTCTCCTTGGGGCGCGCCAGTCCTTTTCGTCAAAAAGAAGGATGGGTCATTCCGGATGTGCATCGACTATCGGGAATTGAATAAGTTAACTATCAAAAACCGCTACCCTCTGCCTCGTATCGATGATTTGTTTGATCAACTACAAGGCGCTACGTGTTTCTCGAAGATCGATCTACGTTCAGGCTACCATCAGCTACGCATTCAAGAGGAGGATATACCCAAAACCGCATTCCGAACCCGTTACGGCCATTACGAATTCGTTGTCATGCCTCTTGGCCTAACCAACGCACCAGCGGTTTTCATGGATCTGATGAATCGCGTGTGTAAACCATATCTCGACCGTTTCGTCATCGTATTCATTGACGATGTCTTGATCTATTCCAAATCGAAAGCCGAACACTCGCAACATCTACGTTTGGTTCTTGAGTTACTCCAGGGGAACCAACTCTATGCCAAGTTCTCCAAGTGCGAATTTTGGTTGGGGGAAGTTCAATTTCTGGGTCACATTGTTAATAGTCAAGGTATTCACGTCGATCCTGCGTAGATTGAAGCTGTCAAGAGCTGGGTTACGCCTAAGAACCCGTCTGAAGTCCACTCCTTTCTCGGACTAGTGGGCTATTATCGCCGATTTATCGAAGGATTCTCGAAGATTGTTGTACCCCTTACCTCCCTTACGCATAAGGATCAGCCTTTTGTCTGGGGGACCAAACAAGAGTCTGCCTTTCGAACCCTCAAACACATGCTTTGCAATGCTCCTGTTCTCGCGTTGCCAGACGGAAACAATGATTTCATTGTCTACTGTGATGCTTCCAACCTTGGTCTCGGGTGTGTTCTTATGCAACGAGACAAGGTCATAGCTTACGCATCTCGTCAGCTCAAAATCCACGAGAAGAACTATACAACCCATGATCTCGAGCTAGGCGTGGTTGTTTTTGCATTAAAGATTTGGCGACACTACCTGTATGGTACTAAGTGTACGATCTTCACCGATCACAGGAGCCTACAACATATCTTTAATCAGAAGGAACTTAATATGCGTTAACGCCGATGGGTAGAACTTCTCAACGATTACGACTGTGAGATTCGTTATCACCCAGGCAAGGCAAATGTTGTTGCCGACACACTTAGCAGACGGAGCTACCTGCTTAGCACTCGTAATGTCCAGGCCCAGCACAACCTCGAAACTCTCATATGCGACGCTCAGCATGCATGTTTCAACGAACGCACTTTGAAGAAAGAAAGAATCTACCACGATGGAGCCCAGCTTGTGAGCAAATCAAATGGGATATTCCACTTTTTAGACCGAATTTGGATTCCCAAGCGAACCAATTTGCGACAGATTATCATGGACGAAGGCCATAAATCCCGCTACTCAGTTCACCCCGGTGTTGACAAAATGTACCAGGATCTTCGTTACAAGTACTGGTGGCCGGGCATGAAAAGGGATATCGCTCTCTACGTCGGAAGATGCCTAACTTGTGCTAGAATCTAGGCCAAACATCAAAGACCCACTGGCTTGCTCGAACAACCACCGATTCCCATGTGGAAGTGGGAGAGCATAGCTATGGACTTCGTAACCAAGCTTCCACCCACGTCATCAGGTCACGACAGCATATGGGTTGTGGTCGACCAATTGACTAAGTCAGCTCACTTTCTGCCTATACGAGAAGACTACAAGGTGGAACGATTAGCCCGAATCTACACCGACGAGATCATTTGTAATCATGGGACGCCTCGTGACATCATCTCTGACCGTGACGCTCGGTTTACTTCACGATTGCGGGAAACGTTTCAAATGGCACTCGGTACAACGCTTAATCTAAGTACTGCTTTCCACCCTCAAACCGACGGCCAGAGTGAAAGAACGATCCGTACTCTTGAAGACATGCTCTGTGCGTGTGTCCTAGACTTCGGTGGTAATTGGGATAAACACCTGCCGTTAGTCGAATTCTCGTACAACAATAGCTATCATTCTAGCATCGAGATGGCACCTATCGAGGCATTGTACGGAAGAAGATGTCGGTCGCCGATTGTGTGGCACGAGATCGGTCACTCGCAACTAACCGGTCCTGAGCTATTACAAGAAACGACAGACAAAATTTTCCAAATCAGAAACTTGGTGAAAGCTCGGGATCGACAGAAGGTTTACGCCGATAAAAAGCACAAGCCCCGTGAATTTGGCGTTGGTGACTACGTACTCCTAAAGGTATCACCTTGGAAGGGTGTAGTCCGATTCGGCAAGAAAGGGAAACTCGCGCCTCGATATGTTGGACCTTTTAAGATTCTGGAAAGGATCGGAAAAGTCGCCTACAGACTCGAATTACCGGAGGAACTTAGCAACGTCCACCTGACTTTCCACGTGTCAAACCTCCGGAAGTGCATCGCCGACCACGATTTGCATGTCTCTCTAGATGATCTGCAAGTGAACGAAACATTACACTTCGTGGAAAAGCCTGTCGAAATCATGGATCGCCAAACCAAGCAGCTCAGGCGCTCACGCATTCCTATTGTGAAGGTCCGATGGGAAGGCAAACGAGGCGCAGAGTTCACTTGGGAACTCGAAAGCGATATGAAGGCTAAGTACCCGTAGTTGTTTGAAGGGTGAAGATAGAGAGAGAAAGTAGTATTGTGACTCTAGTGTCTTGTACGATTCTTATTAATCTATAGAACCACCGATTATAGTACGAATCTGTGCGTTTGACCTTCGCAACCGAGAACCTGCTCAGATACCACTTGTAGGTCCCGGTTTCCAACTCCGTCACGATTGCGTATGACACGTTACACGTTCGGTTCGCAATCGTTCCAGAGTCAAAATCGGTCCAAACAACAAGTTCTCAAACGTGATTCACGGCTTTGTAACAGCTTTCAGCTTAACTTCGGGACGAAATTCCCTAAACAAGGGGAGGCTGTAACACCCCGTGTTTTCACAAGTCAAAGTCAAGGTCTAAGTCAACGACCGATTTCGCGTAACTCGACTCGTAGAAACTTCTTGTTTTTAATTATATTATGTGGAGTAAGTGTTGTTAATGACAATAATCGACGTGTGTTAAACGATATTCAATCGAACTACTACTGTGAACTATAGGCAGTAACAATGCGATAAAGTTAATCAAGTAACAATCAAGCTATGTTAATCGAATCGACATCAAACCGCAACTCGAATCATGTATTTTACTTATTGATTATACGTGTGTGTGTGCCTTACGTGTTACCTGCGCATGTTTATTTATGTTATGTTATGTTGTGGTAATCAAGCGAACTCGAACTCGAAATCTAACTCGAATGTAATCGAACTCGAACTCGAATCACGATCGAACTAGGATAGATAGTGGAAAATAGACTACGCAAAGTACGAAGTAGATTGGACTAAAAGTAATTTGACTAGGAAACCCTATCAAATCAAACCGCTCGCAATCTGAATCGAAACACCGAAACTCGTCGCCTCAAAGTCTTGAACCAAGCGCCAACCGTCCGGATTGCCACTCGACCGGATCACCATCCGAACGAATAGCAATCCGACCGGATAGCCACTTGAGGAAGGATGACAAGTGCAATCCGAACGAGTCGCCATTCAACCGGACAGTCACCAGGCGATATGCCATTCGACCGAACAGCCCTTTCCTCTTTTGGCATCTTATAAATACCCCTGTCATTGTCATTCTTTCCACTTTTGGAAATCCCTGTTCGACCAGCACGCTTAACTCAACCTTTTCTTAGATTTCTCTCAATCCAGGTAAGATCTTGCCCTAAATCTTGTACTTTCTTGATCTACACGCACTCCTACACCTTTCTACCTTTTAAATCTTAATTTTTAACCGTGGAATCACTAGATTTCGGGTGTTCTAGGGTGACATCGTCATGTGTTCTTCAAGAACTTCATGTTTGACCTCAATCCACTGAGAGCAACTTAGATCTAACCAAATTCCACTAAGATCTTGTAAGGATCTCGACACAAGTGTGGTGAAAAAGAATCGAGAGATGGTTTTAACTTTCTTTCGACACTTTTTACACTTAAAACACTCAAAACCGGTATAATCAGATTCTGACCTAGCCTCCTACTCTCCCTTAGTGTTGTGCCGACTCAGATCTAGATTCCACTCACGAGACTACCGATTCCGGGCTAGTCAAGAACAACCGTCTCGAGCCGGTAACCGGCAGGACTAGGGTGATTCCTGGTCAGGTTGGTCAACTGGGTCGAGCGAAGGGTTCTGTTGGCTAACACGTTGTCAAAGTGACTCGACATAACGACAAACCTTCAAAACGACCAAGTGTAGAACGAACAGGACAATCAGAACGGATTGCCATTCGACCGGATTACCATTCGACCGGATTGGCGACCCGAACGAATTGGCACTCGAACGGATTACACTTGGGTCCAACTTTTAAAACAATCTTAATTAAAGTTTGGGTATTGAACGAATTGCAATCTGATCGAACCACCCTTTGAAAGGATTACTCTCCGGATCATGAGATACTAAGACTTTAAAAGACTTAACAATTTTTCAACATGTTCATAGCACGAATTGACATTCGATCGAATTGCTATTCGATCGAATGACACGTATGTAATGAACTTGTTTTCAATGAGTGACCTCATCCTCAAGTTACCAATCGACCGGATGACCATTCGAACGAATTACCATTCGAATGAATTACCATTCGAACGAATTGCCATAAGCACGGTGGGTCATTCGATCGATCGACTTGAAAGATAGAGATACTTAATTGTTCTCAAAATGCTACAACGAAAACTTCAAAGGACAAGCCATCATACACAAACACATCCTTAGCATAGGAAGAAACAATCCACTCGAATCGTCATCTGAACAGATTGCCATCCGCACGAATGACCACCTGAACGGATTACCATCCGCACGGATTACCATCCGCATGGATTACTGTCCGATCGGATTACCATCAGATCGAACTACCATTCGACCCACCTTCACTTGTTTTCGTTTCCTTATCGTTATACTATCGAATCTATTCAGGCTAACCGTACTCGCTAAGCGCTCCCTTCGATCCATAATCACTGTGAGTATACTCGAACCCTTTTTGCTTTAAGCACTTTTGGGTGTTACATACGTTACGAATATTCAAACTACAATTATCACACCACTCAAACTATTTGAACGCTAACCGTTAATGCATGATATACGTGGCTCATGAATGCTTGTTTGTTATGTTTACACATGGAATGCTGTCTACCTGCCTTAGCAACGATAGTACTATAGTTTGGACTCAGCACCCGTTCACACGGGGGTTGTTAAGGATCTTTTACTTGCATGGATTACGGTGGTAATCCTGTATTGCGAACTGCCTCAGGCAGTCAACCCGCAGTCATTGGTATCGATGGATCTATGTCGATAACTAACGTGCTTCATTTCACTATGCGTACGTGCTGGTTATGCGTAAACGAATTCGAACTCTATATGCTATTATCAAACTTGTGTGCTCACCTTTACATTATGTGTATTGACTTTTATTTTAACTTATGTGACAGGTGCTTAGGATGCATGTGTGGTAGGAAGTGGAAGCTAGAATAAAGCTTTAGAGCCCAACAAATAGTTGTTTGTAGATAACGAATTAGGGGTCTCTAGAAGCAGATAAACAATTGCTACTTATTTAAAATCTGAGTTGTCGGAACAGAATATTTGTCTTGATGCTTGTCTGTAATAATTATTTGACTGTTTGAGGTACGGTATGGGACGTACTATTTAAATTGAATAGTTATGATAATTGTTGTGGAAACTTCTGGACAATCTGTTTCGCTCAGTGCCATGCCCCGATGACTCCGCCATCGGTTGGGGTGTGACATTTTAAGGGGGTGAGGATGTAACACCTCGAAAATTCACGTCTTATAATGTGTTGACACGTGTCATAGGCTTGAACGTGTGAAAGAATGTTCTGAAAGGACTAAAGTTGACAAACATGGAAAATATGGATTTAAAATGTCAACAGTGAATAAATATACTTTACAATAACCCTACATGATGCTCATACCTTCAAACGAATAAATCATGGATCATACGAAGCTAAATATGAAAGAAAGTGAGAGATTACAAACTACAGGGGTTAAATGTGTCAACATGTTTAAGTTATACCTCTGAGTGGCCTTTTAGCAAACCCGAAGCTTTGTAACGATTAACTATGCTCACTAGAATGCATGATAAAAATTTCATAAAGTTTCGTTATCGTATGAGAAAGTTATGATCAAATTCGTATGCGAGGGGTTAAAGCGTTAACGTTGAAAATTATAACTTTTCGGGTTAACCAGAAGTGACCAAGGGCTTGGCAAAGTGGGTATAAGTCTTGAAGCCCTTATAGGTAAATTGGGAGGGTTTAAAGTGCAAGAAATAAGTTGGTTGACCCTTCGAAAGGCCAAGAGACAAATTTGCAAAAACCAGAAAATGTGAAATCTGATTACAAGGACCAAGCGGGCCGCGTAGGCCCTAACCATAGCCTACGCGAGCCGCCTACGATGCCCAGTATTAGAAAGGTTGGGACAGCAGCCTGTTTTCGCGCATAACCGACCCAAAATAGATATTTTCACAACATGGGCGACCCCTAAACAGTCCTAGGCACTTAGGGACATCTGTTGATGATCCATGGCCATTGATAGCATGCTTTGTCAATGATCTATGAGATCAAAAGTACTATATAAAGGCCCTTGTTGCAACCATTTTGATCACACCTCACTTATGCATTCCTGATCATATCTGGAGCTCCAAAGCAGACTCAAGTGATCACTAATCGAGCATAGGACTTCAGTAAGTATGCTTAACCTTTCTTAGTTGACTTTTTACTTAGTTTTAGCTTAAAAGTCAAACCGTCGTAATTAACGGTTGACTTAGCGATTAATCATTGATGGTCCAGTGATTAGTTGAATTGAAAGTAGTTATAAGTTGGTAATTATGTGGGCATTAAATCCTTAAAAGGGCACCCTCTGATTCCCACTCTAACTAGACCATTTGTCGGGTCAAAGTTAATTAGAAAAAGTCAACAGGATGCTTAATTTCAAATTAATACATAATTAGCAATGTAGAACCCATACAACCTGTTTGATCATTATTATAACTTAGTAATTAATGTAAGAACATGTCTAAACATGTTCAACCCGACAATTTTCAGTAGAGACCCGGTTCGGAACCGAAAGTCGCATAGTTTGACTTTTGCTTTGACTTTCAGTTCTGACCCGTTTAAGAATGTTTTAGAAATGCCTTAGAGCTTTAATTGGACCAGGTTACATGCTAGTATAACCCTCTGTGATTATACACCTTGGTTCAATAGTTATCCAATTAATATGCATGATTCCGTTAATTGCTCATATGTTGACCATTATGCCCTTTTCACCATAAAACATGATTTTTGAAAATGTAAAAGAGTAGAAACCTTAGTTACTGATATATAAACTTGTACCCAAAATTTGACATCAGTTTGAGGTGTAGATTGAGAGTTATGCTCATTAGCGTAATTAGAAAGCTTTTTAGCGATTAAACGACATAATTAGCATACAACCTATTTAAACCCACTTTTTGATATCAAACTTCTTACCCACTGATGTAATATATTATTTTGGGATTTTTGAACATTTTTAATTAATTTTAGGCTGAGCATAACTTAGAGTCATAAGCTTAATTCGGTAATTGTCGGTTTTGTCCTTTCGGGCTATAAAATGAGTTTTACATATCTTTTTGACCCGAAACCTTTTGCTACTGATTTTATATGATAAATAAATTATTTTAGACCTTCTGGAATAATAAAAATATCAGCTTTATGTATAGAACCTGGAAACGGCTTCTAATCGCCTTTTTAAGCGTTTTTAACGCATAGTATGTACTAAAACTATTTTAAACATACAAGGGTTGATACCTACTGATATTTTAGGTAAATTATAATATTTTAACAGTAAGCAAAAGTTGTTTAACTCAGACTTCAGTTTTGAGCTTTTCGGCTTATGTGAAATTACCAAAATGCCCCTACGGTGCATAGTTTAGTTATAATTGATAAGTTTCACATATATGCAATACCCTACTGTTATAACTTATCAAATTAAGTATTTTTGCAGATTATATCAGACCTGTAACTCAGGTTAATACTTGAACTCTTTTATAACCTTATAAATGACTAAAATACCCCTACGAGGCATAATTTGAGTTAAAACTCGATTCGGGCATAATAAAAGATATCTTACTGATGTCACAACATATTTGAGGCATATTAACTTAGGAAACCTATATATGGCTCTTATGGTTACCCGTTACGCCTCTTACGCGTTCGGTTTATGTAACTAGTTTGCATAAACTAGCCGAAACGGGCCAAACCTTATCGGTTTTATCTCAAAATCCAGAATGTGTATAATATACCCCTGTTAAGCAAGTCTTCAAACTTGTCGGGTCTAAATCACATTCTATCACGGTCTTCGCTTAATCACGCGTACGAACCGTATCTTTAAAACTAACCGGTCTAAGTTTAGGCTTAATTAAAGACCCGTTAGGATTCTAATAGGTTATTATAAACCTTCGTTCCAGAATAGGAGGACCAGTAAAAGCTAGTTGCATTTGCTGTTTGTGAATTATACTTGCAAAGGTAAATACTTTTAACTTATTTTCCCTATACGGGCTTGGGGTACGGTATATAAAATACCGCTTGGTCGGGCATTAAATCTTCCATCATATGGTGGTTAATTGATATTTGATCGGCCCGTTTAAATTGTTTTGTTTGCTTAAAGCCTTTGGGAGGTTAATGACCATGTCCCGGATATCCTTGGCATCATTTTACGAAATGGCCACGACCTAAGCGCGGGGTGTAGGCGTACACCCGTCAGTGCCAAAATAAATAATGTGGTGTGTCTATTGATCTTTAACCCGGCACGATCCGGGCTACTGAACGCATAAGGAACATGTAATTATTTTACGAGATTATATATTTAAATAATTATCCCAAGTTATAAAAGTTTGTGCCACGTGCATTCAAACCAATTTTATTAAACTTTTCAAAATGAGTCGGTTGAAATATATCTTTCATTTGCTTCCGCTGTGCATATTAAATATTGTGTTGATTGACTATAATGTTGCCAACCACGTCACGATACTCCCCCACCGGGCCCACCGGTCAAACGTGGAAATATCGGGGTGTGACAATCAGGGGTTCCATCCCCTAACGTCGGTGCCTCTAACACCCCCTCACGTATTGACCTTACCCCTGAAGGGGTCGCTAATAACTTTCTAGAGTTAAGGTCTCTACTTAACCAATACGTGAGTAGGGAAAGAGAGAAGAGAGTAAGGATTCAGTTGGACTATGACGAGCCAGAGCCATCGTTATCCCCTAGACCTCCAGCTCTTCCTTTTACGAGCTCACAACCAACCACGTCCAGGAATGAGGCTGGTCCTAACCATCCACCTCCAAATCCCAGTCCATACACATACACGAGGCCAGATCCAATGTCGTTTCCCCTCTTTTCTTCCCAACCAATTAAAACCGATGCTCCATTGGGGCATGAGCTAACTCTGGATCAACTACTACAATCTCCTGTTACAAGCCTTCCACCTCCGGCAACAACTACATGGGAACAAGCTTTGTCTGTACTCCCTTTGGCACGAAGTGCCGTCATGAGCACTCCTTTAGGGATAAACTGCCCAGTTGCACCTGGAAGCCTTCAAGGCTTCAACCTTATACCTCAAATGATGGCTCAGATGATGGCCAGCTTCTCTTGGCAGCACTTTATTAATCAAGTGCTGGCCACCCAAGGGAACAACAACAACAACACAGGTGTAAGGGTGGAAAAGGATTTGGCCAATCCATATAAACCAAGCAATCTGTCATGCTTCTCACAGCAAATCGCCGATTATGATTTCCAAACGAAAATCAAGATTCCATCCCATATCAAGACATATGACGGAACCGAAGATCCAGAAGATCACCTCCAGATCTTTACTGGTGCTGCTAGGATCGAGAAATGGTCAAACGCTGAATGTTGCCTCATGTTTATGCAGACCCTCATAGGGTCAGCCAGAATACGGTTCAACGATTTATCAGCCAGAAGCGTTCGAAGCTTTGATGACCTGAGCAAAGGGTTTCTAGCCAATTTCTCACAGCAAAGGCGGTACATTAAATATGCCACGGTGATTTTCCAGATAAAACAAAGAGATGACGAGAGCCTTCGAGAGTTCATAGAAAGGTATAAAAAAGAAGGTATAACGTATGTGGAGGCAGATGAAAAGATGAGAGTGGCCGGTTTTATGAACGCCATTACCTCCAAATACCTTACAAGGGATTTCAACAAGTCCCTACCAAAGACCTTGGAAGAAGCTCTCGAAAGGGCTGAAGCCCACATCAGGGGAGAGGAGGCTGTAGACATAAAAGAGCAGAGAAAAAGGGGATCTAGCTGGCGAGGTAACAGCCCCGCTAAAAAGAATGGGCATTTTCATCCCTATGATAGGCGCCCCTGAGGTTCAGAGCAACGAAGGCCTGAAGGTCGGAACCCTCCGAGCAGGGAAAAGACCGTAAACTTTACAACTCTTACAAAAACCCCACAGGAAATCCTTGCTACAGATGAAGTGAAACAAAGCTTCTGACCTCCTCGACCTCTACCCAAGAGTAAAAGGAATGAAAATTCTACCCAGTTCTATGAATTGCATGAGGAAAAGGGTCACCATACTAACAATTGCTTTCAACTCAAAAAGAGAATTGAGAAGGCTGTCAAGTCCGGGGAACTAGCCCACTTGGTGAAAGGGGTGAGGGACGAGATAGCCGAAGGCAAAAGCAAGGAGGTTAACATGGTGGACTTCGAAGAAAAGGTTTCCCACAAAAGACAACGATTGGAAGCTTGGGAGCTTCAATGTGTCTACTTCCCGCTGTCGGAAAAGGATCCACTTTCAAACCCCCTGGTAGTTGAAGCAACGGTGGGTACACTGAAGACAAGCAAAGCCTACATAGACACTGGTGCGGCTACTGAAATCATGTTTGAAAATTTCTTCAATCATTTAAGTAAGGAGGAACGTTAAAAGCTTCAACCATCTGGAACCTCTATAAAATGTATTGCCGACATACCCCTCAAGCCTTTAGGGCAACTTACCCTTGATGTCCGTTTCAGTGAAGGCAAGGTGGAAAGAGTTCAACCTCTCACCTTCGTGGTTATCAATATACCTTCCAACTATGATGTCATCATAGGGAGGCCGGGACAATGTGCATTCCACATGGCTGTCTCTGTTGGTCATGGCACGGTGAAGTTCCCTACTGAGAGAGGGATTGCAACCCTTTAACCCACTCAAAAGGCCTACATGGTTGAAGGGGAAAGTTCGAAGAATGAAAGTGACTAACAAGGGCTGATCATAAACCCCAAATATCCTGAACAAAGGATAAGGGTTAATACAAGCCTCTCCTAAGAAACCCTCTCAAACCTTGAAAAGCTGCTAGTACATTATAGTGATGTCTTTGCTTAGTGCCCGGAGGACATGACGGGTATCCCTCAAAGCATTGATGAGCATGAGTTGAAGATACCACCTGATGTCAAGCCTGTTGTCCAAAAGAAACGAAGTCTGGCTCCTGAAAGAAGCTTGGCAGCATGCCAAGAAGTAGAAAAGCTTGTCCTAGCTGGAATTATCTGGGAAGTCAAGTATCAGTCCTGGGTTGCAAACCCAGTCATGGTTCGAAAAACCGACAACTCTTGGAGAATGTGCATCGACTTCAAAGACTTGAACAAGGCTTGCCCAAAAGATTGCTACCCTTTGCCGGAGATTGATCTCAAGGTTGACTCTCTCACCGGTTACCCTTTCAAGTGTTTCCTTGATGCCTACAAGGGTTACCATTAAATCCTTATGAAAGAAGAGGATGAAGAAAAGACAATCTTTTACACGGACAAGGGTATCTTTTGATATCAAAAGATGCCTTTTAGCCTCAAGAATGCGGGTGCAACTTACCAACGCCTAGTTGACAAAGCTTTTGCTAGTCAAATTGGCAGAAACATGGAAGCATATGTCGACGATTTGGTAATCAAAAGCAAAATAGAATACCACATGCTTGACAACATACAAGAAACTTTCCAAAACCTAAGGAAGGTCAACATGAAACTCAACCCCGAAAAATGTTCATTTGGGTTTGAATAAGGAAAATTTCTGGGGCATATTGTGGGAAAACAAAGTATAAAGGCCAATCCAAACAAAGTCAAAGCTTTTTTTGAAACCAAGCCCCCACGAAGCAAAAAGGAAGTGGAAAGTCTGAATGGAAAGCTTGCAGCCCTGAAGCATTTTACCTCAAAACTGGCTATTTACCCTTCTTTAAAACGCTTAAAGGGTGTTCTGACAAAAAATATTTCAAGTGGACTGAAGAAGCAGAAGAAGCTTTCAACCAGATGAAGCTACACCTGGCTTCAGTTCCTGATATTGCAGCCCCGGAGACAGGAGAGCTGATCTCTGTCTACCTCTCGGTTGCTGAAGAATCAATAAGCGCGGTCTTAACCATTGAACGAGACAAAGTTCAGGTACCCGTCTATTTTTCAGCAAAACTTTAAAATTGGCAGAAATCAAGTATACTCCTCTGGAAAAGTTTGCCCTAGCCCTAGTCCAAACGGCTAGAAGGCTTCGAAGGTATTTCCAAGCACACCCTAACAAGTGGTCACCGACCAACCCATCAAGAGTGTGCTTGAAAAACTAGAAAATTTAGGACGGCTGGCCAAATGGGCTGTGGAATTAGGTGAGCACAAAATCACCTATGTTCCAAGAAAGGCCATTAAAGCCCAAGTCTTGGCCGACTTCATTGTAGAAGTCCTAAAGCAAGCCGTCACGGAAGTTAATACAACTACCGCGGAACCTTCTGACCCTAAAGCTTGTAAGCTCTTCACCGATGGAGCTTCAAGCGTTGAAGGGTCAGGGGTCGGGCTCATTTTAATCAACCCTGAAGGTCTAGAATTCACATACTCTCTTCGACTTGAATTCTAGACCAGAAACAATGAAGCTGAATACGAAGCATTGATAGCTGGGTTGAGGATAGCCAAGGAGATGAAGGTTCAAAGGCTTCAGGTCTTCACAGACTCGTTGCTTGTGTCAAACCAAGTCAATGACAGTTATGTTACAAAAGAGCCCAACATGAAAAGATATAAAGAAAAGTCCAAGGAATTGATGAACACTTTCCAAGCATGTACCATCAAACAAGCCACAAGATCTCAAAACAAGAGAGTAGATACCTTGAGCAAACTTGCCTCCCTCACCTTTTCCTATCTTACAAAAAAAGTATTGGTGGAGGTGTTGAAAACTCCATCAATTAAAGAATTGGAGGTTCAAGATGTAATCACCGAAGAAGGCCCCAATTGGATGACTCCTATCAAGAAATTCCTCAAAAACGGTGAGTTACCCCGGTAACCAAATAAAGGCTGAAAGGGTTAAAATCAAGTCCAGGCAGTATGTGTTGGAAGGTGAAATCCTCTACAAAAAAGGTTACCTTGCACCATTACTGAGATGTGTTGGCCCAGAACAAAGCTAGTACCTGGTCAAAGAGGTTCATGAGAGGATATGTGGAGCTCATTTTGGAGCAAGGACGGTGGTTACTAAACTGATGAATCTCGGGTATTTTTGGCCTTCCATGCACCGAGACACCACCGAACATTTAAGAAAATGTGAATCTTTTCAAATACATGCACCGGTGCCCAAGAGCCCCAAACATGATCTTGTCCCGATATCATTAGCCTGGCCATTTCACACATGGGGAATGGATATTGTTGGTCCATTCCCACCAGCCAAAGGTGGAGTAAAATTTTTATTGGTGGCCATAGATTACTTTACCAAGTGGCTTGAAGTCAAACCACTTGCAAAAATCACGGGCAAACAAGTCATTGACTTCGTTTGGGAAAACATCATTTGCCGATTCGGGATACCGAGAGTCTTGGTCTCTGATAATGGGAAGCAATTTGCTGAGAAGCCTTTTAGCACCTGGTCCAAGGAATTCAGAATAACTCAGGTATTCAGCTTAGTTGCATACCCACAATCCAATGGGCAAGTTGAAAGAATGAATCGGAGCATTGTTGAAGGAATCAAGACCCGATTGAGAAGGCATAAAAACAATTGGCTCGAAGAGTTGGCAAATGTTATATGGGCTATACGAACAACGGAAAAAACAAGCCACAAAAGAACACCTTACAGCTTAGTGTTCGGATCAGAAGCCGTGATTCCAGCTGAAATAGGAATTGTGACTCAAAGAACACTCAACATGGATCCCGAAGCAAACAACAAAGAGACCATGTTGAACTTGCAACTCCTCGAAGAAACACGCGATCAAGCTGCTATTCAAGAAGCCAAGTACAAACAAAAGATGGAAGCTTATTACAACACATGAGTCAAGAATGAACGCTTCAAGCCAGGAGATATCGTACTTAGAAACAATGAGGCCAGCAAAAAAGAGAACCAAGGAAAGCTTGGCCCAAAGTGGGAAGGGCCATACACAATCCTTGAAGCCCACAAAGGTGGATCCTATAAACTGGCCGACGCGGAGGGTAAAAAGCTTCCCAGACACTGTAATGGCAAGACCCTTAAAAGGTTCTATCTCTAATCAACAAAGTTTAGTTTGTATTTCAAGAGTTGTCCTATGCTCCACTTTTTGTAAAACAATATCTCTTGAATGAATGATGATGCTTTATCAAATTAGTATTTCTATCCTAAAATCAGGTTGAGAACCTAGCAAAAAACTCCATGGCAAGGGCCATGTAAGGGGATAAGCTCCAAGGCCATATCGCTCAATAGGTTCAAGGGTTGAATTAACCTATATAAGGGGTGATTTCCTAAATCAATACAACTCCATGAGACTTATAAAATTATCAAAAAACAAACTTGTCTCATAGATGAGTCTGAGCAGCCTTCACCAAATGTTCCTTAAGTCTTAGAAAACCTATATAAAACAAATCATCATCAATAGGCTTACGAACCAAAATCAAACCAAGGAAAGTGATAGATAGGATATGTGCTATGTCTTCTTGTTAAAAATACCAATGCTAAGTGACTGCAGCACTGAACCCTTTAAGGTATAAAAAACATAAAGGCAACACAAACCCAACAAAGACAATTCCATAAACATAAAAACCATGAAGGGGCAAAAACAGCAACAAAACAATAAAAGTTGTATGCAACTCTGGATCAAAAATACAAAGCAAAGCAACAAATGGCAAATATCAAGTAACAGCCTGAAGCCTTGAAGGCTTCAAGCCAACCAAGCTGCCTTACAAAAACAGGCAACAATACAAAAAATCACAACACTAGGCAAGTAGTAGAAAGTTAATAGCATAAGATAAGAAGCCTTAAAGGCTTCTAAATATCCAAACAAGTGAAAACAAACCTTAACAGTTTGTAAACATAGAAATTGTTCAAATAGCCACTAAGGCTAACAACCATCAACAGAAACCTAAAGGGTTTCTGCAAAACCTAAATTGTTCAAGAAACATACAGACCATTAAATTGTTTTAGGGTGCTAAGAAAGCTACGAATATTGTTCAAACATCAACAAAAGGCTTAGAAGCCCTAGAACCATCACCTTCCCCCTTTTTTGCCTTCTTTGCCTTTTTAGTCTTCGGACCACCATCACCTTCAACCGCTGAACCCTCGAGGCTTGCCTCCTTGGAAACATCAGCATCTGCTGAGTAAGTCTTTTCACTATCTCCCGAGCGAGAGCGCTTCTTAGACAAGGAATCAAGAACTTCAGCGCAAACCGTCTCATTCAGCCTAGCCGGTTTCAGTCCCTGTAAGATTGAAAGAGGTTTACCAAAGCATGATGAAACTTCACTTACATAAGGGTAGGTCAGCCTCTCCATCTGCTGAACAGACTCCTTAAAAACCCCGGAAGCATCAGGACGAAACATGGGAGATTGCTCCAAGGCTTTACCAGATTCGTGAAGTTTGAAACCAACAATCAGGCCCAAATGCTTTCCATAATTCAGCAATTTGGTATAAACCTCCCCAAGAGCAGAGTTGAATTAATTAGAGTGAAGGAGATAGGTAACAACCTGATGAAAGCCTTGCTCAATGAGCCACTGGTTGTCACCAGTGGCTTGAGCAACAGAAGCCTTTAAGCCTTCTTTCTCTTCATCGAAGGCTTTCCTTTGCACATCCAAAGCTTCCCTATCAGCTTTCAACTTCAGCTTGTCCGCCTCGAAACTCTTCTTTAGATAATTCATCTCAGTCTCGTGTTTACGGGTCAATTCACCTACCTTCTTGACCCAAGCTTCCTCTTTCTTTGAAAACCCATCAATCTCCTTTTTCATCACAGCCATTGAAGACTTCATCTTCTCTTTCTTCTTGGAAAACTCCTCGTACTCCTGCATCCCTTTCTGAAAACGAGTAACACCCTCAGCCACTAAGGCAGAAAGGTTGCAGGAACTCAACATCAACCTTGATATGAAGTGGTCACTTTCCATCTCCGATATAGCACCTCGGACGCCAGGCGGAGCAAAGTGAGCCAACACGTTAGCATAAACATTTGGATCTTTGAAACTGTCACCAACCTTCACACTCCAATCAGGAACATAAACTTAATCTTCACTCAAGCCTTCAACGTCTTTACTTGATGAACCTTGAACAGGAGTCATTACAACCTTCTTGGTGGAAGCCTTCTTCTTACCATGCACCACTAACTTTTTCTCCTTCTCAACATCAACATCTTGACCCTCGGAAACCTCAATATCATCACTTAGTTCCACCGGATCAGAAAAAGTGGATTGAGGTGCACTCCTTAGCAAACGACGAGCAGAACGACGGGTTGAAGCCTTGGGAATAGCAGGCTTGGTAAAACCCTTGACATTAGAAACACTAACATAGCCATCATCCTCAAATCTCTGCTCTACACCCCTAGCAACAGCATCATCACCTTCAGCGGCTTGAGCATCCACAATGACAACATCAGACGTATCATCACTCTTGATAAAATCCAAGGCAGACATAACTACAAAACATTAGAAAACAAAAATACATAAGCAACCAAATCAAGAAAACCCAAAAAGGTAAAATAGGGAAAATGCATACCCTGGCCATTCCTCATAAGAACCGAATCCCGATTAGCCTTATCCCACAATTTGCTAACACCCAACAGAACTAGCAAATGTTCAGGAAAGGGTCGAACCCTTGAAGGGCATTCTCGGATGGCCTTAAGAAAAACTTCATTCAAATCAGACTCAGAAGGTTCTGGTTCATTGAGAACGGCATCCGGGTGGCTCCACACCATTTTAAAAGGAACAATAGAATCAGAAACCCAGAAAAATAGATCTTTCCAGGTACCAAGTGTGGTAACCATGGAAGAGATTAGGCAGGTGTCAACTTTGGATCTCTCAAAGGTAAACCAATCACCGTTCTTCACCAGACGGAAGAATCGACGGAACAACAACAACGAAGGATCATAACCACAAGCCCGGCATAAAACCTTGAAATGTAAAACCCTAGCCATACCCTTCGGATGGATTTGACCAAATGAAACCCGATAATACTCTAAAACGTTCAATACAAAAAGCGAGAAAGGATGACGAAGGTTGGAAAATTCAAAATGACAGCAGTATAAGGCAACAGACCCGGAAGGACATTGATCAACGGATTTATCACAACCCGGTGCAACTGGATTGAATTTGAGACCAATGCCCCATTCTACACAAAAATTCTTTACTTCCTCTTGAGTAAGGCGTGAGAAACTAACGGAAAGATCTTTCCGTGCACCCATGATCAAAGTAAAGAACAAGAAAAGCACACAAGAAAATGGGGACTAACCTGATTCTAGGAGAAGAAATCGGAATTCTCGGAGAAGATAAATGAAAAAGACTACCAAATGATGCTAATAAATGAAAAATTAATAAAGGAGGAGGTTATTATTACCTATTGTACAAAAACCGCTGACTGAAAAACTGCCACACATCACATCAGTTGTCAGTTTTAAATTCAAAATTCTCAATTGTTCTCAACCCTCGAAGCCTTTAAGCCTTCAAGCCTTCAGGCAATAAAAATAATGAAAAAGTCAGAAGCATTTGAGCATAAAACCTAAACACCTCTGACTTGAGGGGCTGATGATGGGGGTAGCTCAAATCTCACAAATTGACCAAAATACGTATTAGCTTAAAAGGTTAAAGGGTTGAAAGCTTCATAACCCGAGAAATATGGTGAACAACAAAAAGAACGTGCACAGTAACATGTCACTTCACTGATTGCTTGACCACTCCCCCAATCGCAAAAGCAGAGCACATGCACAAGAAGCTCTCTTTTACCCGCAGGTCCAAACCTTTCAACCCCCAAATGGGTAAGTCTCCCACTGCAAGCCAAGTTCACTAGTCCAAGGTTTCCCCTTTGAGAAACCTCATCCTTTATAAGAAGAAGACCATGGTCAACACAAAGATCACTCCAGAATCGGCAGAAGTGGCACCAACTCTCTGATTCTTCTTCTTCTCTCCCTTAGGAACTTGCTTTATGCTCGTTTCTATTCTTCGCTTCAAAAAACACATCATCTTCCTCCACCACATTCTCAGCTGGTTTCTTATCAGCTTGGAATAAAAGGAAGAATAATAAAAATACTAGTGAACCTCTCTCCACGTCTTGCAAACGTGGGGGGGACCCCACGACCTGCGTTAGGCAAATTGAAACCCTTCAAGCCTTTTGCCTAACCAGACTAATCGCTATCCTTGGTCTTGTATTTGTTGCATCAACACTTACCAACGACAAATAATAAACTCAATCTTGGTAATGTAATGCAACTAATAGGTGTTCCCGCGCTTCGCGGCGGGCGGGTTTTGTGTCCTTAATGAGAAATGTTCTTAGCATTGCTAACGCATTTGCTAATACAATCCACATACTATACAATGGTAAATGTAACCAAAAGTGACTCAAAGCTGTTATAATATGTTATTGAAAAGCATACAATGATGCGAAAGATAACCAATGCATTGTCATAATGTATACAATGGTTTAAAAAACATGTAATTGAATTCAAAGTCCTGGTGTTTATTGACTTCTAAATGTCTATCAGTAAGATAGCAGAAAATACCAATTCCATTCATAGGTTTTTCTCCAAGGACGGGCTTGATTGTTGCTTTGACATAGACGTGGCTGCACAGACATTTCCATTTTGCGTTTAAGTAGATGTTGTTAAGCTACATACAAATTGAAGAAGACAAAGGCGTGCGTGTGACACCCCAGGAAAATCAGGAAAACAACGCAACTTAACTAGCTTCCTCAGTAACCACGCGCTAAATTTCGGGACGGAATTCTCTTAACGGGGGGAGAATGTGACAACCCTCATAATTCCATGTGTTCCGTACAATTTATTAATAATAATTAATGTGCTTGACGACTGTGTGGAATTACGTAACTGCTTTCTGATATCTGTGTTATATTTACATGTGCCTGTTAACACACTAGTAATGTACAGAAAAGTTATTAAATAGTCCGTTATGATTTCCTAAGTGTTAGAAATTAAAAACGTTACAAAAATATATACATAGGACACGTTACGAATTAATTAAGCAGTTTAACGAAACAGTATCGAACCGAACAACCGGATTTTACCCGGGACATAAAAATATTGTCATTGACATTGTTTTTCTTTTTCTAAGCCAGTTAGGGTCCCCGAATACCCTAACACTCATTACAAAACACCACACACTAGTAAAAGGTTTAACCTTCTAATTAACAAACTAAACCATAACTAACTAGTTGAAAATCAACCATGAACCCCCCCCCCCCCTCTAACCGAGTTCGGCTCCCCATAGGGGACATCCTCTTACAAAGTTGATTATTTTAATCCCATGCTTAATATCTTCCTAGCACATGAACCATTGGTTAAGGGTGGTGTATGGTCTATAAAATGGAACAAGGGATAAACATTTTAGACATTCACAACACTTGAACAATTTCACTCCTCTCTCTCTCCTTCTCTAGATATCTCGGCTGAAACCATAGGCACCACCACCACCACTTTTCGATTTTGATCTTGCTATTTCAAGCACATACAAGGGTGAAGGATCACGCACAAGGAAGCCCGGTGCTTACGGATTGCCAAGGACCTCACTACGTTGCTATTAACCACTCGTTTCTCGTCTATTTTCTTCCCTAGCCTCGAGCTAGTAGTAAGTGACTCCAAACACCTCCTTGATCTATTCTAGAGTGGTTAATAAGAGTTTTGTCGGTTGAAAATCAATAACATATAAGATCACCAACTAAAAGTCTACTAAAGTGATGAACAAGGTGGTTAATGGATGAATATGTGTGTAAATCATGTAGATCTTGTGTTGTTATGATTATTGGTTGATTATCTAATGTTTTGCTGATTAATATTGATGTGTGATGTTGTTGTGGTCACTAAACATGATTAACGGAATCAATCAAATACAAGTTAGTAAGTTAGAAAGTGAAAACATAATCTGTCCCGGTTTTACAGCCAACTTCAGTTGGCTGTAAACAGGTCATAAACTCAACGAAAAACCGATATTTTGAATCTAAAATATGTTATTATGAAATACGGTTCTAATGGCACCGGAATCGTAATTTTTGGACTTCGTTTACTATTTTTAATGTGTCGATTTGTAACAACAGCTTAAGCTGAATTTTGACAGCAATAAATGGGTGTCATACTTTCAGTCATAACCTGAGTTTTGTGATGAATCGGACCATGAAATTTGTACACTAGATGACAACCGATGCATTTGTAATTACCCGACTGGAATTTCGTAAATCGGACACTCGATGAATTTTTAATAAATTGTTCCGTGGACTGTGGTCAGAAATACATAAATCTGAGTTCAGTCCGGAATATGAATTTTTATAAAATATTGGTAATGAACCGGACCCCGATATTTTTACACAATAATATATGGAACGTTTAAGACATCTTGTAAAAATTTGGGAATTTTTGAAATAATTTAACCATTTTATTAAAATGTTCGAAAACGGCCGGTTTTGAATATAAATGCTTAAATGACATAAGTTGTGACTCGCGTGTCTAAATGTCGAGTATGCTATCTGTGAATGATCTAACATGTTATATATGTTATGTGCATTATCGTATGTTTGATTTTGAGTGGGGAATGGATGGGAAACTTAGATGGGCATAAACCGTTAAAGTGATGCATGTTGTGTGATAGATACGTGTAGGAACTTTGTGTTCTATTTGAAAGTCACTAAATGACTAACTGGTAATCATATTAGGACGTGATTGACTGACCTTGACCGTTAGCTATATTTGAGAATCTAACCGAGCAAACCGAGGTGAGTTCACACACTTTCTAAGGCATGGGATTCCCGGTGGTTTGGGAATGGGATAAAGAATTAAAACTAAATCTACATATCCTCCTTGGGTAGGATATGTACGGCCATCCTCCATAGAGTGGATGCCATTATTAATCCTACGAATTCTCCTGGTGCAGAATACGTACGTCCGTCCTCCTGGTGCAGGACAACAACCTTAAAACTAGCTAGACAAAACTCTATCATGAAGTCCCTCAATTTATATCGACTTAATCGCCGAGGCCAATGGCGAGCGGGTCATTAGTTAATAGCGCTATTAGGTTTAACAAACCTCACACCGTGCCGTTCGGACGGGCGTGTACTAATGGACTATGGCAAACTGTCAGTGATGATAGACACTGATGTAGGGCACAACTATTGTTCGTCAGTTGTCGATATGTATGGTCTAGTAGTTCACACGGGGAAAGCCCCCACTAATTATGGATATGGTTTGGGTAAAGAAAAAGGAAATGGTTAAACATACTTTCAACTTTGGGGTAACCCCCACGGAAAATAAGCCAACGAAAGTCAAACCACGTTTTTTTTTCAGAAACAACTTAAAACCAAACAACCAAACGTGAACTCACTCAACTTTGTTGTTGACTAGTTGTTACATGCCTTACAGGTCGCTAAATGCTTGGAGCTTGCACGAGGAAGAAGTCGTTGTGGTGTACGGACTGTTATGTTCCGTGCTCATTGTTTAAATCCTTATGAACTTATTAAACTTGTGTTTTGAACCTTAACTTATAAACTATGGACTTATGCTTTTGGATTTACTTTTATGCTTCCGCTGTTTAAACTAAACATGGTTAACTAGCTTTGGTCACCAGTTGTATTGAGGTTAGTCTTATTTACTTAATTACGATGTTCAATATGATTGGTGGCTCGATCCTGGTCACGTCACGCCTCCAAGCGGTGGTACTCCGCATGGTGGATTTTGGGGGTGTGACAGATTGGTATCAGAGCCATTGGTTATAGTGAACTTGGTTTTAAAAAGGGGAAAAGTTTTTGATAAAACCAGACTATAACCAGTACAGTGCTCAACGATCCACAACGACGCTTCGCTCCACGTGCAACACTCGACACCATAAGTGGTATGATTTATGTTATATTGTCGGTTAGATAGTTTTCACTGTGCATTAGATAATGTGATAATTGCTAATTGAACCTTGTGTGCTTACTCTCTACTATCGTCCCACACTTACGCACTTCCGCGACACCTTTCTCACTTACGTTGCTTCATTATGAAGATCATGAGTAGACGTCTCGACATGACCCAGGGTCAGCTGACGACCTTGATTAACGAACGGATTGCTGAAGCCTTAGCAACCCAATCAAGGAGTCAACCCATGCACTCTCCAACATGCATGGGCACCTTCAGGGCGTTCCTGGAATGCAAACTTCCCACTTTGGACGGCACTGAAGGGGCAATTGGCCTTCTGCACTGGATCCGAAGAATCGAATATGCATTCGAAGAGAGTGAAAGCCCTGCCAACAAACGAGTAGAGTAGGCTACCAGCATGTTGCACGGGAGAGCGTATTCCTGGTGGAACACACAAGTCCAGATGCTCGGATTGGCAAACGCAAATGCCACCCTTTGGAGCGACTTCAAGGATTTGATTAAGGAAGAATTCTGCCACCTGGACGACATCCTGGAACTTGAAACAGAGTATTATGGTTTGAAGATGGAAGGATCAGAAATTGAGGTGTACACAAAGAGGTCCAACAACTTGGCTGACTTATGTCCTAACTTGTCACGACCCATATCTAGATGAATCAAGCTATACCTCAGAGGCCTAGTTCCGGAAATCCAAGGGTCTGTAATGGAGGCCAACCTTTCCACAATCCAGCAAGTCATTCGTTTGGCGCACCGACTCACCGATCAGGCGGTGGAAGAGGGCAAGCTGCCCAAGCGTGTTAGCACTACTGCTACTGGTGCTCCCAGCAGTGACAAGCGCAAGTGGGATAGAAATTCAGGCAGGGGCTTCACTCCAGTTCAGTCCCAGCCCCAGCAACGAAAGACAGATGAACACCGGAGCCCCAGTCAGCAGTTTTCTAGAAAACAAGGCCAGGGTGGATACAGGGGAAATCACCCAAAGTGCAAACGATGTAGTTTGCACCACAGCTGGCCGTGCAACAAGGATCGTTGTCAGAGATGTAACAAGCTTGGACATAAAGCCAGAGATTGCAGGAGCTCACGTCCTGCGAATCAGAATCGGCAACAGCAGCCACAAGCCCCACAGAACCAACAGCAACAGCAGGGTAACAAGGAATGCTATCAGTGTGGTGCTGAAGGTCACTTCAAGAGAAACTGTCCCCAGTTGAACCGGAAACAGAACAACAACAACAACCAGGGGAACGAAAACAATAAAAGGGGAAACAACAATGGCAATGGGGCAAGGGGTCGTGTGTTCGTGATTGGTCAGGGAGAAGCAAGGAACGATCCCAACGTTGTGATGGGTAAGTTTCTTCTGGATGACTTCTTTGTTACTGTTTTATTCGATTCGGGTGCCGATACTAGTTATGTGTCCTTAAAAGTTAGCCAAATGCTTAAGCGCACTCCAACACTTTTGAACACCAAACACACGATAGAGCTAGCAAATGGTAAAAGTCTTGAAGCCACACACGTAGTTAAAGGTTGTAACCTCGTCTTAGCTGGTCAGACTTTCTCTATCGATCTTATTCCTATCACACTGGGTAGTTTCGACGTCGTTATTGGGATGGATTGGCTATCTCATCATCAAGCGGAGATTGTTTGCAAGGAGAAAATCGTCCGCATTCCTCGTTCTGGTGAAGAACCCCTCGTGATTCGTGGTGACAAGAGTGGTGCTGTCGAAGGCATCGGCTCTTTCCTTAAGGCTCAGAAATGTTTGCGAAAGGGCCACACTGCCATTCTGGCACTCGTTACTGACACATCCACGGAAGAGAAGAGAATTGAAGACATTCCTATAGTGCGCGACTTTCCTGAGGTATTTCCTGAGGAATTACCTGGTCTTCCGCCTCACCGCCAAGTTGAATTTCAAATCGAGCTAGCTCCTGGAGCAGCGCCAGTAGCTCGAGCACCATATCGTCTAGCTCCATCAGAACTCGAAGAACTGTCCACACAACTACAAGAACTCTTGGAAAAGGGTTTTATACGTCCTAGCTCTTCGCCCTGGGGAGCTCCAGTCTTGTTCGTAAAGAAGAAAGATCACTTTCAGAATGTGTATTGACTATCGCAAGCTTAACAAGGTGACTGTGAAGAATCGTTATCCTCTTCCACGCATTGACGACTTATTCGACCAGCTGCAAGGGTCGAGCTATTACTCTAAGATTGATTTGAGATCGGGATACCATCAGCTGAGAGTCCGAGATGAGGACGTCTCCAAAACATCATTTAGAACTCGTTACGGCCATTACGAGTTTCTGGTTATGCCATTCGGGCTGACGAATGCACCAGCGGTCTTCATGGATCTCATGAACCGAGTGTGCAAGCCTTACCTGGATAAGTTCGTTATTGTGTTCATCGACGATATCCTGATCTATTCCAAGAGTCAGGAGGAACACGAGCAGCATCTACGACTTATGCTGGAACTTCTTCGAAAAGAACAGTTGTATGCCAAGTTTTCAAAATTTGACTTCTGGTTTCGCGAAGTCCACTTTCTAGGCCATGTGGTAAACAAGGATGTAATTCATGTAGATCCATCTAAGGTTGAATCGATCAAGAACTGGCCTGCACCCCGTACACCAACATATTTTAACTTTATGAATGTATCTGTTTGGATGCATTTGATTTGTAGGAAAACTTTATAATAGATACGAACCCTTAAGTTTTTTTTATTATAAATATGTAGATGCAAATAAAATTGCTAAAAAAAGCACAAAGTAAGATTTGAACTCGGGTATCTAATCCTAATGGTCCCCAGGAATGCCAATTTACCAAGTTTTGTTTTATTAGTTGAAGTTTCTTGTATATAAGACAAGTCAAAAATCAAGGCTGGGTAAAAATAAAACCAATGGCCAGCTGCGGCAGCTAACACTATTCCCCCACAATAGTTTTAGTTTTGTATGTATAGGTAAAACTGTTTTTTTTTATTTTGTATTTATGTTTTATTTATAAATACTCGAATAAATTTTGTAAAAATCTATGTTTATTATATAAATATTGAGATTTAAAACGCATTACGTTTAAAAATCTTTAAGTTATTAATATATATATATATATATATATATATATATATATATATATATGTATATGGTAAGGTTATTGTAAAAAAGTTAAAAGTGTGAGAAATATTATGGAGATGACATGTGTCCTCAATCTAAATTAATTCAAAAGGGTAAACAAGTAATTTTATCATTGATTCAATTAATTCAAAACCTTCCATAACCGCCACCTTATTTATAGGAACATGATTTTTTAAAAGATCTCTATAAAAACACTACGAATAACACTGCAACCACCATTCAGCACATATATAACACCATTCAATAAGTATATAACACCATTTTAAAGATCTTTGTAAAAAACACTACGAATAACATTGCAAACCACCATTCAGCACATATATAACATCATTCAATAAGTATATAACAACATTCAATAAGTATATAACACCATTCAATAAGTATATAACACCATTTTAAAGATCTCTATAAAAATAATACGAATAACACTGCAACCCACCATTCAGCACATAATTACACCATTCAATAAGTATATAACATCATTTAATAAGTATATAACACCATTCAATAATTATAAACATTATTCAATAAGTATATAACACTATTAAAGACACTGCAGTATCGATGATGATGATGATGATGAAGGAATGATGAATCTGTTGTGTCGATGATGATGATGATGATTCGAGATGTAAACTGACGATGATGATGATTCGAGATGGATTGATGATGATGATGATTCGAGATCTTTGATCTGGAGAAGAAGGAGGATTCGAATACACAGATCTGGAAGAAGAAAGGTTGAAATTAATCGCTACAGTCGTGGGAGAAGCTGTTAATTGAACTGATTGTTGAAGTTTGAAGCATATTCATTGATTCGATCGTTTGCTGAAGCTGTTATTCGAACAGGTTGTTGAAATTTGAAGTGTTAGGGTTTTAATTGAAGCAACAGACCGTTATTTGAAGTTTTTGTTCGAAAAAATCTGGAAGAAGAAAGAGGATTCGGAATTCTAGGGATTTGATTTACTGTTTCTATTTTCAAGTAAATATAAAAGACTCTATTACCCCTACAATTTTCAACTCAGTCCAAAAAAATACACATTTTACAATTTGGTCCATATTGATCTCAACCATTAGATCAAAGATCTAATGGCTGAGATTCTTTCTTACCCTTCTCACACTTTTGGTCTTTTCTACAGGAACCTCAATATATATATATATATATATATATATATATATATATCTATATCTATATCTATACTACTTTATAATACATATTAGAAGGACTTCTTAAAGTCCATAAAAATTTCCTTAAAACACCCCTGAAGCATAATGTACAAGTCTTTTAAGCATCAGAAAACTTCCCTTTCCACTTATACCCTTTTGCTAAAAAAACACGACATACATTAGGGTTTCACGATTTCAAAACAATTCAAAATCGCCCGCTTCCTGCTCCTCTCTCTCTCTCTCTCTCTCTCTCTCTCGATTCCAGATCTGGATCTGGATATAGGGTTTTCCTCCATGAAAATTTCACCAGATCTATGAAGATTCTGACCTCTCAGTTCTGATTTAGGGTATTTTTGGTGTTATTGCTACCTTCGTCAAGGGTAAGTGACGCCGTGTTCTGATTTAGGGTATTTTTGGTGTCATTCAATGGATTTCACTTACATTTGTTTGTGTTGTGACATGGATCGTCTTTTTTTGTAGGTCATGGTTTAAGGAATGTGTCACGTTTCTTCAGAGATTCCAGTCCGAATCAGAGCCGAGATAATGGATGCTCTAGGGTTTATGAAGGTTTGATGAACTCTGCTGCGTGTACCAGCGGTAATCTTTTGCATAAATTTGACGCCATTGTTGAGATTGTATGTATTTTGTTTCTTCAGTTTTGGTTATTTTTTAATGTTTTTTACTTTAATTTTGTTTTGTAGAAACACAAAGATCCTCTTTAAATGGCTTCCGGTAAGACGATTAGGGTTCCGGCGTGCTGGACTGCCATCTCTGTCAAAAAGGTAACAATCATGTCTACCTATTTTAGGGGTTTTGATTTCCATCATAGTTTTCCGATTTTGATAGAACAGTTTGTTTGTAATCGCCGATTCACAGATACAGTTTTTTAGGGATTTTGTTTGTTTGTAATCGCTGATTGTTTTAGAATAGTTTGTTTGTTTTCTTCATACCTAAATTTTGGAAGTTTAATATTAAATTTTAATGATTTTTTTTGGGCCGAAAATACTGATTTTTTTTTTCTGTTGAATGTAGTCTCTTGGGTCAGATCTAGCGATTAGTCGATGGTTGATGTTGATTTTTAGGTAAAGTGCTCACTGTGGCGGCTCAATGGTCATTCCAACAAGGCTGTCGGCGGCTGGAACTTTTTGTTGCTGTTGTTAAAGCCTCCTTTAGTTGCTGGATTAGGGGTATGTTTTAGATGCTATTTTCAACAAAGATTGTTTAAGGTTTTTATTTTTTTTGTATAAATTACATAATAAACATACTCCTTTTATATGAAAAGAGTGCACTATGTGAAGGGTTATGGTCTTTGTTTCAATTTGTGTTGCAGGAGTAAAGTAAGGAGCTAGGGTTCAACAATAGTATGGTCGGTTTTTAAAGGGTGGATCGGTGAACAATCGCTTGCAGCTGCCAAGCCTGGTACTGGCACTGTCATTGCGGTTAAAAGATTGAACCAAGAAGGTCTTCAAGAATGGCTGGTAAGTACCAAACTTTGTATCTTTTTTATTTAATTTATTGAATTATAATCTTTTTAATACATTATTGCAGACAGAAATTATAATCTTCGAACAGATGCAACATTTTGAAAACATTTGATTCTGATTTTTGGTTTTTTTTTTCCAGGTATCATTTAGGAGCGGATTTGTTAAGCTCGGGTTCGGTAGTTGGGGAATCGTTATTGAAAGATCTTTGGCAACATCAAGACACCATTTTGTGTTGTTCTCTAAAGGTATAACAAGAGATCGTTTTTTTCTATGTACACAAATATATAATTTCATTTTTTTTTGAAAGGAAATTATATAATTTCAATTAACATCTTAATTTTTTGAGTAAAGATTTTAAAAGATTTTATGCATTGAAAATATACAAATGAGGGTATTTTCTGACTTATTTCGACCCATATGACCTGTTCCTCGCTAGCTGTTTTTATTTTACCCTTTTAACGTGTTAAGATATTTCTCTCTATTATTTGTAATTTTTTTATTGATTTAGAACATGAGTTTTTAATGAAAATGTATTCGGTGTGGTTTGCAGTCGCAACCTGTTTTCATATTTGCAAATCAATCGGGGCTTGACATGTTGGAGACAACTCTTGTCGAACTTGATGCAATGCTGGCCACTGGCTATTTCCCAAGAACCCAAGAATTTATCGAACTTGATGTGCCATTTGCTGTAACTGTGGATTCCTCACCATCAGTGACAATCCGTGTGAACGTAGATGAGGTGGCAGCAGTGATAAAGGATGTATCCGAGGAACGTTGCAAATGGAACGATATTTTACAGAAATACCCTGCTCATACTTCAGCTTCTGCAGATGAGTGAAAACGATATTATGTACGGCCACTTTTTTTTTGCTGTCAAAACAAAATATACTGTTTTTTTCATCCAGCCATTCTTGATGCTGTAGTAACAGGGTGACTGGGTCATACTTGACAACAATGAATCCACACAGAACACCACAGCATCATAATTCAAGAGGGTTGTCCGAGTCATGCAGTAGTAATCTTGAACGAAAAAAGCTAATTGGCTGTTTAATTTGCAATAATCTTGATTAAAAAGTCTAAAACAGTTTGTAAAAATAGTCTTTTTGATTAACTGATAGCAATCTTGATTAAAGTGCTATAACTAATTATCAAAATCAATTGTTTTTTGCAGCCTGGTCCGGATTCGGTTGGGATCTTTATGATTTCACAGAGTTATAGTGGAGTGGCAGCTAGAGCCTGCGATATTGTTTCTTAGAAGCATCTTGAGGTTCATATGCATTGCGTCTACTACAAACATAAAAGCGTCTTGAGGTACTTTAAATGATTATTTGACTCCTAAAGTGGCCCGGTCGGGTTGGGTCACGAGTAAGAATGGGTTCAAGTCAAAGCGGGCCATTTTAAACACTGGGTCAATTTGGTTCGGGTCAAAACATGTAACTTGTGTTCAGCAGGTTTATATGGGTCAGTCAGGTAGACCTCGGACACTTCTGGTCCAAAATTTTGAGATTTTAATAAGCTAATGAAGTTTTTAAATAATTACAATTTAGGCGCTTGTTTGCTTTAAATACGGGTTATTTGTCATTAACAATTTAGGCGCTTGTCGACCCTTTCAGATTGCGTGCTTTGTTTTTGGTGTGCTAATGCGCGTAAAATTTGCAGTCGGGTTATTGGAGGCAGTTGAACAGGAGAGACGAGCCAGGTTCGAACCGACAAGAAATTCAAGGATTCAGGAAAATGGGTAAACGGGGTGATTCAGGTTGTAATTTATCATTAACGAGTCAAATGAACAATTTTGAACTTTTTTTTTGTTTAAGTAAGTTTAACTACATGCATGACTTCTTTTTTGGCTACAGACATTGACCGATCATAGTGATGTTGGGATCAGTTTCTTTTATCATGTTCACAATACAAAACAATCAAAACAATAAAGGTCTTGTCCAATTTAAGTATTATAGTAGTTAATTGTGTTCTGCATTTTGTTTGTACATAGTTTTCGGAGTTTTCTATTGCACATTCTTCATAATTTTGTAGCTTATTGTAGTTATTGAAATTCCTTGTGTTATGTGGCAGCCGCAGAGAGCACAGCTGCAACGGCACGGCAGGAGCAGCCGCAGCGAACGCGATTGTGGATTCAGGGTTGGAGCATCTTATATTCTGGTTAATTTATTAAAAGTTAATAATTCATACGTGGTGGGAGTTTATTTTTTAAAATTTCTTGTGCTGATGTAATTGTTTTTTTCTTTAGTCTGCATCCTGCAGTTATTTTTGAACCTTCCTTTAGATATGTAAAACTAATGGCTTCATATTTGTTTCTTCTTATATGTATTTTTTGTATTATACAACAGATGGTTCATTGGGGGAGATCTGTTTATGCTAATATTCAGAAATTCATTCAGTTCCAGCTCACTGTATATGTTGCAGCCCTTGTAATTAATGTTGTTGTAGCTGTTTGTGGAAAGACTTTTGTAGATTTGGTTTCTGATATATACGTTCTATGAGTTTATTAAAGAAGTGGTGATATATGAATCTGGTTTTGTGATGGTTTGAGTTATTTTAGAAGTGGTTAACATTGTAGGCTGAACAAGATACTGATGAAGTTTATGCTCAAATCACTCTACTTCCGGAACAAGATGTAAGAGTTCATTTTATAAATTTCTTAAAATTCAAGGTAAATTGATGTCTTTTGTTAAAATATGATATGTTTATGTTCTTTTGTGATGAATCGCAGCAAAGTGATCTTACTCCTGATAAATGCCCTGCTGAGACTCCAAGGCCAACTGTTCACTCTTTTTGCAAAGTCTTGACGGCATCAGATACGAGCACTCATGGTGGTTTTTCGGTGCTCAGAAAACATGCAAATGAATGCTTACATGCGTTGGTAATTTTGCTTCTTTTTTAAATATTTAATAATTATTACTCCTTTTTCTAATTCATAAGTTTAATAATGTTATGTTCTAATTTTCCATTTTTTTTGTTTAGGACATGACTCAGCCTACTCCAACTCGGGAGCTGGTAGGGTAGCTAAGGATATATTCAGAGGTCAATATGCTCTTGTATTTTTTTGCATATGTTTAAAGATAGCAAAATGGGTTAGGGTTGGGTAACGGGTCAAAGAAGGTATTTTTGGTACCGGCTGAACCAGGTCAAGTGACCTGAAAAGTCTTTTCTACTTTTAATATAATTAGTGTTAGAAATTACAAAAACGCCGATAGAATTTGTTTGAATTAAATGATTTAGGAGACTTTATGCACGAAAATACACTTTGGACGTCTTTTGGCCTGTTGACATAAGAATTATATACAGGTCAACCTTGAAGGCATTTGCTTACAACCGGATGGAGTACTTTTGTTGCATCGAAAACATTGGTGGCTGGGGATTCTTTTGTATTCCTTAGGCATTGCTTTTCGTTCTTGCTTTATCTTGTCACACAGTTGTAAATAAAATGTTTGACTATTCGTCAAGTATATCTAAAAAATCGTTTTGTAAAAAAATGTTGAATTGATACATGTTTATAAAAAAATGTTGCAGGGAGAGTTAACCTCAGATACATATTTCTTTATTGTTATAGTTGGTTTATAAATTGTAGAATTGATACATGTTTATAATTTATTATATGTGATCATTAGGGGGAAAATGGTGAATTACGTGTGGGAGTAAGACGTGCTGCTCAACAGCATATTTAATTTATCTATTCTTTAATTATATTTTTATATAAAAAATATATGCGATTTTGGCATAAGACTATGGGGTATGGGGTTTGGCTTTGGGCGTGGGTTGGCCATAAACGCCGAAGTCACCACCCCGGGTGGGCTTGGGTTTGGGCGTGGCCCCTTGGGCGGGAGTTTAAAGCCGGGCGTGGGGCATGCTAGCGATCCTATGTGACCGACTCTTATTGGGTTGTTGGCTAGGGTATAGCTGGCCATGTTTAAATTTTATTTTTTAAATTTATTTTTACAAGTTTCCACCCCACCCCAGCCAAGCCCTACCATCCCCCTTTGAAATTGGCTTTTGGTCTTGGTTGCCCCATACTTCACGTGTCAACCCATGCCCCAAACCACCGCCCCACCATACCCCATGGTCTAAGCTCGCATAGGCTCACTCAGTATCCAAAGCTCAAGCTTGAGCTGATTTATAAACTGGCTTCAAGCTCGCATACACCTCTAAGTACGTGTGTGATTGTATTCATACATAAACAATGTCCAGAATTCATACTATTTTTATAGCTACCTATTTACAATACTTAGATGCTACACCTGCAAAAGTGGTCCGTGTACAAGAGAAACTGCACTGAGTTTAATTCAGGCTCGGCTTGGGTTATTACATTTTACTATAGCAGAAGATTCACTTCAAAATTATTAAATCGATTGCAAAAGAAAATTCTGAAGTCGATTGCAAAAGAATGTGCTTATAAAATTAGATTAATCAACTTCGTGGATTTTAATGGCTGTTTAACATCAGAAAATATTATAACAAGAAAACACTTTATAATAATCCACAAACTAACCAAACCTAAGTGATATGGCTCAAAACCGAACCGCCCCGTACATAGCCCTAAACTCACCAACCAAAGTGATATGTTTCCCGCCGCATCGCGCGGGTAAATTACTAGTATATATATATATATATATATATATATATAGGGTAAGGTTCATTTGAGAACCACCCTTATTGCGAGAACCGCGAGAACCAATGTGAACACAAAATAAAATCAAAAAGCACTAAAAAAAATTAATATATTTTTTTTTAAATTCGCTATATTTAGTTAGCAAAAAAAAACTTTTTTTTCGAGTAACAGTTATACATGAACATGTGCATATGTATCATTACTTCGACAAATTCCGTAATACGTTATCAGTAATAGACAATTGCACTTTAATTTACAATACCATCCGTAATACACTACTTTTTATATTAACAATATTCAAAATGCACATGTGAATCATTATGTATAACCATTATATAACTGTTTTGTTACAAAAAGCTTGTGATTTTAAATGGAGAAGTAGGCCCACATACATGTTTTTTGGTTAGTTATATCTAGTGGTTGATGGTTTGGTTATAGTTGTCAATTTATGATGTAATATGTTGATTGGATGGTATAAATGGTGTTGATATACATGTAATAAAGTGAAAATAATTATAATGGTATTGTATTATGGATGGTAGGAGGTAATGGTATTGTATTATGGATGGTAGAAGGTAACGGTAGTGTATTATGGATGGTATGATAGATGAAAGGGAAAGTGTATTCAAAGTAGTGTACCAAAACACCTTATTTCATGTTGATACATATAGATGCACATGTGCATTTCTAATATTGGTAATGTAAAAAGTAGTGTATTATATATGGTAGTGTAAATGAAAGTGCAATTGTCTAATATTTGTAATGAATTACGGAATTTGTCAAAGAAATGACAAAAATGCACATGTGTATGTTTGTGTATTATGGATGGAATGATAGATGAAAGAGAAAGTAGTGTACCAACACACCTTATTTCATGTTGATACATATAGATGCACATGTGCATTTCAAATATTGTTAACGTAAAAAGTAGTGTATTACACGTGGTAGTGTAAATGAAAGTGAAATTGTCTAATATTTGTAAATTACGGAATTTGTCAAAGAAATGATACAAATGCACATGTGCATGGATAACTGTTACTCGATTTTTTTTTTTTTGAAATTTTTTTATTATAAACGAAATATAGCGATTTTTCCAAAAAAAATTGTTAAAAAAAAAATTGGGTGTTTTTTAAAGTTTTTTTGGTATTACTGTTTGTGTTCACACTGGTTCTCGCGGTTCTCGCAATAAAGGGTGGTTCCTAACGGATCTTTCTCCTGTATATATATATATAGGGTAGGGTTCTAAAGTGAACACTAGGTTGAGAGTGAACTGTGTGAACTAATCTGGTCCATTGGATTACATCATCTAGAGATTTTTAAACAATGGCAAGATTGTAATTATAATGTTGTAACTTCCCATTAAAATAAATGACATAAGGGTATTTGCGTCTTTTGTAAACTGCATTTATTAAACAATATAATCAAAATCCCTAAAATCTCGCTAGTTTCCGTATATACAAGATACATAGTTGTTAGTGTATACATATGTGTATAGTCTCGCTAGTATCAGTTTATACAAGATACACAGATGTTAGTTTATACACATGTGTACAGTCTCGCAAACTATCAGTTTATATGAGATACACAACTGTTAGTTTATACACATGTGTATAGTCTCGCTGACTATCAATTTATACAAGATACACAACTTTAGTTTATACACATGTGTACAAACTTTTATACATCTGTGTATTATATTCAGAAATTGTTACATATATGTATATTAACAACATATAGTATATTATGCATGCACACTAGTAGATTCATATAAAAATTATGAAATGAATGAAAATGAAACAAGTCACGTGTATGCAAAAATAAATAACTTCATCACATATCCAAAAAAAGTTAATGCCCAAAAATAATAACAATTTCAATCTCAAGGAAATTTTTCAATATTTATTGAAAATTATAATAAGTTAAAAATAATATATTATGATATCTATATATAGAGGAAGGTTAACGTACATTACGGCTTAACGTACATCACGTACGACAGGTAATTACGAACGTTCATTTTAAAATCACGCACGTTATAACTCAAAAATCCAAAATCACGCATGTTGAAACACAATAATAACGCATATTGAAAACATTAATCACGCATGTTATAGAACAAATCACGCACGTTGTTGTACGTGAAGTACGTTAAGCCGTAATATACAATATACTTTTTCCTATATATATGGATAATAAAATAAAAACAAAATTTAAGTTAAAATTAAAACAAAAATTATGGATAAAGAAATGAGTGCTATGAATATTTGGAAATTAAATAATTTAAAAACAGATTATTTAAAAAAAATACATTTGAAAAAATAATAGTTTTGTCTTTATCATCTTCTTGAGTGATAAGAATACCTGCAATATTTATTAGTCAACTTCAACACATGAGCTGAAGATGTAGAATGATAATGTCGTAATCTATGATGGTCTACCAAAATTTAAAGCACTTCAATTTCTTATAACTAAAATAATGGATAAATAATTAAAAGAGAGAGAGAGAGAGAGAGAGAGAGAGAGTTAAGAGATGAGAAAATTAAGAGATTTTAATTAAACATAATTGGCTAATGTCATCTTACACTTTTAATCTAAAAAATGATCAAGGACCAAGATTAGTTCACTCAGTTCACTCTTAAGAAGTTGTTCACTCTTAAGAAGTTGTTCACTCTTGAACCTAATCATATATATATATATATATATGAAGTAAATGAAGCATTTCTATTGGTTTAAGACTTATTCTTTTTATTCTTACATAATTTTTCTTCTCATTTGAACCCTCCACTATATATATATATATATATATATATATATATATATATATATATAGGGTAGGGATTCTGTACATTAATCAAGAAGTGTGAGAAGTGTATTATAACACTATATAAAACCATATAAATACCGTATAACATTATGTAACACCATATAACACTATGTAACACTATACATCTATCATAGACATGCGATCAGACAAAATATAGTGTTATATTTGTTATATAGTGTTGCATAGTGTTATATGGTGTTACATAGTGTTATACGGTGTTTATATGGTGTTATATAGTGTTATATATAGTTTTATAATACACTTCTCACACTTCTGGATTAATGTACAGAATCCTCTACCTATATATATATATATATATATATATATATATATAGTGTGGGGTTCATTGGGGAACACCAAAAAAGTGGGGAACAGGGGAACACCCTTGGATTAACTTAATCAAGGGATGGGATTAGATTAAATTTTGCAAGGCTTAAAAAAGGCGGAGGGGTAGTTTTGGTATTTTTGAAAAGTTTCTATTAGGTTTCTATGGAGTCTGTTTTGAATCTTGCAACTGCCGTCTCTTCGTCGGAGATCCGATTTGACATCTTTTCACCGTCGCCGCCGGATTATGTGGCCGGAATATTGTGTTTATCACCGGAGAACAGTTAATCGTGTATAATCTTCGTTGATTTCCTTTATTTCATCTGCGATTTTTCATATTTCGGCTATTTATATGTATTTATGTGACAATCGTCACTTTTCCGTACATCCCGTACACGAAATGAACAGTAATTTGTGCTTAAATGACTGTGCATGATCTGGTTTACCAGACAAATAAATTTCTGAATTCCATACAAGTGAATTCATGCATGATATATGCTACTAGAATTACGTTATGATAGCGTTGCGTCAAAAATATTAGTAAACTCACCGGTAAGAAACATCGTGTCAACAGAACTGCAGAAAGCAGTCAGACATTAGAATTGAAGCCTAGGTGTAGGTCCAACGTCAAGAATGCATTAAAACCCAAGAGTACATACAAGGGTTTTATTATAGGCTTTCCGGAAGCTAAAATACGCACTAAAAAGCACCCGAAACGTACTTTAAGTGCATAAATTTATAAAATTCAGCAATAATCAGCAATATGACACTGTAATATTATGCAGAAATGATGATTTATCATCCAGAATACTTCCCTAAGTGTCGGGAAGTGAAAGTGTCACAAAAGATACTTGAAAGACACTAAACAATGCAATTAAGCACTTAAACGAACCGGTATTTAACCGAATAACCGGACATTACCCGGAACACCAAAATAATGCTAGAAGCATTGTTTTAGTGTTACAAGGCTAGTTACGGTCACCGAACATCATATTACACCTTATAAACAATAAATCACCTAAACATAACACTTAAAAGCTAACTAACTTTGTAACTAAGATTTGGAAACCAACCAAGACCCTCCGCCCCCCCCCCCCCCCCGCCCCCCCACTTAATGGACGGTTGGAGGGTGGATCACACAAGGTGATTTTTTTATTTGTTTAATAGATATGTTACCCACTTTAGAGACATAAAAACCTATGGACTAAGTGATGTTGGAAGGAACATAATAAATAACCACTAGATTACCCTCATTTTCACAACACCCCAACATTCTCACAAACTCCTCTTCTTCTTCTTCCTATTCACGGCCACACCTCTCCCTCATACACCATCCATCTTCAATCCATCTTCAAGTAATCCAAGGTGGTTCTAAGGTGTCTCGGGCATAACTAAGAAGGTTGCAAGAAAAGGAACTTGAAGGACCTCTTCCGTGTTCTTTTATCCACCACTTTTCTACACTTGAACTCCCCTAGCCTTGTGCTAGTGGTAAGCACTTAGATCCTTGTATTTTACTTGTTACTTTGGTGGTTAATAGATGATAAGAATGATAAAAGTTAAGAAACTTTAAAGATCATGAACAAATGTTGAACATGATGTGTTAAAAGGTGGATAAAGAGAAGATATATGTGTAAAACATGATAAATCTGAGTAATACAAACACTAATCTGCTGTAAATAATATATGTTACGATATAAATCGTTATTAGGACAAATGGTGATCGTATGTGTGCCTTTTAGTAACCTTTAAACTAAAAACAGCATGCTGAGTTGTATTTTTAGCCGACTTTAACTGGCTGTAACAGGACCTTAACAAAACGAAAAATGTATTTTCTAAAGTCTAGATTCATGTATTATGAAATACGGTTCTAATGGCACTGGAATCATAATTTTTGGACTCCGTTTACTATTTTTAAAGTGTCTTTTCGTAACAGCAGCTAGAGCTGCATTTTTGCTGCTGAAAATGTGCGTCCTGTTTTCTGTCATAACTTGTATTCTGTGTGGAGTCTGATCACGAAATTTATACCATAGTTGACCACTGATGTATTTGTAATTCTTCCACTGGAATTTCATAAATCGGACTCACGATGAATTTTTAATGAATTATTTCGTGAACTGCAATCAGAAAGCGACAAATCTGATTGCAGTCCGGAAAATAAATTCTTATAAAATATTGGTAATGAACTGGACCCCGATATTTTTACACAATAATTTTTTGATCGTTTAAGACGTTCTTTAAAAATTTGGGAATTTTTGGAATAAGATAACTATTTTACTAAAATGCCTGAAAACAGCCCAATTTGTATATCTAAACTGAAAGGATATAAGTATGTATATTTGTGAGGAAAAATATATATTTATTGATCGCCATATTTTGTGCTAAGTGTATGTAGTATGTATTATACTTGATAGTGTATTAGGACTTAAGAATACACTAAATACTCATGAGAAGTGAAAACACAAAAATACACATACACCATACTTAGGCAAAATACATAATTCGGGTGCAAAGTGCATAATACAAGAAACTTATAATTATTTTTGAGAAAATAATATAAGTAAGACACTTAGTTAAAACTATAAGTTATTTTTAACAGAAGAATACGTACACAAGAGATAGTGACTGTACTTGTGCGATACAAGTCTAGTGACTAACGTTAAGAAAACACGTATAGGTCATTACGCTAGATAAACAAATCTGGTGAAGTTTACGACGCAAGGAACGCAAAGCAGTGAGTTCATGCTCCCCCTTTTCTTTAACTGTTTTTGGTTTTATAACTCTCGGGGGTGAAATACATGTTTCAAATATTACAATTTTTACAAATGGTAAAAATACAAGAAGCACTCTTGGCGAGAATGAGTACCGAGTGCAATATGCTTTGAGAATACGAGAAGCACTCTTGGTGAGTGCAATATGATGAGCTTTAAGAAATGCCTAGAAAATACTAGATCATGTGAGCATAGACTAAATACAGAAATGCCATTAATACTTAATTAGGGACGAGGGTTAGATCTAACGGGTACGGCCGAGCCCCACTCATGGTCCTTATGTGACCACTTGAGTGCTTCGGTGTCCCAGTCGAGGGAAATCGACACAGTCGAGGTTAATCGACACAGTCGAGGGTAATCGACACAGTCAAGGGAAATTGACACAGTCGAGGTTAATTGACACAGTTGAGGGTAATCGACACAGTTAAAGGAGCCAATACTAATGCTCCCCATGTCCTCACACGCTTTGAAGGAGAATATACTAATGCTCCCTATGTCCTCACGTGCCTTAATGTCCTTGTATAAACAATCATTTAATACATGGGGTACTCAAGAAAACTTGATTTATACTTGAAGTACGTGGGGTACTCAAGAAAACTTGAATGATACTTGAGTACGTGGGGTACTCAAGAAAAACTTGAATTATACATGACATATACTATGTTTTCATACAAAGTATACAAACGTGAAATACCAAAACGCATGAACTCGCTCAACTTTATGTTGATGTTTTCCAAAATTACATGTATTTCAGGTGACTGGATGGATCTTGGGCGCAAATGTCATAGCTAGAAGTAGACTTCAAGTTTAGATGTCATCCACTTTTGTTGAATTGTAACCTAGACGAACGTTGTGTTTTTAAAACTTAAATAACGAGTATTTGTAATACTCAAATTTTCATGAATGGATGAACATCGTTTTGATCATGTAGTTGTCTATTATGATTGAATGCAATGATAACAAACTAGTCACACATCGTACGCTTCCGCAAAAGACAGGGTGTGACAGTTTGGTATCAGAGCCTCGATTGTACTGAACTAGGATTCTTTCTCGAGTATAGACTACAATCACTAGAGTTCTCACACAAAAACTTTTTACAAAAAGGTTTTCATTGCATTCACGTAAGCGCCAAGATCCACGAGTCAAACACTTTTCAAAAAGAGACAAGGCAAGGACATTAGTGAGGAATACCCTTAAGATAAGGTGCCAATTAAGGCATAGTCTACACGAGTTAGACTTACCAACAATAAAATACACCCTTGGTGATCAGTAATACCAAGTAGTGTTTTTGTCGTGAATCGACAACTAGAAAAATGACCCCCCCCCAAAAAAAAAAAACGAGAGTTATACGTTACATTAAATTGCTTAATTTTGCTATGTAGCATATATGATATACATACATACATACATACAAATAAGTGTACGGAATGATTATTGACGTGAATAAGATACTTTCGACTCCGACTCCTATTACTGTACGTGACTCGCATGATGAAGCTACCGACCTCGCGTCCTTTGCAAAGCTCATGGCTGGGAGTGATTACCAAACAAGATGCTGAGCTTGCTTCCGTAGGAGATGGCTGATCTTCCCTCTCGATTGTGAAAATGCCTAACTACGGTGATGATGACGAGGCAGAGGCGGCAACCTTGAACAAATCCTTGATCAACGGGACGAGATCCCTGCGGCTTATGTGAAGCAAGATTGACGACATACTTGACCAGAGAAGGAAGATGAAGTATTCATCACGAAGGTGCCCCTCCAACTACTAGGAGTTCTCTCTATTTTTACTTCATCTAATCATCGTGCCTATTCGCGCGTAACAACAACGAGTGTTAGTGCGTGGACCACTGCAATGGTCCTTTCCATGACAGAGGTATAAGGACAGTAGTGTCCCCTCCTTGATTGATCATCTGCTTGGACGAGAGAAAATTGGGGTAACTGTGCAAGGCAATTTATTATTATGGGGGCCCACGTAATAACGACTTGTAGTGCACAGAAATCCTGGTGGACTCTGCGGGTCAAGTCAAAGATCACCATCCCTCCAAAAATTAAACTCTAGGTGTTCACACCTTCATATGGTAGAACAATGCATAGATCAGTGCTTTAGCGCGTTATAAAGTAGGAAGCCAGTCTTAGCCTACTTCGTGACTGACACTTCTACCTGTATACGAGACGTTTGGGAAAACGACGTTTAAGCAAGTGAAGATGGGTGACATTCAAAAGATTCAGCGACGTTACACTCTCTATCACCTCCACACGAACAACCCCATCTAAGGGAAAATATACACATCAATAAAATCAATATAGCAGGAAATAACTGAAACCTAAATGGCCGAGGCGATGTAACCTCGAGTTCATTTCATTACACACAATAAGCCAAGTTGGCAAGCCTATGTGAAGGCACATTAATTGTTTCCTCGCTCATACATTGATTATATATACATGTGAAATTGGGTGATTATATGATGGCTTACGGTGCTATGTACCTCATAGACAATTATGGAATATTGTCTAACCTACTTCATACCTTTGTACAGAAGAGAATGCCGCCCAGACGAGACACAAACACCAGTACATTGCCAAGAACAAAAGCTAAGCTTCAAGAACGTATTGCACAGGCAATTGCACGACATGAAGCCCTCCGCTCTGAGCACAGCAGTGGCACTACCGGAAATAACCCTCCAACTGGCTGCACCTATAAACAATTCCTGGACTGCAAGCCATTGAATTTTGATGGCACAGGAGGTGCCGTTGCATTTGTACGTTGGGCAGAAAAGACTGAGTCCATTCTAAGAATGAGTAACTGTTTACCCCAGCAGAGTGTTACCTATATCTCAGGGTTATTTCTAGATGGTGCACTCTCCTGGTGGAACCTTCAGGTTCAAACCCTTGGTGCAGATGCTGCTTATGCACTGAGCTGGGACGAGCTCAAGGAAATGATGGAAAAGAAATATTGTTCTAGGGCTGAAATCCAGAAGCTTGAGGTGGAGTTCTGGAACTTGAAAATGGACGGACCCAAGATTCCTGAATACGTCCAGCGATTTCACGACTTGTCTAGGGTCGTCCCCTACTTAGTCAAGCCAGAATTCAAGAGAATTGAACGATTCATTTGGGGACTTGCACCTCAGATCAGGAGCTTGGTCACTACCTCAAGGCCTCCAACCATCGCAGAGGCTATCGATTTAAGCGTTACACTAACTGAAGAAGCTCTACGTGCGGGAAAATTTTCAGAATCTGAGGATAACTAGAAAGAGACTCATATGGAGTCATCAGGCAATATGAAAAGGAAGTCTTCAAACCTAAAGGTGGGTACACGAGTCAGCTACGGAAACTCTAAAGCAAACAAAAGAAAGAAAGGGAATCCGCCGCATGGCAGAAAAACTGATGGAGCCACTATTAAGGCCGGTGGTAAAATTTACTCGGGGACTAAGCCGAGGTGCGGGAAATGCAATTTTCACCATGAAGGTCGATGTCTGAGGCCTAAGTGCGGGAAGTGTGGAAAAGAAGGGCACAGCAAGGACGCCTGTTGGGCGAAGGACCCAGATGGAAGAAATAAGAGAATACTAGGTTGCTACAGATGTGGTGAAGCAGGGCACTTTAGGAAAGATTGCCCTAAGAAGAAACAAACAAGGAAGGGTTTTCACGATTGAAAATCGTGAAGCACGCCAGGATCCAGATGCGGTTACGGGTACGCTCCCTATTAACCAACCTAATGCATCTACTTTTAATTAATACTGGCATCAACTTTAACCTTACATGCTTAGAACTTAAGAAACTGCTTGGCCTAGTTTCAAGTAAAATAGACGTCCTGTATTCTTTAGAAATGGGCATATAGAAGGCTAGTTTAAACAGTCGAAGCAATTAAGGATTGTATTTAGGGACTCAGAAGGCCGGAACTTTTGATTACCATTGACTCGCGAAGTCATAATATGATAGTCAGCATGGATCGGAAATCCAGGTATACAGCTGAATTCGTTCGATATGAGAAAATCAGACACATCCCTCTTGCGAATGATGAAACCCAACTTTCCTGCAATAGGCGCAAGGATGCTAGACCCCACAAGGCGGCAGATCTACGACATCCCTCATTGGTCGAAGAGGCATAGAAACGCCTCCGAGTAGACTACAGAGCCTGAGAACATCCCCGTGATGGAAAAGGTTCCATGAGCCTTTTCTGAGGACCTGCCAGGAATACCTCCACAACGACAAGAGAAGTTTGTGATGAACCTCGTGCCGGAAGCGGCATCAGCGCCGAATGACGCCTTACCGACTGGCTTCGTCCGCGAGGCATAAACCTCTGATATAACCGCAAGAGCAGCCAGACAGAGGAAATTAAGGACATAACATCCTTAGATAAGGACTTGAGGAGAAAGTTGACAGTTCCATTTTTTTGCATAAATTCTAGAGAATTGAAAATCAGAATCCTTTGTCAAGGACTGATGACATGAAACAGACAAATCATAAGATCCTAGTTACCACTCAAGGATCGATTTGAGTACAAGATATCCTCCACGGTGAATACAAGAAGGAAATATCCTTAAAACGACCTTTAGGACTCGCTTCAAGCATTACGAGTTCCTTGTCGTATCATTTGGCTTAACACATGCATCGACAATATTCATGGACCTCATGAATCGAACATGTAAGCCATATCTGGATAAGTCATATACTTATTGACTACATTCTTATATGGCCAACGACCAAGGAAGGTCGGGAGCAACAGCTGCAATTTACCTTGCAACTCTTAGAGAAAGCACAGTTATGTGCAATGATGACGAAAAGCGGATTTCGAGTTCGCGAAGGGAGAAATTTAAGATACATGGTGGATAAGAACGAAATTCATGCCAACCCTGCAACCAAGAGCTAAGGAGCTAGAGTTGCAATTATGTGACGCCTCTCAATAAAGTCTCGATTGTACGTCGATGTAACGAGACCCAACATTGTGTACGCGGCACATTGATTAAGGAATCATGAGAAAAGACCTTGAGATAGATACAGTAATTGCGCGCCGTAAACTGGACGTCATTACCTGATAGAAAACGCTGCACGATCTTTACTGATCACAAGGGTTGCAGCACACCGATGATCGTAAGAACTCGAATATGAACTGAGCTGCTGAACGATGCAGGCGGTACGAACACAATACGTGCTTGTGTGATAAACTTTAATGAAAAGTCGGAACACTCACTTGCCCTTAGTGGAGTTTTCCTACAACGGCATCTATCACACCGCCGTCTAAACCGCTTCGTGTAAAGCTTTAGACGGAACATAATGAGTCAATTTCCGTCATGTTGAACGGAGACCAGAAATAAACAATCAACTGGCCCGAGATGACCCAGGAAAACTAGAGGCCAGATCGTTCAGATACATGATCATATCAGGACAGCCCGCAGAATACAGAAAGATAGCGCCGATGAGCGGCAGAAGTCGAAAGAATTTGAGACAAGAAGTATGGCTTTAATGAGAGCCTCGCCTAGAGAAGGCGTAGTGTGAGTTGGAAAACGAAAAGGTTGAATCCCCGGTGTAGGGATCAGAACCATTGTTCACAAGATGAAACTCCCAGAAAAAGATCAGTAGTGATCGCGACACATTCATGTGTCTAATCGTTAGAGGAGTCTGACTCAAGGAATAGTCGTTGTTCCCACAAATAAGATTCACGTCAATGACAAACGACAAAAAATTACTATAGAAACCTGTTAGATTTAGACCAAGAGTCCACAATACTATAGAAACCTGTTGAGGTTTTGGACCAAGAGTCCACAATACTATAGAAACCTGTTGAGGTTTTGGACCAAGAGTCCACAATACTATAGAAACCTGTTGAGGTTAGGGACCAAGAGTCCACAAGACACAGAAAAGTCATGATCGACTTACTTGAGTATGATAGAATTCATGACATGACCCAGAGATTTCATGGGAACATAAAGACAAATCATGAATCTAAGTGACCATATTGGTTTCACAACTCCCCTGCGACCGATGGCATCGCTTGAATTTCGGGACGAAATTCTTTTAACGGGGGGGGGGGGGGGAGACTGTGACAATCGTCACTTTTCCGTACATCCCGTACACGAAATGAACAGTAATTTGTGCTTAAATGACTGTGCATGATCTGGTTTACCAGACAAATAAATTTCTGAATTCCATACAAGTGAATTCATGCATGATATATGCTACTAGAATTACGTTATGATAGCGTTGCGTCAAAAATATTAGTAAACTCACCGGTAAGACACATCGTGTCAACAGAACTGCAGAAAGCAGTCAGACATTAGAATTGGAGCCTAGGTGTAGGTCCAACGTCAAGAATGCATTAAAACCCAAGAGTACATACAAGGGTTTTATTATAGGCTTTCCGGAAGCTAAAATACGCACTAAAAAGCACCCGAAACGTACTTTAAGTGTAGAAATTTATAAAATTCAGCTATAATCAGCAATATGACACTGTAATATTATGCAGAAATGATGATTTATCATCCAGAATACTTCCCTAAGTGTCGGGAAGTGAAAGTGTCACAAAAGATACTTGAAAGACACTAAACGATGCAATTAAGCACTTAAACGAACCGGTATTTAACCGAATAACCGGACATTACCTGGAACACCAAAATAATGTTAGAAGCATTGTTTTAGTGTTACAAGGCTAGTTACGGTCACCGAACATCATATTACACCTTATAAACATTAAATCACCTAAACATAACACTTAAAAGCTAACTAACTTTGTAACTAAGATTTGGAAACCAACCAAGACCCTTCCCCCCCACTTAATGGACGGTTGGAGGGTGGATCACACAAGGTGATTTTTTTATTTGTTTAACAGATATGTTACCCACTTTAGAGACATAAAAAACTATGGACTAAGTGATGTTGGAAGGAACATAATAAATAACCACTAGATTACCATCATTTTCACAACACCCCAACATTCTCACAAAATCCTCTTTTTCTTCTTCCTATTCACGGCCACACCTCTCCCTCATACACCATCCATTTTCAATCCATCTTCAAGTAATCCAAGGTGGTTCTAAGTAGGGATGTTCAAAAAAATCCGAATCCGAAACCGAATCCGAAATATCCGATAACCCATATCCGGAATATCCGAAAATTCGGATATGCGAAAATCGGATAATCCGAAAATTCGGATTCGGATTCGGATAGTGATTTTGAGAATTTTCGGATATTCGGATTATCCGAAAATATCCGAAAATTTAATTTTTATTTTTTTCGGATATCCGAATATCCGAAAATATCCGAAGTATCCGAAAAATATCCGAAGTATCCGAAAAATATCCGAAATATCCGAAAAAGTATCCGAAATATCCGAAACAATATCCCAAGTATCCGAAAAATATCCGAAATATCCGAAAAAATATCCGAAATATCCGAAATTTATATTTGGATATCCGAAACTATCCGAAAAATCTGGTTCCAAATAATAAAAAATAATAAAAAATTAAAAATTAAATAAAAAATTGGATATTCGGATATCCGATTAGATATCCGAACCCGAATCCGAAATTTCTTTCGGATTCGGGTTCGGATGTCAATATTTCACTATCCGAAATTTCGGATATCCGATTTTCGGATATCCGAAATTTCGGATATCCGATTTTCGAAAACCGGATTATCCGATGTTGAACACCCCTAGTTCTAAGGTGTCTCGGGCATAACTAAGAAGGTTGCAAGCAAAGGAACTTGAAGGACCTCTTCTGTGTTCTTTTATCCACCACTTTTCTACACTTGAACTCCCCTAGCCTTGTGCTAGTGGTAAGCACTTAGATCCTTGTATTTTACTTGTTACTTTGGTGGTTAATAGATGATAAGAATGATAAAAGTTAAGAAACTTTAAAGATCATGAACAAATGTTGAACATGATGTGTTAAAAGGTGGATAAAGAGAAGATATATGTGTAAAACATGATAAATCTGAGTAATACAAACACTAATCTGCTGTAAATAATATATGTTACGATATAAATCGTTATTAGGGCAAATGGTGATCGTATGTGTGCGTTTTAGTAACCTTTAAACTAAAAACAGCATGCTGAGTTGTATTTTCAGCCGACTTTAACTGGCTGTAACAGGACCTTAACAAAACGAAAAATGTATTTTCTAAAGTCTAGATTCATGTGTTATGAAATATGGTTCTAATGGCACTGGAATCATACTTTTGGACTCCGTTTACTACTTTTAAAGTGTCTTTTCGTAACAGCAGCTAGAGCTGCATTTTTGCTGCTGAAAATGTGCGTCCTGTATTCTGTCATAAGTTGTATTCTGTGTGGAGTCTAATCACGAAATTTATACCATAGTTGACCACTGATGTATTTGTAATTATCCCACTGGATTTTCGTAAATCAGACTCACGATGAATTTTTAATGAATTATTTCGTAGACAACAATCAGAAAGCGACAAATCTGATTGCAGTCCGGAAAATAAATTCTTATAAAATATTGGTAATGAACTGGACCCCGATATTTTTACACAATAATTTTTTGATCGTTAAAGACGTTCTGTAAAAATTTGGGAATTTTTGGAATAAGATAACTATTTTATTAAAATGCCCGAAAACAGCCCAATTTTGTATATTTAAACTGAAAGGATATAAATATGTATATTTGTGAGGAAACATATATATTTATTGATCGCCATATTTTGTGCTAAGTGTATGTAGTATGTATTATACTTGATAGTGTATTAGGACTTAAGAATACACTAAATACTCATGAGAAGTGAAAACACAAAAATACACATACACCATACTTAGGCCAGATACATAATTCGGGTGCAAAGTGCATAATACAAGAAACTTATAATTATTTTCGAGAAAATAATATAAGTAAGACACTTAGTTAAAAATATAAGTTATTTTTAACACAAGAATACGTACACAAGAGATAGTGACTGTACTTGTGCGATACAAGTCTAGTGACTAACGTTAAGAAAACACGTGTAGGTCACGACGCTAGATAAGCAAATCCGGTGAAGTTTACGACGCAAGGAACGCAAAGCAGTGAGTTCATGCTCCCCCTTTTCTTTAACTGTTTTTGGTTTTATAACTTTTGGGGGTGAAATACATGTTACAAATATTACAATTTTTTACAAATGGTAAAAATACAAGAAGCACTCTTGGTGAGAACGAGTACCTAGTTGTCACACCCCGAATTTTCCACGAGTCACCGATGGGCCCGGAGGGGAGTATCGTGACGTGGTTAGCAACATAATAGTCAAACAACACAATATATAATATGCACAATGGAAGCAAATAAAAGATATAATTCAACCGATTATAATATTGTAATATCATGTATCACAACAGTCGATTGTTTATCCACAGATGGATCGAAAATAAAGTGGAAACAATAGTTCAACAGACTTTAGGCATCTTAAGCTTGCGAGACTTCTATTGATGCTAAGGAGAAATCCCAGCCAATTACGCTTAGTACCTGCATTTAATCTTTTTGGGAAAATACGTCAGTTTACACTGGTAAATACAATCAACTGACTCATTTTGGAAAATGATTAAAAATTGATTTGGATGCACGTAGCAAAAACATTTTATAACTTGGGAGAATTATTTAAATATATAATCTTGTGAACGAATTACATGTTCCTTATGCGTTCAGTAGCCCGGACGTACCGGGTTAAAGATCAATAGACACACCACATCAACTATTTATGCACTGACGAGTGTACGCCTACACTCCGCGCTTAGGTCGTGGCCATTTCGTAAAATGATGCCAAGGATATCCGGGACATGGTCATTAACCCCCCAAAGGCTTTTAAGTAAACAAAACTGTTTAAACGGGCCGATCAAATTATTCAATTAACCACCAAACGATGGAAGATTTGATGCCCGACCAAGCGGTATTTTATATACCGTAACCCAAGCCCGTATAGGGAAATAAGTTAAAAGTATTTACCTGAGCAAAGTAATAATCACAATAAGCAAATTGCAAGTAGCTTTTACTGGTCCTCCTAATCTGGAACGAAGGTTTATAATAACCTATTAGAATCCTAACGGGTCTTTAATTAAGCTTAAGCTTAAACCGGTTAGTTTCAAAGATATGGTTCGTACGCACGATTAAGCGAAGACCGGATAGAATGTGATTTAGACCCGACAAGTTTGAAGACTTGCTTAATATCGGTATTTCATACACATTCTGGATTTTGAGATAAAACCGATAAGGTTTGACCCGTTTAGGCTAATTTATGTAAACTAGTTACATAAACCGAACCGAACGCGTAATAAGCGTAACGGGTATACATATGAGCCATTTACAAGTTTCCTAAGTTAACATGCTTCATATATGTTGTGACATCAGTAAGATGTCTTTCGTTATGCCCGAAACGAATTTAAACACAAACTATGCCCCATAGGGGTAGTTTGGTCATTTAAAAGGTCATAAAAGAGTTTAAGTATTTACCTGAGTTACAGGTCTGATGTAATCAGCAAAAATACTTATTTTACTAAGTTATAACAGTAGGGTAAAGTATATATGTGAAATTTATCAATTCTAACCAAACTATGCACCGTAGGGGCATTTTGGTAATTTCACATAAGCCATAAAGCTCAAAACTGAAGTCTGAGTTAAACAACTTTTGCTTACTGTTAATAATATTATAATTTGCCTCAAATATCAGTAGGTATCAACCCTTGTATGTTTAAAATAGTTCTAGTACATACTATGCGTTAAAAACGCTTAAAAAGGTGATTAGAAGCCATTTCCGGGTTTGATACAATAAGCTGATATTTTTACTATTCCAGAAGGCTTAAAATAATTTATTTATCATATGTGATCAGTAGCAAAAGGTTTGGAGTCAATTAGATGTGTAAAACTCATTTTATAGCCCGTAAGGGCAAAACCGACAATTACCGGATTAAGCCTACGACTATAAGTTATGCTCAGCCTAAAATTAATTAAAAATATTCAAAATCCCAAAATAATATATTACATCAGTGGGTAAAGAGTTTGATATCAAAAAGTATGTTTAAATAGGCTATACGCTAATTATGTCGTTTAATTAACATAAAGTTTTCATTTTACGCTAACGAGCATAACTCTTAATCTACACCTCAAACTGATGTCAAACTTTGGGTGCAAGTTTAAATATCAGTAATTAAAGTTTCTACTCTTTTACATTTCCAAAAATCACGTTTTAAGGTGAAAAGGGCATAATGGTCAACATATGAGCAATTAACGGAATCATGCGTATTAATTGGTTAACTAATGAACCATGGTGTATGATCATAGATGGTTATACTAGCATGTAACCTGGTCCAAAATAAGGCTCTAAGGTATTTCTAAAACGTACCAAAGCGGGTCAGAACTGAAGTCAAAGCAAAAGTCAAAGCAAAAGTCAAAGCTTTGCGACTTTCGGTTCCGAACCGGGTCTAAACAGTAAATTGTCGGGTTGAACATGTTTAGAAATGTTCTTACACTAATTACCAAGTTATATTTATGATCAAACAGGTTGTATGTGTTCTACATTGCTAATCATGCATAAATTAGAAACTAAGTATCCTGTTGACTTTTTATTAACAAATTTGACCCGACATTTGACCTAGTTAGAGTGGGAATCAGGGGGAACCCTTTTAAGGGTTTATTACCCACATAATTACCAACTTATAACTGCTTTTGATTCGACTAATCACTGGACCATTAGTGATTAATCTTAAAGTCAACCGTTAATTACGACTGTTTGACTTTTAAGCTAAAACTAAGTAAAAACTTAACTAAGAAAGGTTAAGCAAACTTACTAGAGTCCTTTGCACGAATTATGATCACTTGAGAGAAGTCTTGAGCTCCAGAAGTGATCAGGAATGCAAGAATGAAGGTGTGAAGAATGTTTGCAACTTCATGGCCTTATATAGTGATTTAATCACCATAAAATGTTGACACACAAGTCTACAGCTGACCACAACTCATCCACAAGTGTCCCTAGATGTTTAGGCGTTGTTTAGGGGTCAAGAAAGATGTGGAAAATCAGTTAAAGTCGAGCAGAATGCAAAAGGCAGGCAAGAACCCAAGTTTCTCAGAACTGGCAGTCCCTCGCGGCACGCGTAGACCCCCCCCCTGGGGCTTCGCGTGGCGCGAGGCCTTGTCTGATCAAATCAGAATTTCTGATTTATTGCGTTTTGATCCTTGGCTCTTCAAACTTTGTTTAGACTTCATTTTCTTGCACTATGAACCCTCCAAATTGATGTTTAAGGGCTTTAAGACATATACCCATTTTGTTAAGTCCCCGGTTAACTTTATTGTTACCCGAAAAGTCCTAACTTTCAACGTTGACGCTTTAACCCCCGCACACGAATTTGATCATAACTTTCTCATACAATAATGAAACTTTATGAAATTTATATCGTGCATTCTAGTGAGCATAATTTACCGTTACAAAGCTTCGGGTTTGCTAAAAGGTCACTCAGAGGTATAACTTAAACATGTTGACACATTTAACCCCTGTAGTTTGAAATCTCTCACTTTCTTTCATTTTTTAGCTTCGTATAATACATGATTTATTCGTTTGAAGGTATGAGCATCATGTAGGGTTAATGTACAATATATTTATTCACTGTTGACATTTAGAACCCGTATATTCACATACTTTCCATGACTGTCAAATTTAGTCCTTCTATAACATTCTTTCACACGTTCAAACATATGACACGTGTCTACACATTATAGGACGTGAATTTTCGAGGTGTTATATCCTCACCCCCTAAAAGAAATCTCGACCCCGAGATTTACTGAAATAAATAAGGGTACTTTTCTTTCATCGTGGATTCAACCTCCCACGTATATTCGGGACCTCTACGGGCATCCCATTTGACCTTTACAATAGGCACATGCTTCCTTCGAAGCTTCTTAACCTGTCGATCTTCAATCGACAACGGTTTTTCCACAAATTTTAAGCTCTCATCTATATGCACATCTGTATGTGGTATAACCAGTAATTCATCAGCGAAGCACTTCTTCAGATTGCAGATGTGGAACACATTGTGAATTCCACTGAGCTCTTCTGGTAAGTTTAACTTATAGGCAATTGACCCGACACGTTCGATAACCTCGAAAGGTCCTATGTATCTCGGGCTTAACTTGCCTTTCTTACCAAATCGCATCACCCCCTTCCAGGGTGATACTTTAAGCAACACTTTGTCACCTACTTCGAAGTGAAAAGCTTTACGCTTTGGATCTGCGTAACTCTTCTGCCTATCTCGGGCAGCTTTGAGACGGTCATGAATCTAGACAATCTTGTCCGTCATTTCAAAGACTATCTCTGGTCCTGATAATTGGACATCTCCAACTTCCGCCCAACAAACGGGCGTTCTACACTTTCTACCGTATAAGGCCTCAAAAGGTGCAGCCTTGATGCTGGTATGGTAGCTATTGTTGTAGGAGAATTCGATTAACGGTAGGTGTTTATCCCAACTACCACCCAAGTCAGTCACACATGCTCGTAGCATGTATTCCAACGTTTGAATAGTACGCTCACTCTGGCCGTCCGTCTGAGGATGGTAAGCCGTACTAAAATTCAAACGTGTGCCCAAAGATTGCTGGAAACTCTTCCAAAAATGTGACGTGTATCTAGTATCTCGGTCAGAGATAATAGACACAGGTATGCCATGTAAGGCTACAACCTTATCTACATACAGTTGGGCTAACATGTCGGAGCTATAAGTCTCCTTGATGGGTAAGAAATGTGCTGACTTAGTCAGTCTATCAACTATAACCCATATTGTATCGTTTCCTTTCCTTGTCTTAGGTAACTTGGTGATAAAATCCATGGTTACCATTTCCCACTTCCACGTAGGAAATTCAGGCTGTTGTAGCAAGCCTGACAGCTTTTGATGTTCTGCTTTGACTTGCGCACAAGTCAAGCACTTAGCTACATAGGCAGCTACAGACTTTTTCAAGCCTATCCACCAATAGTTTGCCCTTAGATCCTGGTACATCTTATAAGCTCCAGGATGAACGGAATATTTAGAACTATGGGCTTCCTGAAGGATAACATCTCGAAGTCCTCCATAAATTGGAACCCATATTCGTCCATTCAATCTCAGAATTCCGTCTTTGCCAAGAGATAACTGCTCCTCAGTTACTCCTAGCTTTTCATTAGGATAGTTAGCTTCCAACACAGCTTCCTTCTGTGCAGCTAACAACCTTTCTATCAAACTGTTCTTTATCTACATGCGCTTGGCATTGATTCGGATGGGTTTCACCCTTTCCTTTCGACTCAAGGCATCAACGACTACATTCGCCTTGCCGGGATGATATCTGATTTCACAATCATAATCATTTAAAGTCTCCATCCAACGGCGTTGCCTCATGTTTAAATCCTTCTGATTAAACAGGTGCTGAAGGCTCTTGTGATCAGAATAGATCACACACTTGATCCCATATAAATAATGCCTCCACAGTTTTAGTGCGAATACAACGACACCCAACTCCAAGTCATGGGTGGTGTAATTCTTTTTGTGCACTTTTAACTGTCTTGAAGCGTAGGCAATAACCTTGCCTTTCTGCATAAGCACACACCCCATGCCAGTGTGCGATGCATCGCAGTAAACTACGAACTCTTCGGTGCTTCAGGCAATGTCAGTACAGGAGCGTTGCTCAACTTCTGTTTAAGGATATCAAAAGATTCTTGCTGCTTAGGGCCCCAAACGAAATTTACTTTCTTCTTAGTCAAGGAAGTTAAGGGTGCAGCAATCCTTGAAAATTTTTCAATGAAACGTCTGTAATATCCTGCCAATCCTAGGAAGCTACGGATCTCTGTAGGCGTCTTTGGCTCTTGCCAATTCATGACAGCTTCAACCTTAGCGGGATCCACTTGGATACCACGCTCACTCACCACATGTCCAAGGAATTGGACTTCTCGAAGCCAAAACTCACACTTGGAAAATTTGGCGTAGAGTTTCTCATGATGTAGAAGTTTGAGAATACAGCGAAGGTGTTTCTCATGGTCAGCTTGGTTCTTCGAGTAAATGAGAATGTCGTCGATGAAAACGATGACGAATTTATCCAAGTAAGGCTTGCATACGCGATTCATGAGATCCATGAACGCGGCTGGTGCATTAGTGAGCCCAAAAGGCATCACTAGGAATTCGTAATGACCATAACGAGTCCTAAATGCTGTTTTGTGCACGTCTTCATCTCTAACCTTCAGTTGATGGTAGCCTGACCTCAAGTCAATCTTCTAGAAATAACTTGATCCTTGCAATTGATCGAACAAATCGTCGATCCTGGACAAAGGATACCTATTCTTGATCGTGACCTTATTAAGCTCACGGTAATCGATGCACATACGCATCGATCCATCCTTCTTCTTGAGAAACAAGACTGGTGCTCCCCAAGGAGACGAACTAGGTTTAATGAAACCTTTAGCTAGTAATTCAACTAGTTGCATTCTTAATTCCTTCATCTCCGTTGGCGCCAACCTATAAGGTGCTCTAGCAACTGGAGCTGCTCCAGGGATGATATCAATCCTGAATTCCACTTGCCTATCTGGTGGCAAACCAGGTAGTTCTTCCGGAAAAACTTCAGGGTATTCAGAAATGACGGGGATGTCTTCTATCTTCGGTTTAGGCTCATCAATAATCACTTGTGCCATGTAGATGACACAACCCTCCTTTAAACACTTTGAAGCCTTGAGCATAGTCACTTTCTCAGGCAGTCCATACTGGGTATCTCCCCGAATGGAAAGTGATTCACCAGACGGAGTCTTAATCACCACTTGCTTTCTGTTGCAGACGATTTGGGCCTGGTTATGAGATAACCAGTCCATACCCAAAACTATTTCAAAACCGGCTAACTTAAATGGAAGCAGGGACAGAGGAAAAGAATGCTTCTTAATGGATAGAACACATCCATTTAACACAGTATAGACGGTTTCTAGTGTGCCATCTGCTAACTCCACCTCATAATTCACACTTAAGGTTTTGACAGGTAATTTCAACAATTCAAAAACTTATTATCTATGAAAGACTTATCAGCGCCTGTATCAAAAAGTACTCTTGCATAGACATCATTTACAAGGAAAGTACATGTAATCACATTGTCGTCTAGAACCGCTTCCTTTGCATCCATTCTGAAGACTCTAGCATTGGTCTTCTTGGCCTCTTCAGGCTTCTTGGCGTATTTAGGGCAGTTAGTTTTAATGTGCCCCTTTTCATTGCAACGGTAGCACGTTGCGTCCTTCAGCTTCTTGCAGTCCAAGGTCTTGTAATCCGTGGACTTGCATATTCCACATGCAAAAGTTTTTGACTAAGTCTGCGAGCTCGACTCGAGTCTGCACTTTCCATAGTGCTGTTTCTTGCAAATTTTGCATTTGGGCTTCTCACCAGACTGATGCCCATCTTTCCTTGACTCAGATCCCTTCTTGTTGTCATCGTTTCCACGGTGCTTCTTGTTCGACCTCCGTGAATTATCATCTTCATGTTTTCTCTTCTCAGCATCTTTGTTCCTCAGCGATCTTTGTCTGACCGCATCCAGAGTGAGGGACAGAGATATGTCAGCTACAGATCTGAAAGTAGCTGGCCGAGAAGCCTTCACGCTTGCCTTAATTTCCGGGGCTAAACCACCGATAAAACGAGCTATTCTTTTTGGTTCCGGGGTCACCAGATATGGAACCAACCGGGACATTGTGTTGAAGCTCATGAGGTAAGCTTGACAATCAAGGTTTGTCATCACCAACGATAGAAAATCAGACTCTATCTTCTCAACCTCATGCTGGGGGCAGTAATTCTCCCTGATGAGGGCAACGAATTGATCCCATGACATGTTGTACAATGGGATTTTCCCGGTGGCTTGAATCAGAGATCTCCACCAGGCTAGAGCTTCACCCTTAAAAGATTGCGACACAAACTTGACCACATCCCTCTCAGCGCATCCGCTGATATCCACAACTGTGTCCATCTCGTCTAACCACGTCATGCAGTCAATGGCTCCCTTTTCCCCAGTGAAATCCCTGGTCTTGCACGAGACAAAGTATTTATAGGAGCAACCCTTAGTACGTGGTTCTTGATTAAGTACAACCTGTTAAGATGGAGCACTGTGGTGGTTTGAGGAGAGTCTATCATCATCCTTCTTGGGTTCTTCCTTTTTGGAAGGTGGCTTCGAATGTGGCGTAGATAGGGTCCTACTTCGAGTCCCACTATACTCTTCGTACTGCCGCTCTAAGGCTTTTGTAACCGCGTCGTCTACCAACGCTTTCAATTCAGCACCCGTTAAATTAACTCGGGCGTTATCAATATTCTCCACTGGATGGCTATTAATTTCATCTGAGTTAGCCATTTTAATTGAACTGTTACAGAAAACAGGGACAATAGTTTATTTGGGAGTTTATTAGGGAATTGCCCCTTAGGGTAATTCATTAACCATGGTAAACAGAGACAATATTTGGTTAATTTATTAATCGTATTTAATTAGGATTTCAATTATAATTTATCCTAATTATAAACAATAACAATATATATTAGCACATAAGTCCTAGTCACAAGGACATTTTAAATTATAAGATATGATTTCAGAGAATCAAGGCTTTTAAGGTTTGAACATAGTTTATTACCTTTTTCGGACAGGGAGTCATCGCTACCACTGTCTTTTGGCTCATGTAGAAATGGGCAAGGCCCGTAGGCACTATATTACCAACGTATGGTCAAAATATGATCATCTTAATTGATGACCTAAACCCATGATTCAGAGATCATTAAATTGGGTTAGGAATCTTTTGAAGAATCCTTATATAAGAATGACGTGTGTGATTTTAATGAATCACGTCTGCCAGGAGCGTTAACATGTTTACAGATGTTAATAGGGATTTGAATCTTTTAAACAGGTCTTACCATCATGGCCAGGTCTTTATAATGACACTCAGGCTAAGTTTCACTCTTAAGATTCTTATTCAATATCTTAAATTGGCAGATTTATTATTAAAAGGAATGATTTTGATTTATTTATTCCATATAATATATTTATGCAGATAATAGCAAAAATGAAATTTATAAACTTACATTCCATTAATTTATTAAAAGGTTACACGTCGCCCTAAACGGGACTTTTTAAATAAACAAACTTACCCACGCAGGGGTTTAAACAAGGACTTACCCACGCAGGGGCTTAACAACAAACATCATAATAGTCCACGCAAGGACTTACACAAATAACATAATAGTCCACGCAGGGACTTAAACAATAACATACCCTCGTAGGGGTTAACAGAAAAATAGACCCACGCAGGGGTCAAAACAAACAAGCATACCCACGCAGGGGTTTATACAGCAAGACTGGCCCACGCAGAGGCTCAACAACAATTGGAAGGATTCAGTGGTCCTTCTTGCTCTTCCCTTTGATCAAGCTTGTCAATCCTTGGAAGAAGCTTTGTCTCTCCCTGCGGTCGCGGTGAAAGTCTCGCTCAACCTGATCCAGTCTCTGAAGAATTTCCTCCCGTTCTGGGGGAGAAAACTGTGGCGGCTGTGATTGTGTCCGTATGATAGGTCTGGCCGGTATCTGGTACCCATGAGTTGGGTACCCTGCTCCCCAAGGAGCTCCATACGGTCCTTCCGGGTTAAAGGCGTTGTAATTGGCCGCTACCATGTATGGGTCGGCTTCAGCGTAACCGTAGTTGGTATGAGCTGGTTGTTCAAATGGGTTGTACGCCATAGAACCCGTGTATGCTGGAATCGGGTTATCAAAACCCATCAGAGGTGGTTGCTGCGCAACTGGGTGTGAAGGTCCACCCATTTGTGGATCTTCCAGAAGTGGCGGATAGTGACTGCCACTTGATTGTCGAGGAGAGCTGAAATGAAAATCTCCTCCTCCCGCGGACATCCGCGCTCCGGTTCTCCTACGCCTCGGCGGCTGAACTGGTGGCGGTGGAGGTGGTGGCGTGACTGCCACAAAACATGGATCCTCTGAGGGATCTTGTTGCTGCTGTTGCTGCTGTTGGTGAGGTGATGAATGGTGCGAGGGTGTGAAGTACCACTCGTGCTGAGTAAACCTCGCCTGAAAGCTGTCTGGACCACCGTAGGGTGACCCGTGGAAAGAAGATCCATCCGAGATCTCAATAGGATGGTTCGGAGTTCCGGTTGCTGGCTCGACGGGATCTGTGTCCTCGTCCATATCCATAGCGTTGTCCCCCGAGAAGTGGTCCTCCGGTCCCAATGGGTTAAAGCCCACTGGTTCTTGTATAAAATTTGTCGGGTTAAACCGGCCCCTAAAAACAGGTGTAGGGTCACCAAAGGAGTGGTGCGATAAAGATCGCTGTAAAGGTATGTAGGAAGGTTGTGGGTTGTTGGGCTCATTTTCCGAGTGTGGCCCATAAGAGTTATGCACAGGAGGTGTCGAACTGTGCGAAACCGACCGTCTAGCCGGCTCAAAGAGGTTCCTCCGGTTCTGTCGAGGATCGTCACTCTCGGTAGTAGAAGGAGCTTGCACATGCAAAGGTCCTACCTCGTTGTCATTGGGGGCGGTGATTGGCCCCTTTCCTCGTCCTCTTCTTCTAAAGAATCTTGGCGACATTTTTACTCCTGTCAATACAACATGAGATAACGACAAGAATATATATAAAATAAAGGACAAAACAAAAACCAAACAAAGTAGAATTTGTCCTCTGTTATTTGTCTAGACTCGAAAGTTTAGATATGTGCAATTGTGTAACTGAGATTAAACACAAAAGGCTAGTGTTTAATTCATTCAGTGTTGGCTCTGATACCAACCTGTCACACCCCGAATTTTCCACGAGTCACCGGTGGGCCCGGTGGGGAGTATCGTGACGTGGTTGGCAACATAATAGTCAAACAACACAATATATAATATGCACAGCGGAAGCAAATAAAAGATATAATTCAACCGATTATAATATTGTAATATCATGTATCACAACAGTCGATTGTTTATCCACAGATGGATCGAAAATAAAGTGGAAACAATAGTTCAACAGACTTTAGGTATCTTAAGCTTGCGAGACTTCTATTGATGCTAAGCAGAAATCCCAGCCAATTACGCTTAGTACCTGCATTTAATCTTTTTGGGAAAATACGTCAGTTTACACTGGTAAATACAATCAACTGACTCATTTTGGAAAATGATTAAAAATTGATTTGGATGCACGTAGCAAAAACATTTTATAACTTGGGAGAATTATTTAAATATATAATCTTGTGAACGAATTACATGTTCCTTATGTGTTCAGTAGCCCGGACGTACCGGGTTAAAGATCAATAGACACACCACATCAACTATTTATGCACTGACGAGTGTACGCCTACACTCCGCACTTAGGTCGTGGCCATTTCGTAAAATGATGCCAAGGATATCCGGGACATGGTCATTAACCCCCCAAAGGCTTTTAAGTAAACAAAACTATTTAAACAGGCCGATCAAATTATTCAATTAACCACCAAACGATGGAAGATTTGATGCCCGACCAAGCGGTATTTTATATACCGTAACCCAAGCCCATATAGGGAAATAAGTTAAAAGTATTTACCTGAGCAAAGTAATAATCACAATAAGCAAATTGCAAGTAGCTTTTACTGGTCCTCCTAATCTGGAACGAAGGTTTATAATAACCTATTAGAATCCTAACGGGTCTTTAATTAAGCTTAAGCTTAGACCTGTTAGTTTCAAAGATATGGTTCGTACGCACGATTAAGCGAAGACCGGATAGAATGTGATTTAGACCCGACAAGTTTGAAGACTTGCTTAATATGGGTATTTCATACACATTCTGGATTTTGAGATAAAACCGATAAGGTTTGACCCGTTTAGGCTAATTTATGTAAACTAGTTACATAAACCGAACCGAACGCGTAATAAGCGTAACGGGTATACATATGAGCCATTTACAGGTTTCCTAAGTTAACATGCTTCGTATATGTTGTGACATCAGTAACATGTCTTTTATTATGCCCGAAACGAATTTAAACACAAACTATGCCCCGTAGGGGTAGTTTGGTCATTTAAAAAGTCATAAAAGAGTTTAAGTATTTACCTGAGTTACAGGTCTGATGTAATCAGCAAAAATACTTATTTTACTAAGTTATAACAGTAGGGTAAAGTATATATGTGAAATTTATCAATTCTAACCAAACTATGCACCGTAGGGGCATTTTGGTAATTTCACATAAGTCGTAAAGCTCAAAACTGAAGTCTGAGTTAAACAACTTTTGCTTACTGTTAATAATATTATAATTTGCCTCAAATATCAGTAGGTATCAACCCTTGTATGTTTAAAATAGTTCTAGTACATACTATGCGTTAAAAACGCTTAAAAAGGTTATTAGAAGCCATTTCCGGGTTTGATACAATAAGCTGATATTTTTACTATTCCAGAAGGCTTAAAATAATTTATTTATCATATGTGATCAGTAGTAAAAGGTTTGGAGTCAATTAGATGTGTAAAACTCATTTTATAGCCCTTAAGGGCAAAACCGACAATTACCGGATTAAGCCTACGACTATAAGTTATGCTCAGCCTAAAATTAATTAAAAATCTTCAAAATCCCAAAATAATATATTACATCAGTGGGTAAAGAGTTTGATATCAAAAAGTATGTTTAAATAGGCTATACGCTAATTATGTCGTTTAATTAACATAAAGCTTTCATTTTACGCTAACGAGCATAACTCTTAATCTACACCTCAAACTGATGTCAAACTTTGGGTGCAAGTTTAAATATCAGTAATTAAAGTTTCTACTCTTTTACATTTCCAAAAATCACGTTTTAAGGTGAAAAGGGCATAATGGTCAACATATGAGCAATTAACGGAATCATGCGTATTAATTGGTTAACTAATGAACCATGGTGTATGATCATAGATGGTTATACTAGCATGTAACCTGGTCCAAAATAAGGCTCTAAGGTATTTCTAAAACGTACCAAAATGGGTCAGAACTGAAGTCAAAGCAAAAGTCAAAGCAAAAGTCAAAGCTTTGCGACTTTCGGTTCCGAACCGGGTCTAAACAGTAAATTGTCGGGTTGAACATGTTTAGACATGTTCTTACACTAATTACCAAGTTATATTTATGATCAAACAGGTTGTATGTGTTCTACATTGCTAATCATGCATAAATTAGAAACTAAGTATCCTGTTGACTTTTTATTAACAAGTTTGACCTGACATTTGACCTAGTTAGAGTGGGAATCAGGGGGAACCCTTTTAAGGGTTTATTACCCACATAATTACCAACTTATAACTACTTTTGATTCGACTAATCACTGGACCATTAGTGATTAATCTTAAAGTCAACCGTTAATTACGACGGTTTGACTTTTAAGCTAAAACTAAGTAAAAACTTAACTAAGAAAGGTTAAGCAAACTTACTAGAGTCCTTTGCACGAATTATGATCACTTGAGAGAAGTCTTGAGCTCCAGAAGTGATCAGGAATGCAAGAATGAAGGTGTGAAGATTGTTTGCAACTTCATGGCCTTATATAGTGATTTAATCACCATAAAATGTTGACACACAAGTCTACAACTGACCACAACTCATCCACAAGTGTCCCTAGATGTTTAGGGGTTGTTTAGGGGTCAAGAAAGATGTGGAAAATCGGTTAAAGTCGAGCAGAATGCAAAAGGCAGGCAAGAACCCAAGTTTCTCAGAACTGGCAGTCCCTCGCGGCACGCGTAGATCCCCCCCCCTGGGGCTTCGCGTGGCACGAGGCCTTGTCTGATCAAATCATAATTTCTGATTTATTGCGTTCAAATATAGCTCACCCTCAGCTAAAAATGATGAAACATTGAAAAATGCTAATCATGGCTGTTGAAACAAAAGATCCTCTAAAGGGGACACACCAAAAGTCGAAGCCGTCATCTCTCTGCGTATCGAAAGATCGACCTGAGCTCTCACGGCCCTCGTACTATAATTTATTCCCAGACAGATATCATCTGTGGTATATTCACCTGTAAGACTGAATATTGGGATCTGGATACGGGAGTATATTCAAGTAGTGGGACACACGGATAAGTTTAAGTTGTTTAAAACATTAACATCGTATCTCGGATCAATTGAACTTTGTGTGAGAATTTAAGTGGACAAATATACTGACAATCTAAGTAAATTGTTTAGAACTTAAAATGAAATGAAGCTTAATGGTGTTGGTGACTTGTCTCAGAAACTGATATGATCCTCTTGCACAAACTCACAAAAATATTGTTTGTATATATTTCTTTATTGCATTCCATTACAATCAAAAATTACAAAAAGATTTTCGGTGTGTTTTAGCATAAACTTTTGAAAAAATCAAAAAGATTTTCGACAACTGATATTGGAAAGCTGATTGTCAAAATTTCAAGTGCTAAACATGATGACTTGGTTGTGAGGGGGAGTGAATCTTAAAATGTCAAAAGGTTTGTTAAAATCCTACAATTAGTTTTTTTTAAAAAAAAAACCTACATTTGGTTCATCATTGGTTTGTGATATGAGAGAAAGTTATCTGATTATATCAGATTGTTGATGCATTTAAATGGTTAAATTTAGAAAATTTATTTCTGGGTTAAGATTGTTACAGGTGAGCCAGATTAATTCATTCAAAGCTTATGAAAGTCAGAATCTAATCATGAATCTAAAGTTCGCTAGCTGCTGATGCTGATGAACTTAAGGAATCAAGAGATCTGATCAAGAGAATTAGATGAGATCCAGGCAATGATCTTGTAGACAACATTTGAGTTAGGCATCGATCCTAAAGCAGATGTTGCTGAGGAACAAATGAATGCCAGCAAATCGTGAGGGGGAGTCTGAAGATTTTTGAGAAGAAGATAGAGAGAGAAAAGCCCAGAGACTGATCAAGACTGAAGATATGAAGACACAGCATTGTTGTGACTCGATAGTTGACTCGTCAACATCTGAGGGGGAGTCTGTTGGTGCACTACACTGTCGACTTCGTCTTGTGTCGAGTCTCATACTAGTTAGAATAGTTCAGGGCATGTAGGATGAGAAAATGTGTTAGAGATGAGAAGATTTCTCTTGAACATATATATGTTGAAGGGTTTTCGCTTGAAGCATCTCAAGCGAAATCATTACATCAGATTTCGCTTGAGACATGCTGATGTCTATTCCAAGCGAAATCCTTATAGTCTATATATAGGAGTTCAAGTTCAAGCGAAATTAGGGAGTAACATTTGTGTGATTTCCATACTGAGGTGCTGCCGGTGTGAGAACTGATTGTAATTGCATTCATATCAATACAAATCAGTATTAAAGTGAAGATTCAGCTGTTTATAGGTCAAATACTTGTTTTTCGCACCTGTATTTGATGGAATTCCTCTGAACCGACTCGTTTAGGTCGCGAACACGGTCCTTACAATATTAACGTAATTCGACCTTCAATGACTGGTATTGATTTAATTGGTCGTCTACAACAAATACAGACCTAATTGGTCATCCTTGACACAAACGGACCATTATTGATCTTAATTGACCATAAATTACCAAAATTATCCGTAATTGAATGTTGTTAGTTCTAACGTAACACCAATGAGCATTGTAAGTCCATAATTAATACTCAATGATAGGGGTGTTAAATAACCAGGAAACTATCTGAACCACTCAAACCGAGTCAAATTTGTCGGTTCCACCGGGTTAAGAGCACCACGGTTTGGTTTGAGATTTATCATTTGAAAAATTGGTTTTGACAGTTTGGTTCACGGGTTTTAGGTTTGGAGTAGACCATATAAATTAGACGGGTTTTCGGTTTTAACAGTTGAGTTCACGGGTTTCGGTTTTGAGAGTTTGGTTCACGGATATTCGTTTTTTGGTTTTTGGTTTGGAGTAGACTATATTAAACAGTGGTGTCGTTTGTAAAAAGACAATGGTGTCGCTTGTAAAAAATAATGGTGCCGCTTGAATTTTTCCCCTTATACGTTGTATTTGCTATACAAAATTCAATGGTGTCGGACCACACTGTTGTTCAAAGTGTGGCTCCGCCACTGGTGGCAGCCGACGGTATGGTTTCCCGGGGGAACGCCCAAGCCAAACTCTGAAGCCAGCGTGGGCCTGGTAACCTAAGACAAGAAAGTTGTCCTTAAAAAAAATATAATTAAATTATAACACATAATGCTTAAGTATAAAATAAAAAAGAGATTAATATAATAAACATTTATCTTTTATTGAAATGTAGGGTTCAGTTGTGCCCTTCATCCGTTTGATCAGGGGGAATTACACATTGAAAATTTTATTTTTCTCTATTCGCCCTGGAAACCGTATCATCTAAGGTTTAGCGGCAATCAAATCTTCAAAATTTTCAATCATCTAAGTTTTCCCTCTTTCACTCTTAAACCGCATAACCTATCCACTCTCAAACTGCATCCTAATTTCCAGTTATCGTTTTTGGTTCAATCGCCAAAAGTGTTCTATAGCCGTGATCATCTGTGGTTCAATAGCCGGAAGTTGTTTGGGTTCAATCGCAGGTCAAGAGTGGTTTGGTCGTCTGTGGTTCGATAGCCAGGTTGATTTTTGTTCTTCAGTCAGTTAAGCACACAAACACATGCTAGTTCTGAAATTGTTTTGTCAATTTGAATTATTGAATTAAAATGGAACAGAAAAAAGATGTTAGTCTCTTATCTTCATATTCATTTTGTTATAGATTTACTAGACAATTATATATGGTTTATATGTATATATTTATTTTCTTCTTCGTGGGGGAAGACAATTATAGATGTTAGTCAGGAGATGCCTTTGTTGGTATTGTCTTGATGCCACGTAACTATGTGTTTTTGGATTTACATTTAGATTGGACTACCCATTGATGATGCTTGTTTCTTAGACTATGGGGTGTGGAGGGGCTTGGGTCGGGGCATTTCTTGACACGTGGCGAGAGTGGGATACACAAGCTTATGGTGAAAAAATGAGGGGTGGGGTGTGGTGTGGCTTAGCTTGGCGTGGCTAGCCATGTGGATTTTTTTTAATTAAAGTAGCTAACCAAAGCTAGCCATGTCACCCTGCCCCCCCCCCCCCCAACGCTATGCCCAACGCCAACCCGGGGTGGAAAAGCTGGCGTTGAGGGCAACCCCCCGCCCCAACTAACGCCCATACCCCACGGTCTTATGCATTTATGCTTGTTTAATCGCTTTACTAATAGCTAATAATCAGAGTACTAAAGATTGAGACACTCGGCTCTTCATGAACAAAAGGAATCCATATATTGTAGACAAACAAATTGATCACTGAGAATAGATGCATAGGGAAGATCTTATAAAAAAAGATAACCATATCAGAACTTTGTGTTACATTACAACTACTTTTCATTCTTGTTGTACCAGATTGTATAGCTTTACCATAAGATTTCATTTTAGAGGTCCGTAATAATGTTCTTAACCAGAGACATGCAGCAAAAATCAAGCTACTATTGCATTTTGTTTTTTTACATTATGCAGGTCTAATGGCAAACAAAAGCAAACAAAATGAAGGTGTACAAATACAAAGCAATGAGTATTTGAAAGCTAGGCAATTGAGGATTCAAGAAAATGAAAAAATAATGCAAGATTTGGGATTGAAGAAAATTGCAACTTCTTTGACAAGCTTGTCAGGAAGTCAAAAAATGAAGAACAAGAAAGTGAAACCAACATACCATAACGTGAAAGATCCAAATTATATTCCTGGTAATAGTGATGATAGCGAGGATGAATACCAGGAAGTTGATACAAATGTTGAAGCATCCAAAAAGGTAATTAGAATATTATTTTTTATTCTTTTATTATATAAACACTCATTTCTAATAAAGATGACATTTGTTATAGAAACATTGTCCACAATATATTGCACCAATGTCCTTGAACAAAATTGCTAAATTAGCAAGGCAACATCGAGTGATCGCTCCAAAAGTCTCAGATTCAAACACAAATAAAAAAAAAACATTCTAAAGCAACACTTAGCATGGGTGAGTTACTTTCAAGTAAAAAAGGAACAAGGCAAAGGGAGGTATCCAAACAAAATTTTGAAAAGCCTTCTTGTATCAAACGTGGGTCAAAGAAACATTTGGTTCTGGTTGACGAGGATGATGACCATGATAATGATATATCTCAAGGTATTGTTTTTGCGATCTTAAAGCTTATTTAATTATTGAGTATTACCAAATTCAGACAACTACTTTTTATATTGATGTACTCTTATATGCCTTTAAATGTTAATGAAGCCGATATGGAACCAGCTGCAGGTCTGGAGGATGATGGAAATGAGGGGTATAGTCTGAGATCTCAAGGTATTTAGTTTTAGTGAGTAAGCTGGATCATATTTTTGTTGTTATATGTTTTTTATAATTTATATTTATTGATAGTGTTGTATTTAACATTGACAAGGTTATGCTGACCAAGATGATGCATATGATGACATGGACCTTATTGCGTTTGCAAATAATCATAATGAGATACAAGGGGAAGGGGATGATAGCCATGACGATTCAGAAGGCGAGGACGATCCACTGGTTCAAGATCAGTTACAATCTTCCGAATTGGAAAAAACAATAGGTTTGGCTTAACTACTTATACCATGATTTTGGATTGTTATTGGTTATACACCCACATACTCTTATATATATATATATTATTTCAGAAATATCCAAAACCAATAAAAGAGGACCAACAATGTTGCATCTTGTGCACACACGGAAAGTCGACGAGCGAGAGGTCATTATATGTAATAAGTTTGGACAACCAGTGGGACCAAGAACAAAGGAGAAGGATGTAGTCGGAAAATTCTCCAGATTTTTGGGTACAATAGCTCGTAATCAAAGTTATGCCCCGATGACCTATAGTTCATGGCATAAGGTGCCACATAAAGATAAAATGTGGGAGTATGTCTTGGTAAGGTTTTAAGTAGTTTTATTTCTTTTGTTTGATATATTTCATTTTTAAAGCTAAATTCTAACCTTTTTTTAAAGGAAAAATATGATGTGCCCTATGCTGCTAAAACTTGGGTTTTAAAGGCTATTGGAAACGCCTATAAGGGACACAAGTGTAGGTTCAAGAAAAAACACTTCTATGCATATAAAGACAACAAAACAAGATTGATGAACCGACCTAAAAACATTCCGGTTGATGATTTCTCTCAGTTGTTGAGGTTGTGGAGTAATAAAGATGTGGAGGTAATTTTCTAGGCAATTAATCTATTACTAGTATTGGTTATTTAGAGTTTTATGTTAGTTGAGTTGTTTATGCTAATGTGTATCCAGAAGCGTTGTTTGCGAGCTAAGGAAATTCGCATGTCTCAAAAGAATATGCACACAGCCGGCCCAACAAGTTTCGCTATAATTCGTGAAGAAATGGTAATATGTCTTAAATTTGCTAGTGATTCGTGTTTTTTTTAATGTTAAAGATACTGATTTTTAGTATATGTATCTTACCATGAATACAGAGAAACGATGACCCAAACAAGGAACTACCCAGTTTAACCAAAGTGTTTGAACGTACACGAAAAAGGACCGAAGGGCGTGCATATCTTGATACATACGATGACACTGCAACGAAAATTGTAAGTTCTTTCTAGTTTTTTTTTTGTTGGGAATTTGTGTGAAGTATCCCGTATGTGATGACTTTGTCGCTTGCTTGTTATATAGTTCAAAATAGTAACAGTAACATGTTTAAGTTCCATTCTTATGTTTAGGAAGTTTTAGTTCATTTAGGTTTACAAGACGAGTTACTTGTTTCAGATACAAATAATGTTTGATATATTGGCTGCAATATATCAACGTATGTGAAGTATCCTGTTTTGAATTGTTGATATATTGGCGCTTTGAATTGTTGATATATTGGCTCTTTGAATTGCTGATATATTGGCTGCAATATTGTTGATATGTTGGCTACAATATATCAACTTATGTGAAGTATCTTGCTTTGAATTGATAACAACATTTGTATCTGAATACTAGACTGAATACTTGTATTGTTTTAGGTAAATGTGTCCTGAAAATTGATAATAATATTTATACATTTAGTAAGTTTACTAACTTTTTTGTTGATATATTGGCTGCAACTTAAAAAAAAATATTATTCTCTTTTGAAGGAACAAATGAAGAATTACAAACCTCCAGAAGATGGAAGTGTTTTAGTTGATCCTTTTACGGCTGTAATGAACAAGGAGTATGATGGCTACCTACGTCTTTATGGTAGAGGTGTTACTAAAAAGATGATAGAAAAGATGGATGGTAGAGAGGAACCATACATGATTCCGGGTGGTCTTATGGAATCTTTGAAAGCGGACATTGAAGTTGAAAAAACACAGTTGCTTGAAATGCGAAAAGAAATTGAAGAGGACCATCAAAGGAAAAAAGCTGAGCTAAAAGCTATGCATAAAGATTTTGACAACAAACAAGCAAACTTTGAAGCTACAATGCGAAGTATTATGGAAAAACTACCTATTGAAGTACTTCAAGATCTTAGGGATGAGTAGGAGGTTTTGTTACTTTTTATCATTTTAATTAACTTTGTTTTTATTACATTATTATTTTTAGTTTGGACTTATGTTGGATTACAATATAAGATTATCTATTATATCTATGTTATTATCGGGCTTGTGCAAGATTATTTGTTATATCTATCTTATTATCATGTTTGTGTAATTGAAATACTATTGCATAATAATAGAAATTTTATTACATTAAACAATGATGTTATAGAGTTGCATTTAACTATAATAAAGGTTGCATTTGTTGTTGATAAAATCATAAAAAGTGTTGCTTTTGATATAAAATAAGGTTGCATGTTTCTATTAAAAATAAAATAATGGTTGCATTTAAGTACATTAAAGGTTGCATTTGAGGTAGTAAAGGTTGCATTTTAGTAATAAAAAAGTTGCATTATCATATAAAAAGGTTGCATTATCATGTAAAATGTTGCACTATAAAAAGGTTGCATTTGAATAGTAAATGCAACCATTTAAAAAGGTTGCATTAGACTTTGAAAAGGTTGCATTAGGTCTAATGCAACTTCACCTAATGCAGCCTTTAATAAAAGGTTGCATTAGGCCTAATGCAACTTTTTTAAGGCCTAATGCAACTATTTTCAAGGGTTGCATCAGCTTCATTTTCTTGCAGTGTCATACGATAACGGAACTTTATGAAATTTATATCGTGCATTCTAGTGAGCATAATTTACCGTTACAAAGCTTTGGGTTTGCTAAAAGGTCACTCAGAGGTATAACTTAAACATGTTGACACATTTAACCCCTGTAGTTTGAAATCTCTCACTTTCTTTCATTTTTTAGCTTCGTATGATCCATGATTTATTCGTTTGAAGGTATGAGCATCATGTAGGGTTAATGTACAATATATTTATTCACTGTTGACATTTAGAACCCGTATATTCACATACTTTCCATGACTATCAACTTTAGTCCTTCTATAACATTCTTTCACACGTTCAAACATATGACACGTGTCTACACATTATAGGACGTGAATTTTTGAGGTGTTACACGAGTGCAATATGATTTGAGAATACGAGAAGCACTCTTGGTGAGTGCAATATGATGAGCTTTAAGAAATGCCTAGAAAATACTAGATCATGTGAGCATAGACTAAATACAGAAATGCCATTAATACTTAATTAGGGACGAGGGTTAGATCTACCGGGTACGGCCGAGCCCCACTCATGGTCCTTATGTGACCACTTGAGTGCTTCGGTGTCCCAGTCGAGGGAAATCGACACAGTCGAGGGTAATCGACACAGTCGAGGGAAATTGACACAGTCGAGGTTAATCGACACAGTCGAGGGTAATCGACACAGTTAAAGGAGCCAATACTAATGCTTCCTATGTCCTCACATGCCTCGAGGGAGAAAATACTAATGTTCCCCATGTCCTCACATGCCTTGAAGGAGAATATACTAATGCTCCCTATGTCCTCACGTGCCTTAATGTCCTTGTATAAACAATCATTTAATACGTGGGGTACTCAAGAAAACTTGATTTATACTTGAAGTACATGGGGTACTCAAGAAAACTTGAATGATACTTGAGTACGTGGGGTACTCAAGAAAATGGGAATTATACTTGAGTACGTGGGGTACTCAAGAAAAACTTGAATTATACATGACACATACTATGTTTTCATACAAAGTATACAAACGTGAAATACCAAAACGCATGAACTCGCTCAACTTTATGTTGATGTTCTCCAAAATTACATGTATTTCAGGTGACAGGATGGATCTTGGGCGCAAGTGTCATAGCTAGAAGTAGACTTCAAGTTTAGATGTCATCCACTTTTGTTGAATTGTAACCTAGACGAAGGTTGTGTTTTTAAAACTTAAATAACGAGTATTTGTAATACTCAAATTTTCATGAATGGATGAACATCGTTTTGATCATGTAGTTGTCTATTATGATTGAATGCAATGATAACAAACTAGTCACACATCGTACGCTTCCGCAAAAGACAGGGTGTGACAATTTATATGCTAAAGCGTCAAAAAGTTTTTTAATTTTTTTTAACATGTTAGATTGAATTTTTATAATATACTTAACATGTTAAATAAATGTTTTTCTGATTCTTTAAAGGTTCCTTGTTGAACCCATCCCTATGTGAGGTTCTATGTGATTTTTTTTGTTTCATCATATCCATGTTAATATCATGTTTTTTTATGGAATTATTGATACATTTTTTACAATAAACGAAAATTTGGAACAAAATTTATAAACACTTCATATAATCGGAGGTTATGAAGGTATGAGAAGAACGATGGGCTAAAAAGGAAGTATTTTTTTCCTTTTATTTATATGCTAAAGCTTCAAAAAGTTTTTAATTTTTTTAACATGTTAGATTGAATTTTTATAATATAGTTATCATGTTAAATAAATGTTTTTCTGATTCTTTAAAGGTTCCTTGTTGAACCCACCCCCATGTGAGGTTCTATGTGATTTTTGTGTTTCATCATATCCATGTTAATATCATGTATTTTTTATGGAATTATTGATACATTTTTACAATAAACGACAATTTCGAACAAATTTATAAACACTTTATATAATCGGAGGTTATGAAGGTATGAGAGCAACGATTCGAAAAACAAAATTGGCTAAAAAGGAAGTGATTTTTATCTTTTATTTATATGTATTTATATGCTAAAGCTTCAAAAAGTTTTTAATTTTTGTAACATGTTAGATTGAATTTTTATAATATACTTAACATGTTAAATGAATGTTTTCCTGATTCTTTAAAGGTTCCTTGTTGAACCCACTACTATGTGAGGTTCTATGTGATTTTTTTGTTTCATCATATCCATGTTTATATCATCTTTTTTATGGAATTATTGATATATTTTTAAAATAAATGACAATTTGGAACAAAATTTATGAACACTTTATATAATCGGAGGTTATGAAGGCATGAGAAGCAACGATTCGAAAAACACAATTGGCTAAAAAGGAAGTATTTTTTTACCTTTTATTTATATGTATTTATTTGCTAAAGCTTCAAAATATTTTTTTTGACATGTTAAATTGAATTTTTATAATATACTTAACATGTTAAATAAATGTTTTCCTAATTCTTTAAAGGCTCCTTTTTGAACCCACCCCTATGTGAGGTTCTATGTGATTTTTTTTTCATCATATCCATGATAATATCATGTTTTTATGTAATTATTGATATATTTTTACAATAAAAGACACTGTATAACAAAATTTATGAACACTTTATATAATCGGAGGTTATGAAGGTATGAGAAGCAACGATTCGAAAAACATAATTGGCTAAAAAGGAAGTATTTTTTACCTTTTATTTATTTGTATTTATATGCTAAAGTTTCAGAAATTTTTTAACATGTTAGATTGAATTTTTATAATTTATTTAACATGTAAAATAAATCTTTTTCTAGATTCTTTAAAGGTTACTTGTTAAACTCACCCTTATGTGAGGTTCTATGTGATTTTTTTTTGTTTCATCATATCCATGTTAATATCATGTTTTTTTATGGAATTATATATATTTTTTTATAATAAACGACAATTTGGAACAAAATTTATGAACACTTTATATAATCGGAGGTTATGAAGGTATGAGAAGCAACAATTCGAAAAACACAATTGGCTAAAAAGGAAGTATTTTTTACCTTTTATTTATATGTATTTATATGCTAAAGTTTCAAAAAGTTTTAACTTTTTTTTAACGTGTTAGATTGAATTTTTATAATATACTTAACATGTTAAATAAATATTTTTCTAGATTCTTTAAAGGTTCCTTGTTGAACCCACCCCTATGTGAGGTTCTATGTGATTTTTTTGTTTCATCATATCCATGTTAATATCATGTTTTTTTAATGGAATTATTGATATATTTTTTTAATGGATTAGAGTTTAAAAATACTAAAATAAAGTTTTGTGTAGAGTTTATGCTGGCTAAAAATATTAAAATAAATAAATCTAACATGTTAAATGAGCGTTTACATTGATCAACTAAACTCGATTCGAATTTATTTTACCAAACATGTTAAGATAAGTTTTGTACGAAAAACTTTAAAATGTTAAATAAGAGTTTGCATTGATCAATTAGGTGCGATTCAACTTTATTTAACCATATTATATATTGAATTTCGGCCTAGAGTCCAAAATATTAAAATAAAGTTTTGTGTGTAGTTTATTTGATCAAAATATTAAAATAAATTAACTTAATATGTTAAAGAAAAGTTTGCTTTGATCAACTAAACTTGATTCGACTTTATTTGACCAAACGTTTTAAAATAAGTTTTGTACAATAAACTTTATCATGTTAAAGGAGAGTTTGCCTTGATCTACTAGGTTCGATTTAACTTTATTTGACCAAATTATATATTAAATTTTGGATTAGAGTATAAAATACTAGAATAAAGTTTTGTGTGAAGTTTATGTGCGCTTAAAATATTAAAAACGTTAATTTAACATGTTAAATGAGCGTTTACATTGATCAACTAATCTCGATTGGAATTTGTTTGACCAAACATGTTAAAATAATTTTTATACAATAAACTTTAACATGTTAAATGAGAGTTTGCGTTGATCAACTAGATGCGATTCAACTTTATTTAACCAAATTATATATTGAATTTCAGCCTAGAGTTCAAAATACTTAAATAAAGTCTTATGTCTAGTCTATCCGGGCTCAAAATACTAAAATAAATTAATTTAACATGTTAAAGAAAAGTTTGCATTGATAAACTAAACTTGATTCGACTTTATTTGAGCAAACATGTTAAAATAAGTTTTGTACAATAAACTTTAACACGTTAAATGAGAGTTTGCCTTGATCTACAAGATCTGATTTAACTTTATTTGACCAAATTATAAATTAAATTTTGGATTAGAAATTAAAATACAAAAATAAAGTTTTGTGTAGAGTTTATGCTGGCTAAAAATATAAAAATAAATAAATCTAACATGTTAAATGAGCGTTTACATTGATTAACTAAACTCGATTCGAATTTATTTAACCAAACATGTTAAAATAAGTTTTGTACGATAAACTTTAAAATGTTAAATAAGAGTTTGCATTGATCAATTAGGTGCGATTCAACTTTATTTATTCAAATTATATATTGAATTTCGGCATAGAGTCCAAAATATTAAAATAAAGTTTTGTGTATAGTTATGCGGGCTAAAAATATTAAAATAAATTAATTTAACATGTTAAACAAAAGTTTGCTTTGATCAACCAAACTTGATTCGACTTTATTTGACAAAACATGTTAAAATAAGTTTTGTACGATAAACTTTAACATGTTAAATGAGAGTTTGCGTTGATCAACTAGGTGCGATTCAACTTTATTTAACCAAATTATATATTGAATTTCAGCCTAGAGTTCAAAATACTTAAATAAAGTTTTATGTCTAGTCTATCCGGGCTCAAAATACTAAAATAAATTAATTTAACATGTTAAAAAAAGTTTGCATTGATCAACTAAATTTGATTTGACTTTATTTGACCAAATATAGTAAAATAAGTTTTGTACAATAAACTTTATAACATGATGAAAGGTAGACTTGTTCTACTAGGTTCGATTTAAATTTATTTAACAAAATTATATATTAAATTCTGGATAAGAGTTTAAAATACTAAAATAAAGTTTTGAATGAAGTTTATGCGGGCTCAAAATATTAAAATAAATTATTTTAACATGTTAAAGAAATGTTTGCATTGATCCAAACATGTTAAAATAAGTTTTGTACAATAAACTTTAACACGTTAAATCAGAGTTTGCCTTGATCTACAAGGTTCGATTTATCTTTATCTTACCAAATTATAAATAAAATTTTGGATTAGAATTTAAAATACTAAAATAAAGTTTTGTGTAGAGTTTATGCTGGCTAAAAATATTAAAATAAATAAATCTAACATGTTAAATGAGCGTTTACATTGATCAATTAAACTTCGATTTAACTTTATTTGACCAAATTATAAATTAAATTTTGGATTGGAGTTTAAAAATACTAAAATAAAGTTTTGTGTAGAGTTTATGCTGGCTAAAAATATTATAATAAATAAATTTAACATGTTAAATGAGCGTTTACATTGATCAACTAAACTCGATTCAAATTTATTTGACCAAACATGTTAAGATAGGTTTTGTTGGATAAACTTTAAAATGTTAAATTAGAGTTTGCCTTGATCTACTAGGTTCGATTTAACTTTATTTAACTAAATTATATATTAAATTTTGGAATAGAGTATAAAATACCAAAATAAAGTTTTTTGTGGAGTTTATGCGGGCTTAAAATATTAAAATAAATTAATTTAACATGTTAAATGAGCGTTTACGTTGATCAACTAAACTCGATTGAAAATTATTTGACCAAACATGTTAAAATACTTTTTGTACGATAAATTTTAACATGTTAAATGAGAGTTTGCGTTGATCAACTAGGTGCGATTCAACTTTATTTAACCAAATTATATTTTGAATTTCAGCCTAGACTTCAAAGTACTTAAATAAAGTTTTGTGTGTAGTATATGCGGGCTCAAAATATTAAAATAAATTAATTTAACATGTTAAAAAAAGTTTGCATTGATCAACTAAACTTTATTTGACCAAATATATTAAAATAAGTTTTGTATAATAAACTTTAATATGAGGAAAGGTTGACATGTTCTACTAGGTTCGATTTAACTTTATTTTACCAAATTATATATTAAATTCTGGATAAGAGTTTAAAATACTAAAATAAAGTTTTGTATGGAGTTTATGCAAGCTAAAAATATTAAAATAAATTAATTTATCATGTTAAAAAAAGTTTGCATTGATCAACTAAACTTGATTTGACTTTATTTGACTAAAGATGTTAAAATAAGTTTTGTACAATAAACTTTAAAACGTTAAATGAGAGTTTACCTTGATCTACAAGGTTCGATTTAACTTTATTTGAGCAAAGAAAAAATTAAATTTTGGATTATAGTTTAAAAATACTAAAATAATGTTTTGTGTAGAGTTTATGCTCGCTAAAAATATTAAAATAAATAAATCTAACATGTTAAATGAGCGTTTACATTGATCAACTAAAGTCGATTCGAATTTATTTTACCAAACATGTTAAGATAAGTTTTGTACGATAAACTTTAAAATGTTAAATAAGAGTTTGCATTGATCAGTTAGGTGCGATTCAAATTTATTTAACCAAATTATATATTGAATTTCGGCCTAGAGTCCATAATATTAAAATAAAGTTTTGTGTGCAGTTTATATGGGCACAAAATATTAAAATAAATTAATTTAACATGTTAAAGAAAAGTTTGCTTTGATTAACTAAACTTGATTCGACTTTATTTGACCAAACATGTTAAAATAAGTTTTATACAATAAACTTTAACACGTTAAATGAGAGTTTGCCTTGATCTACAAGGTTCAATTTAACTTTATTTGACCAAATTATAAATTAAATTTTGGATTAGAGTTTAAAATACTAAAATAAAGTTTTGTGTAGAGTTTATGCTGCCTTAAAATATTAAAATAAATAAATCTGTCATGTTAAATGAGCGTTTACATTGATCAACTAAACTCGATTGGAATTTATTTGACCAAACATGTTAAAGTAATTTTTGTACGATAAACTTTAACAAGTTAAATGAGAGTTTGCGTTGTTCAACTAGGTGCGATTCAACTTTATTTAACCAAATTATATATTGAATTTCGACGTAGAGTCCAAAATATTAAAATAAAGTTTTGTGTGTAGTTTATGCGGGCTCAAAATATTAAAATATATTAATTTAACATGTTAAAGAAAAGTTTGCATTGATCAACTAAACTTGATTCGACTTTATTTGACCAAACATGTTAAAATAAGTTTTGTACAATAAACTTTAACACGTTAAATGAGAGTTTGCGTTGATCTACAAGTTTCGATTTAACTTTATTTGACCAAATTATAAATTAAATTTTGGATTAGACTTTAAAATACTAAAATAAAGTTTTGTGTAGAGTTTATGCTGGATAAAAATATTAAAATAAATAAATCTAACATGTTAAATGAGCGCTTACATTGATCAACTAAACCCGATTCAAATTTATTTTACCAAACATGTTAAGATAAGTTTTGTACCATAAACTTTAAAATGTTAAATAAGAGTTCGCATTGATCAATTAGGTGCGATTGAACTTTATTTAACCAAATTATATATTGAATTTCGGCCTAGAGTCCAAAATATTAAAATAAAGTTTTGTGTGTAGTTTATGCGGGCTCAAAATATTAAAATAAATTAATTTAACATGTTAAAAAAAGTTTGCTTTATCAACTAAACTTGATTCGACTTTATTTGACCAAACTTGTTAAAATAAGTTTTGTAAAATAAACTTTGTCATGTTAAATGAGAGTTTGCCTTAATCTACTAGGTTCGATTTAACTTTATTTGACCAAATTATATATTAAATTCTGGATAAGAGTTTAAAATACTAAAATAAAGTTTTGTATGGACTTTATGCGGTCTCAAAATATTAAAATAAATTAATATAACATGCTAAAGAAAAGTTTGCATTGATCAACTAAACTTGATTCGACTTTAGTTGACCAAAGATGTTAAAATAAGTTTTGTACAATAAACTTTAACACGTTAAATGAGAGTTTGTCTTGATCTACAAGGTTCGATTTAAATTTATTTGACCAAATTATAAATTAAATTTTGGATTAGAGATAAAAATACTAAAATAAAGTTTTGTGTAGAGTTTATGCTTGCTAAAAATATTAAAATAAATAAATCTAACATGTTAAATGAGCGTCTACATTGATCAACTAAAGTCTATTCGAATTTATTTTACCAAACATGTTAAGATAAGTTTTGTACGATAAACTTTAAAATGTTAAATAAGAGTTTGCATTGATCAATTAGGTGCGATTCAACTTTATTTAACCAATTTATATATTGAATTTCGGCCTAGAGTCCAAAATATTAAAATAAAGTTTTGTGTGTAGTTTATGCGGGCTCAAAATATTAAAATAAATTAATTTAACATGTTAAAGAAAAGTTTGCTTTGATCAACTAAACTTGATTCGACTTTATTTGACCAAACATGTTAAAATAAGTTTTGTAAAATAAACTTTATCATGTTAAATGAGAGTTTGCCTTAATCTAGTAGGTTCGATTTAACTTTATTTGACCAAATTATATATTAAATTTTGGGTTAGAGTATAAAATACTAAAATAAAGTTTTGTGTGGAGTTTATGCGGGCTTAAAATATTAAAATAAATAGATTTAATATGTTAAATGAGCGTTTACATTGATCAACTAATCTCGATTGGAATTTATTTGACCAAACATGTTAAAATAATTTTTGTACGATAAACTTTAACATGTTAAATGAGAGTTTGCGTTGATCAACTAGGTGCGATTCAAAATACTAAAATAAATTAATTTAACATGTTAAAAAAAGTTTGCATTGATCAACTAAATTTGATTTGACTTTATTTGACCAAATACTTAAATAAAGTTTTATGTCTAGTCTATCCGGGCTCAAAATACTAAAATTAATTAATTTAACATGTTAAAAAAAAGTTTGCATTGATCAACTAAACTTTATTTGACCAAATATAGTAAACTAAGTTTTGTACAATAAACTTTAACATGATGAAAGGTAGACTTGTTCTACTAGGTTCGATTTAAATTTATTTGACCAAATTATATATTAAATTCTGGATAAGAGTTTAAAATACTAAAATAAAGTTTTGTATGGAGTTTATGCGGGCTCAAAATATTAAAATAAATTAATTTAACATGTTAAAGAAAAGTTTGCATTGATCAACTAAAATTGATTCGAATTTATTTGACCAAACATGTTAAAATAAGTTTTGTACAATAAACTTTAACACGTTAAATGAGAGTTTGCCTTGATTTCTTCAACCACTTGGTGTGTCGTTCGCCCCATCACTTTGAAGATCTTTTGATTCGGGTTGTTCCATAATCTCCATAACTAGCGAGTAGGCATGCACTTATGCTTTTGATTCATGTTTGGTATGGATCCATTAAGATTGTTATTACTGTTATGGGTCATTTTCTGAGCGTACATATCTTGATCAATATCCTGCTTTTAATTGTTTATTTGTGACCAGGATACTGGACGGGGATATTGCTAACATCCTGGGCGATATCCTGAGGTTGATTGAATTAACCACGTGCAGGTTAAAGGCTGGGGTTTGCTAACGGTCAGATGGACTTCATCTCCTCAAGACTCGGGCATGTTTGTTATGAGAGAGACGTTGAACCCGAAAGACTAGGTCTACAACGTTCGAGTGAGGAATATTCGCTGGATCCCGGTTATTTAGGATAGTTTGTTATATTTGTTTTACTATAAATAGATGGGGGCGGATCAGATTAAGGCACACAACTTTCACATTTTCAAACACTTTCTCTCTAGCTCTCTGCAAACACTACACACAAACACTTGTATTCAAATCACATTGTAACACCTAGTTGATTCGCTCTACATCCTGCACTGTATCCTGATATTTGAAGCAATAGAAGAACAAGGCAGCTGCGATTGTCAGCTCCCGAGCTTTTGTGCCGGCGATCTAGATTGATCAAGGGCTTTCCTCGTACATCATGTGTCAACCTTTACTTTTCTGCTCATTGTTTGATCACAGATACAGCTCTATATCTTGAGCCGTATCCTGAAATTGTTTTTATAACTAACTTGGTTAACATATTTTTCACACATAATTTTAGCACACTACCTCACTTAACTAATTTGATCACTAAATTGCTTCGGTAATTTTTGACCAAAACAATTTGGCGCCCACCGTGGGGCAAGTGGTGCTATTTTTGCTAAAAACTTTAGTAAAATCATTATTCGGTTTTCTTTTGTCAAAACTTTTTTCTAACTTATTTTCAATGGCTTCGAGATCAAACATGAGCTCCTCCACTATGTGCGCTACGACTTCTGCTACTACCGGTTCGGTGCTTCCACCACCTCCTCCAAGGATGCCAGTTTCTTCACAACTTCAGGATGTTATCCCTACTCGGAGTGTTCAAGGATCTGCTCCCGTTTTAGCCTTTAATAATGAAATTCTAACTTTATTTGGAAGTGTGCAGGAACAAATGAGGCAGCAACAGGAAACTAACCAAATGCTGTTAAGAGAAATACAACTCTTAAAAGCTAGCTCGGGTAGACCTGCTGAAAAAACTGTCACTCCTATACAGCCCAGGGCTTTGAACTTCAGTTCCGCAGTTTACACTGAGGATAACAGGGGGAATATCGTCCCAAGCCATTCTCATAATCATACCCCTGAGATACCCTCCTCGGTCAGGATGTCGACTGTGAGGAGTTCAGGATATGCTTCAGGATATGGCCAAAATCCTCAGATCGGTAATGTGTCAAATAATAATATTCTTGCTACTAACAACAACGGGTCTTTGCAGGATGCAGGTATGACGGCAACATTTACCAGGGAGCTCCAGAAATTGAAGGACATGATATCCAGTGTACCTGGAGTGGTCCAGCAAATTTTGGAAGTATCCCAAGACAGCCACAGGATATCCCGCTTTGCGTATCCTATCTTTGATGCTGAAATCCCAAATAGATTTCAGACTCCCAACATGAAACTGTATGACGGGACTACGGATCCTGAAGAGCATATTGCCCAGTATAGGGAACGGATGGAAATCAATCCTATCCCTCCAGATCTCAAGGAAGCATGCTTATGCAAGGGATTCGGTTCTACCTTGACAGGATCAGCCTTAAAATGGCTGTTAAACGTCCCTCCTCACTCAATTACTTCGTTTGCTCATTTGGTTAATTTATTTAACAGTCAATTTTCTTGTTGTCGGAGTTTTGAGAAACTAACCAGTGACCTTTACAGGATAACTCAAGGATCTCAGGAATCCTTGAGGGATTATGTGAACAAGTTCAGTCGAGAATCCTTGGATATCCCACATCTTGATGTTGCAACAGCTGTGCAAGCTTTTAAGATGGGGTTACAAAAGGATTCTCAGTTTTATCAGGATCTTGTAATGAATCCCTGCAGGAATCTCGACGAAGCTCGTAACAGGGCTTTGAGATATATCCGTTTGGAAGATGACAAGAAGATGCAAGAGAGGATGAATTCTACCTCAACCTATGAATCAACCAACAGGAAATCAGAATCCTCATATAAGCCATATCGCTCCAAGCCATATGGCAGAAATGATAACAAGAAAGTGAATGCTGTTGAAGACGAGGATCCTGAAGAATATCCTGACTTATCTGAATACTGCTTTTCTGTTAATATACCTGAGTTAATGTATGCTACGCAGGGTTTAGGGGACAAAGCTAGGTGGCCTCGAAAGAACCAGCAGAAAGTTGATTGGAAGGATAAATCCAAATGGTGTGCCTTCCATGAAGACTTCGGACATATGACCGAGGATTGCATTGCTTTAGGGAAAGAAATAAGTTACCTGTTAAGCAAAGGGTATCTGAAGGACTTGCTGGGAAGAAAGAAGAATAAAGGACAGGATCCCGAGAAGGATCCTGAACGAGCAGCATCACCCCCAGCAGATGCCAAGATAATTAACTTTATTTCAGGAGGGTCCGAAATTTGTGGGACTTCGTATTCGGCGGCTAAGAGACATGCACAGGAAGCTAAGAGTGAAAGGGGCTACAAACCAGTCAGGATGACTACCCTCACAACTAATAAAGTGATCACTTTCGATAGTGATGACAGGGATACTGTTCAGGATCCTCACCATGATGCTTTGGTAATAACATTATATGTGGCTAACCATTTTGTACGCAGGATATTGGTGGACAACGGTAGTTCTGTCAATATAATTCAGCTGGAAACATTGAAAAGGATGAATGTATCTCCGATGGATATTACTTCGAAGTCCACTGTGCTCGTTGGTTTCAGTGGAGAAGCTAGAAATACTGTAGGAGAGATAAAGTTACCAGTATATGCTGAAGGGGTCAACTCGATACAACGCTTCTGTGTGATGGACTCCTTATCCTGTTATAACACCATACTAGGCAGGCCGTGGATCCATGACATGAAGGCTTTGCCTTCGACTTATCACCAATGCATCAAGATTCCAACCCCTTGGGGGGTCGTCAAAGTTGATAGTGACCAGCAGGAGGCGAAGGAATGCTACACATCCTCGATGAAATCCTCGACCAAGCCTAATCCAGCATAGCGATTAAAGATGCGGGCCCGGGATACCTTGGAAGCTTCGGAGCAGGATGTGAAGAAAGTTATCCTGGATCAGGATAATCCTGATATCTCGGTGCTCGTCGGAACCAATATCCCTCGGGATATTGAAGAACAATTAACAGCCTTTTTGAAGTGCAGGATGTCAACGTTTGCATGGAAGCATGAGGATATGACAGGTATATCCAAAGACATTATTACTCACAAGCTTGGAATTGACAGGTCGTTCAAGCCTGTTCAGCAAAAAAGAAGGAAGTTTGCTCCTGAGCGAAATATAATCATCCAAGGGGAAGTTGAAAGATTGTTAAAGTCCAAAATGATCAGAGAAGTCAAGTTCCCAAGATGGTGGATGCTAGTGCTGGGCATGAGATGTTAACGTTCATGGACGCATCCTCAGGATTTTAGCAGATTCAAATGGAGCCTTCGGACCAGGAGGATACTGCTTTCATTACACCAACAGGTATTTATTGCTATACTGCTATGCCTTTCGGTTTGAAAAATGCAGGTGCAACATACCAGAGATTGGTGAACATGATGTTTAAAGATAAGATGGGGGACACCATGGAGGTATATATTGACGATATGGTGGTGAAATCTAAAAAGGCTGAGGATCACCTCCAGGATATCAAGGGAGCATTTGATATCCTGGATTAGTATAACATGAAGCTGAATCCTGCTAAGTGCCATTTCGGAGTGGGGGCATGAAAGTTTCTAGGATATATGGCGACGAAAAGGGGGATAGAGGAAAGCCCGGAGCAGATTAAAGCTATCCTGGATATAAAATCACCCTCGAATATGAAGGATGTTCAACGGTTAACAGGCCGAGTAGCAGCATTGAACAGATTTATTTCAAGATCCTCGCAAAAATGCAAGGAATTCTATGATATCCTCAAGAAGAATAAGAAGTTCGAATGGGGAGCAAAGCATGAAGCAGCCTTGCAGGATTTGAAGCGATATCTCTCGACTGCACCTCTATTGATGAAGCCTGAAAATGGTGAACCACTATCCCTATACCTCGCTGTATCAGGGAATGCTGTAAGTGCCGTTCTTATAAAAGACCATGAAGGTCAGCAATATCCTGTCTATTATGTTAGTAAAAGTCTACTAGATGCTGAAACTAGATATTCTCATTTAGAAAAATTGAGTGCTTATGACTTAGTATATGAACCTATAAATGCCATAAAGTCTCAGGCTTTAGCTGACTTTGTGGCTGATTTCAGTAGTGACATTCAAAATGAAGTAGATTTAGAAGTACAGCAGCTAAGAGAAAACTTAGAATGCTGGACATTATATACTGATGGTGCATCCAATGTAAGAGGTGTAGGTTTAGGTATACTACTAAAATCGCCACAGGGGGACATATTACCCCAGGCTATTAGGTGTGAATTTCTTGCTACTAATAATGAGGCAGAATATGAAGCTTTAATTGCAGGATTAGAGTTGGCTAAGAATATGAATATAAAAAATTTGCAAGTGTATGTTGACTCCTTGTTAATAACTAATCATTTTAATGGAAGCTATGCAGTTAAAGGAGAGAAGTTAATCGGGTATCTCGAAATTCTTAAAAAATTAGCAGGATATTTTGATACTTTTACACTTGAACAGGTACCAAGAGAAGACAATGCTGAAGCTGATGCCTTGGCAAATCTAGGATCATCGGTCAGGATACCGGAAGGAACCCGGATACCAATATTACATATCTTATATCCTGCGACGAATCCTCAGGATAAGGAAGTAATAAGTATTCAGGATCCTGATGATGGCTATCTTGAGGAGGATCCTAAGTCCTGGATAGCTCCAATCATGAGATATCTAAAGCAAGGATACATCCCAAAGAATGAGAATCCTAAAGCCTTTAGAATAAAGGTATCACGATTCACTATTATAAATGATGTTTTGTATAAGAAATCTCTTGCAGGACCATATCTGAGGTGCTTGGAGGATCCTGAAACCAAGGAAGTACTTCAGGATATACATGAAGGGGATTGTGGTAACCATACTGGGGGTAGGTCATTATTCTCAAAAGTATTAAGGACAGGATATTATTGGCCGACAATGAGGAAAGATGCCACAGAATATGTTTGAAGATGTGATGCATGTCAAAGACATAGTAACATACTGCATCAGCTTGCTGAACCATTATATCCTATTGTTTCCCCTTGGCCATTTATGAAGTGGGGTATGGATATAGTGGGAAAGCTTCCAAAGGATCCAGGAGGGAAGGTTTTTATGTTGGCAATGACATATTATTTCTCCAAATGGGTTGAAGCCGAGGCATTTGTCCAAGTCAGGGAGCAAGAAGTGGTATCCTTCATAAAGAGAAATATCCTGACCAGATTCGGAGTACCAGCCGAGATAATCTGTGACAATGGTTCTTAGTTTATAAGTAAGAGGACTACTGACTTTTGCAAGAGTTGGGGAATCAAAATGATTACGTCTACTCCGGTACATCCTCAAGCAAATGGACAAGCTGAATCCTCAAACAAGATAATTGTCAACAACTTGAAGAAAAGATTAGGGGCCAAGAAAGGAAGATGGGCAAAAGAATTACCCTTTGTTTTGTGGGCTGATAGAACGACGGTAAAAAATGCAACTGGTCAAACCCCGTTTTCCTTAGTATTTGGAGCAGAAGCAATGATCCCGACAGAAATGGTGATACCCACAACAAGATCCAACCTCTGGAATCCTGAGCAGAATCCTGAACTCCTATGCCAGGAGTTGGATACTATTGATGAGACAAGAGATGCAGCACGGCTAAGAATGGCGGCATATCAACAAAGGATATCCAGAACATACAGCAAGAAGATAAGGATTAGAAGGTTCAAAGTTGGAGATTGGGTGTTAAGAAAAGATTTTCAGAATACTACCAATCCTGCTGATGGAAAGCTGGCTCCGAAATGGGAAGGACCATATGAGATTGAATCAGAATCAGGAAAAGGTGCATACCGACTCAAGGATATGGAGGGGGATATGCTACCGAGATCTTGGAATGCTATACACCTTAAACTTTATTTCAACTAAGTTTAGAATTTAATTTCTAACTCAAGATGGTATGAATTCTATCTCTTTTAAATATGTTTGATTTGATTTGTTCTTTGAAACCCAATACTAACTTAAGCATCGGAGGGGTGTTAGCCAAGCTAACACCCACCTTAGTTTAAGGATGTTTTGCAGTATATGCTCCGGGATATAGCTCCAGGATACTCACTCAGGATACTTCGGAAGATTAGAGGATTGGCCCCCTCTTTCACGTATAAGGGATCCTGATCCTTTCACAGGTTTAAAGGTATTCACCTTTCTTCCGAATTGGGTTTAAACACCCCGCCTGGAGCGCAAGTTATTCGGGAATAGTTCAAGGTGGCGGGACCAGTCCATGTAAAAGTGGCTGACAATTTCGTTACTATTGACTATATCCTGAATCCTAAAGGTATATGAGGATTGATCACCCTCTCTCACGATAGGGTATTTTCATACTCTCTAAGGTTTAAAGGTTTTCACCTTTCTAAGTCTTGGAGTTTATACACTCCCGCCTGTAGCGCATGAAATTCTGGGATTTCCCCCAGGATACGAGGGATTAATCCCCAATATATTTTTTGGGTTTTACCCCTGTAACACGAAAAATTGTCTATACAATGGGAGCTGATATCCAGAAGATTTTGTAGGTCCCATGAGCCGTATGGATCGTAACAGAATCGTCGATCTAACCTAGAGTGCGGAATCCTCTAGATCAGATTTCACAGAAAACGAGTAGAACAAGAATCAAGAACACGATACACTTTCAATCCGGTCTTCTATTGATTATCCAACACGAAGTTTACAATCAATTCAAGACCTTCACAAGAAATCTCTTAGCCACTCTCTATAGATTTCTCTAACTCTCTCTCAAACTTCTCTAAGTGTGTAACCTAAACCCTTATGCCAAGCCTTGTTTATATAGGACAAGGGTTTGCACATGGGCTTTGGTCTTGGGCCAGGCCATTCTCCAAGCCCATAACTCTAAATAACTTCCTAACCAATATGCAAAGCCCAATACAAAATATCCAAAGACTAAATAAACAAACTATTAAGCTGTTGTCACAAAACATGCACCAACAAACTCCCCCTTGACAATAGCTTCATAGTGTAACTTTGTCTTCAAACATTTTGCAGTCTTTTGGTCTTTGGATAGCGTCAGCTACACAGTTTCTGACATCAACAAACTCCCCCTTAGCTGATGCTTCCAATCTCCAAAACTTTCTTTCGTTGTAGATCAGCGAACTAGCAATCTTTGGTTAAGCAAGTATCTTCAACTCTTCCATATAACTCTCGTATCTCTTTCTTTCTGCAATGTAGTAGAAGGATCCTACCATGCATCTTCACACGTTCTTCTCTTCACTCTCAATCTGCACTTTACTTGTATTCTCCACTTCATTTTGATAACCGCATCAATCTGTTTAGCAACACAAGCAAGTATCTCGAAAAACCATTAGCCTTTTTCACATATAAAGATAAACCAATATTTTATCTTAGTTTGCAAAAACAACTACCTGTCAGTTCAAAATGGGAGATCTTTTGAAAGAAAATATTTTTGGTATTTTTGATATTTTTCAAAACAAACTAAACTAACTAAACTAAACTGAAAAATATTTACAATACTTCTTTTTGTGAGTATCATGTGCAAGAAGATCATATCAGCAAAATCAAACTGTTTTCACACTATTAGATAATTCTTTATTTAATTTTTCGTGAAAAGCAGTTCAAGATGATTACCAGTATGTTTGTCCACTTAAACAAATGCATGAACATTTCAAGTACCATTACCGTATGATACGTTAAGGTAATTTTATTTCTGATATATTAGTGTGTCCCACTTCAGGATATACCCCCACGATCAAGGTATGCACAAAGATTCATCGTAGTAGGTGAGTATACTGAATTCATCCGTTTTGTTTTTCAACGATAGATAATTGGTGAACAGGTCAGTACTTCCGTACAGCAGAGAGACCAAAATATCTTATCGAGGGCTAAGTCAGATACCATTTTTGGTACGATTTGTGCATTTAGCACTTATTTTGAATGACTCTCTTTGAGAGCTTCTTCATTTTCAGGGTTTTGGCATTATTAGCTCTTTTAAGATATCCGAGGTGTGTCTAGGTCAGCATGTATCTGGATGCAGCAGAAGGACACCCCTGATATCCCCAGATGAAATAACAGTATAAAGACCCAAAACTTCAGATTTTGGCAATCTATCAACGCAAGATTTAAGGTCATTAAACCATACACCACTCATGTGTTCCCCACTCATACTCAGTGCATTTAGGTTTATATCACATTGGTAAGTTGATTATTTCATGCTTTTGCCTACTGGTATATCATATGATGAAGCTACTATCACACTTAAGCATTTTGATTCAGTTCGAGTGTGACAGTCTAACTTGCTGATGTACTATCATTTCTTCTTTTTCACACAGTGCGTGTGTTTAGATAGTGCGTGTGTTTAGGGGGAGGAAGTTATAAAATTTTAAAAACTAAAAAAAAAATAGAAAATTAAAAATGAGTTTTCACTGTGTGAAAAATTGTAGGTCCCGTGAGCCGTATGGATCGTAACAGAATCGTCTATCCAACCTAGAGTGCGGAATCCTCTAGATCAGATTTTGCAGAAAACGTGTAGAACAAGAATCACGAACACGATACACTTTCAATCCGGTCTTCTATTGATTATCCAACAAGAAGTTTACAATCAATTCAAGACCCACAAGAAATCTCCTAGCCACTCTCTATAGATTTCTCTCAATGTCTCCAAATGTCTAACCTAAACCCTTATGCCAAGCCTTGTTTATATAGGACAAGGGTTTGCACATGGGCTTTGGTCTGGGCCAGGCCATTCTCCAAGCCCATTACACTAAATAACTCCATAACCAATATGCAAAGCCCAATACAAAATATCCAAAGACTAAATAAACAAACTATTAAGCTGTTGTCACAAAACATGCACCAACAAACTCCCCCTTGACAATAGCTTCATAGTGTAACTTTGTCTTCAAACATCTTGCAGTCTTTTGGTCTTTGGATAGCGTCAGCTACACAGTTTCTGACATCAACAAACTCCCCCTTAGCTGATGCTTCCAATCTCCAAAACTTTCATTCGTTGTAGATCAGCGAACTAGCAATCTTTGGTTAAGGAAGTATCTCCAATTCTTCCATATCTCTCTCTCTTTCTGCAATGTAGTAGAAGGATCCTACCATGCATCTTCACACGTACTTCACTTCACTTTCAATCTGCACTTTACTTGTATTCTGCACTTCATTTTGATAACTGCATCAATCTGTTCAGCAACACAAGCAAGTATCTCGAAAAACCATTAGTCCTTTTCACAGTTAAAGATAAACCAATATTTTATCTTTGTTTGCAAAAACAACTACCTGTCAGTTCAAAATGGGAGATCTTTTAAAAAGAAATCTTTTTGGTAATTTTGATATTTTTCAGCACATACTGAACTAACTAAACTAAACTCAAAAATATTTACAATATTTCTTTTTGTGAGTATCATGTGCAAGAAGATCATATCAGCAAAATCAAACTGTTTCACACCAAGTTAATTCTTTATGTAATTTTTCGTGAAAAGCAGTTCAAGACGATTACCAGTATGTTTGTCCACTTAAACAAATGCATGAACATTTCAAGTACCATTACCGTATGATACGTTAAGGTAATTTTAATATCTGATATACTAGTGTGTCCCACTTCAGGATATACCCCCGCGATCAAGGTATGCACAAAGATTCATCGTAGTAGGTGAGTATACTGAATTCATCCATTTTGTTTTTCAACGATAGATAATTGGTGAACAGGTCAGTACTTCCGTACAGCAGAGAGACCAAAATATCTTATCGAGGGCTAAGACAGATACCATTTTTGGTACGATTTGTGCATTTTGCACTTATTTTGAATGACTCTCTTTGAGAGCTTCTTCATTTTCAGGGTTTTGGCATTTTTAGCTCTTTTAAGATATCCGGGGTGTGTCTAGGTCAGCATGTATCTGGATGCAGCAGAAGGACACCCCTGATATCCCCAGATGAAATAACAGTATAAAGACCCAAAACTTCAGATTTTGGCAATCTATCAACGCAAGATTTAAGGTCATTAAACCATACACCACTGATGTGTTCCCCACTCATACTCAGTGCATTTATGTTTATATCACATTGGTAAGTTGATTATTTCATGCTTTTGCCTACTGGTATATCATGTGATGAAGCTGTTATCACACTTAAGCATGTTAATTCAGTTTGAGTGTGACAGTCTAACATGCTGATGTACTATCATTTCTTCCTTTTCACACCATGAAAACTCATTTTTTCAATTTTTCAATGTTTTTGGATTTTTAAAATTTTATAACTTCCTCCCCCTAAACACACGCACTATCTAAACTCTTTTTGGCTTAGGGCGATTTCTCCCCCTAAATTTTTGTTTTTATGGAGTAAGTTTCAAAAACATAAATTTAAACACAAACAAACTCCCACCTTAACCTGACTACCGTTTTTCACGTTTTAAGTTTAAAAACAATCAAAATGATCACAGAAGTAAATAGTTCGTTACCCATGTTAACCTACTATTCACCTCAGATGCTTTACAGGAATAACCACTGTCGAACACATCAACAATCCTTCTTGGTCATCCTGCATTCACTCAACAACTCAGTTAGACTTTAGAACCCAAGCCCTGATAGTCTTGGGTTTTCCAAATTCATCCATTACAGGAACATCCATCCAATATCCATCACACTTCAGTGGATCCTTGGGTAACTTTTTAACTTGATACCTTCTTCTCCCATAATCATACCATGAATTTTGAAAAAACTTTGGATGTTGTTGAACATTCGAGTTACTAAAACCCCTATGTTCGTTTCTTCTTTGAAAATTTCGATTACCAGAAGTCTGGTATCGATTTTGATATCCAAAATTTTTATTTTGACTTTGAAAACGATTTGATTTACCACTATATTGACTAAATTGTGGAGAAATACTTCTTGGTCTATCAAATCTTTTCGAAGTTGAGGGTTTAGATTGAGATTCAGGTTTATTTGTCTGACAACTAGTTTTTACACTATTGTTTGACCCAACCTGATTCTCATCCTTAACCTCATCAACCTTTTGTTTACCTTTCTTCAAAGGACAACAACTCGCCACATGCCCTTTGTTGTGACATTTAAAACAGGATCTTTTCTTATAAGTTTTCTTTTTGTTTGATCCCTTTTTAAATGTGTTGGTCTTTTTGTCTTCAGTATCCTCATCCACTTTATGAGGTGTACTGTTAGACCCAACAGATTCTTTCAAAGAAACTGGACTATTTGGCAAGTCCACAGCTATCGGATCCACTACCTCTTGTGCAGTGGTTACAAAATCAATTAGCTCTTCTTCTTTTGGTAGAAAAGAGTAGTCTTGATTTCCAGAAGATGAAGCTTTAGTAAACCCCACCCCTGTTTTATCATTACTCCTTTTTAAACCTTTTTGAATTTGAGTCCTGACTAACGAAGAATTCCCAAAAATGTTTAACTTCCCCTGAAGTTCCACAATTTTGGCTTGTGCATCAGCCAATTCTGTGCACTTTTCTGAAAGCTCGTTAGTCTTTTCTTTCACAGTTTCACGAGCCAAATCAATGACCTGTAACAGTTCATTGACTTTGCTTGTTAAACTACTGATTTCTTGTTCATTTGATTTGAGTTTTTCTAAACAATCTGACTCTCTTTTAATCAAAAGAACATTTGACTCTTTTAACTTTTCTAATTCAGCTGACTGAATTTTGTTTTGCTCCGATAGTCTGTCAACTTTACCCTGTAGTTCAGTGCAATTAAGACATGTATGACTTACAGATTCTGATGATACCTTCACCTCTGATGTAAGTCCATTCACATCCTTCATGCCCTTTGAAACTTCTGCATCTTTCTTTTCAGCAGTTTCCTTCGCAGCTTCCTTTTTCTCAGGATTCCCTTCATCAGCTTTCCTCTTCTCTTCATCCTCAGCAACTACTTCTCCAATCTTCACCGCTGCAAACTCAGCTACCAATGCTTGATCACAAGTATTCACTTTTGATGGAATCTGATAACGTTTTTCTAAAGCTTCCCACAGATCTCTAGAATTTCCATAGTTCTTGAAGGTATGCTTAATGCCCTCAGGTAAGGATTTCTTGATCACTGCTAAAGCTCTCTTCTCAGCATCAACCACCTGTCTTTCAGATTCATCCATCTTCTCATAAGAAATAACCTTAACTCTTCCTTCTACACGACGTGTAGGAGCAACATATCCATCTGTCATACACGTCCACATTTCAGTATCTTTACTTTGAACATATGCCTCAACCTTCTTTTTCCATTCAGCATATTCGTTGACATTTATAAGCTTTGGCCAGTTCTTAACAGTCTCCCTTCCATTGTTCATCTTATCCATCACGCAGCGTAAAAGTTCAAATGGATTTTGGGTAACCTGAATCAAAATCCAAATCTAACTCCTATACTGGTCCTTTTCAAGCTTTTACCGTAAGCGAACTGATGAAACCGTACAAAAATTATCCGAAAACTGTTTTTATCAAATTATACCGTTAGATTCGTCTCGAAATTACGATTCCAATGATATATAATGTCAAAACCTATATCCGAAATGGGACAGTCTGGTCCGAAATCAACCTTAACAGTCCGAAATGGATTCTTCAGATCCGAAATGAGACTTTTAAATCCGTAATGATCCGTAATCCTTTTGACTTATCCGAAATCTAACTTAAACTGATCCGAAATGGAGCCTATGAATCCGAAATCAACTAGTTCTGGTCCGAAAAGCAGGTTATCAATCCGAAATGGATCCGTAATCCCTTTGACTGATCCGGAATCAAGTCTATATGGTCCGAAATCAATCCGAAATCAAGCAGATCTGGTCCGTAATGCTGTATTTGGTCCGAAATGATGCTGTTTCAATCCGAAATGGATGATTTCTGATCCGAAATGCAATTTCTCAATCCGAAATGCAACCTGTTTGATTCGAAATCGTCCGTAATTGCTTGTTTCTGTCCGAAATCAACAGCAGAACCCAAGAACAGCCTTCAAAAACGCCTGAAACTTCGATTTTTCTGCAGAAACGATTCTGAACGGAGCAAAATCAAGAGCCGAATGCTCTGATACCAATTGTAGGTCCCGTGAGCCGTATGGATCGTAACAGAATCGTCGATCTAACCTAGAGTGCGGAATCCTCTAGATCAGATTTCACAGAAAACGAGTAGAACAAGAATCAAGAACACGATACACTTTCAATCCGGTCTTCTATTGATTATCCAACACGAAGTTTACAATCAATTCAAGACCTTCACAAGAAATCTCTTAGCCACTCTCTATAGATTTCTCTAACTCTCTCTCAAACTTCTCTAAGTGTGTAACCTAAACCCTTATGCCAAGCCTTGTTTATATAGGACAAGGGTTTGCACATGGGCTTTCGTCTTGGGCCAGGCCATTCTCCAAGCCCATAACTCTAAATAACTTCCTAACCAATATGCAAAGCCCAATACAAAATATCCAAAGACTAAATAAACAAACTATTAAGCTGTTGTCACAAAACATGCACCAACAGATTTCTAAGTATTTGAAGACATTGTACACAGGGGACATTCCTACTAAGGCAATGGTATAAAGCTCAATGGGTAAGGCTCGGACCTAATACACTGAGTGTCTCAGACAGGGGACATCTTTATTGGAAGAGTTGCAAGGGGATTGAAGTTTGAGAATAGGGTTATACCCTATTCCTGGTATGCTCTTTCCTTTGTAAACGTTGCTTAAGTTTTTAACAGTACTATGTTTGGTAAAAGGTTAAACATCCTGATTAGGATAAATTGTCGGAATATATTTTCAAAATATATTTTCGAAATACTTTTCAGGATATTTGATTAAGATATTTGAAGCTGGTACTGGTTTGAAACTTTGATCAAGCAAGTATCGTCAAAACAGGTTTTAAAAATGGACTATCTTTTAATTTTCTCTAAAGGTGAATGAATTTTTAGAAATTCTATTTAATAAAAGTTTTCATAATATATCACTGAGTATATTTTGCAAAACTAAGGTCTGTAATAAGAAGGACAGGAAGTGATAGCAAGAAAAATGAAAGATGAAATTATTGGAAATAAACGGTACTAGTTGATAACCAAAGGCTTCATCCTGAAACCTAGGACCCATCCACCTTCGGCTATCAAATTGTTTTGATACGGAAATAAAAATTGTTCATAAGACATAAATTTGTTCAAACAAAAGGAAATAAGTTTTAGGGGGCAGTGCCATCTTCGTTCGCGGTAATTTCAGCAGCATCCGTCTCAGGATCCACCTCAGCATCCCTCTCAGCATCGTTAGCTTTTTCAGCTACTTTGGAAGATCCTTCGGTAGCTGGTGTGGTAGAAATGCCACCAAGATTCTTTAGCGTCGTTTCCCATGCACCAACGTCCCAAGAAGGGCATTCAAAACCTAGTGTTTTGGCTTCATGGGCCATCTTTAGCCTGGCCTGGAGAAGAGAAGTGACGACGAAACTCTTAAGGCTATCCCGGTAGCTGACCATATCCCGTTCATGTTGCGCATGGGCAGCTTCAAGATCGGCTTGGGCTTGAAGAGTAGCTTTGTTGAGAGCAGTCTGGTGTTCTTGAATCATAGCCTTGAACTTCTCCTCGTAATGACGAGATTTGGCGGCTGCAATCATGCCTTGATCGGAGATCGTGACTTCTGCTTCCTTTAACTTGGACTCAAGCGTCTTGTTAAGCCCGCATGATTCTTGATATAGATGAACCAGACGTTCAAGACCCTGCGGAAGTAAGAGGACAGGTATTGATTTTGATAAATCTTTGTAAATGATATAAGCTGCAGGATGTGGTTTGAGAATACTAACCTGGTTAAGAAAGGAAGTCAAAAACCCGCTAGCTTCGATGAACCCGTGCTTCTCATAGGGAAAAGTGTCAGAGATGACGGGGGAATCGGGCTCTTTCCTTTTACGAGAGCTAGAGCTCCGGGGCTTGGTAGTTGGCGAGGGTTTGGTGATGACAATGGCTTTGGAACCACTGGGTTTGGATGAGGCTGTGGCCTTAGGATTGGGTTCCTTCTTGATCTGAACCTGATCAGAATAGCTGTCCAACTCATCGAGATCAAAGACTTCAGGGATCTTAGCCGGTGCTGCATAAAGGAAAAAGTTTTACATTATTATTACTCTTCATTCTATTATGCTATACTAACTAACTATTTTAAAGTAGTCCTTACCAGACATTTCAAATGACGAGTATTGACTGTAACTCGGGATGTGTGTGGTGAAACTCCTGTATATTGCCGGTAATTGGTAAACAATATTGATTCTTTCCTCTGATTCAGCGGTAGGGGGAGCTACTTTCTTGAAATTTACTGCATAAGAATAAAAAAGAAGGATATTAGTAAAAGATAAAAATCTAAAGGTACATGAGAACATTTATGACCCTACCGGTGGTTAACCACTCCACCGGAAGGCTGGCACCCTCAGCAATGGAGTCTCGTTTGACGAAAAAGAACTTGCGTTGCCATCCGCCTTCATTTTTAGTAGCTTTAAGAATAAGGGGTTTGTTGGAAGTCGAAAAAAGCAAAAACCGGCTAGAACCGTGAGATCAGAGGCGATAAGAGATTGGCAGATCCTCGATACAAAGGTCGGGATAGTGAAGGTTTTTGATTTGGTTAAGTACGATTAATACTCTCCAAACCATGGGCATGGTTTGAGCAAAAGAGATGCCGGTGGTCCGGAAGAATTGCATCATGAATTCGGTAAAGGGGTATCGAAGACCCAGCGAAAAAGGGTATGGTGGAAAGCAAACCCAATCTGTGGAAGAAACATTCGATCGAATTGACCGATCGAACGGTCTAAATACTGTGTTATCAAGAAAAGCACTGGAAGCTCTCAAAGCCGCAATGTCTGCATTATCAAAGGCACAGACTTCTTTCTCAGGATTTTTGAGAAGATTCTGCTGGGTAAAAGTCTCGGATGATTCACCGGTTTGGGAATGAGTCCTTGTGGCCATGGCAGATGAAGAAAGAAAGATTGATAAAAGATGAACAAGAAGTAGGGAATTACCTGGAGACTCTGTTAAAGATATCTACTTTTCAAACAAGAAGAGAGAAGATATAGGGGCATTGTGGATCTCCATCGAGTTAAAAGCGCGTTGGAGGTTATGATGTGATTTTGACCGTCGTCTAGGTTTAATTGCTTTAATTTATGTGACAAAACTTTTAAAATATATCCGTTGGATTGGTACACCAACAGATATATTTGGGGACAATTGTTATGGGTCATTTTCTGAGCGTACATATCTTGATCAATATCCTGCTTTTAATTGTTTATTTGTGACCAGGATACTGGACAGGGATATTGCTAACATCCTGGGCGATATCCTGAGGTTGATTGAATTAACCAGGTGCAGGTTAAAGGCTGGGGTTTGCTAACGGTCAGATGAACTTCATCTCCTCAAGACTCGGGCATGTTTGTTATGGGAGAGACGTTGAACCCGAAAGACTAGGTCTACAACGTTCGAGTGAGGAATATTCGCTGGATCCCGGTTATTTAGGATAGTTTGTTATATTTGTTTTACTATAAATAGATGGGGGCGGATCAGATTAAGGCACGCAACTTTCACATTTTCAAACACTTTCTCTCTAGCTCTCTGCAAACACTACACACAAACACTTGTATTCAAATCACATTGTAACACCTAGTTGATTCGCTCTACATCCTGCACTGTATACTGATATTTGAAGCAATAAAGAACAAGGCAGCTGCGATTGTCAGCTCCCGAGGTTTTGTGCCGGCGATCTAGATTGATCAAGGGCTTTCCTCGTACATCACGTGTCAACCTTTACTTTTCTGCTCATTGTTTGATCACAGATACAGCTCTATATCTTGAGCCGTATCCTGAAATTGTTTTTATAACTAACTTGGTTAACATATTTTTCACACATAATTTTAGCACACTACCTCACTTAACTAATTGGATCACTAAATTGCTACGGTAATTTTTGACCAAAACAATTACAGTCTCTGAAATGACAATTTTCATAAAAAGATAACAATGATACAGATGCATAAAAGATAAAACAAAACAATAATTTACTATAGATGCCCGAGAATTTTGCATCCTTACATATACGCAAGATTCGGTATCCTGCTAAGATCAGGGATTGGTCCTTACAAGGTGCAATTCCTTAAACTCTAGACAAAGCAAACAAAACAACTCCAAAATAATCATGAGCCTGCAAAAACTTCACGAGAAAATTGATTTTTTTTTTCAAAAGGTAGCAAGATCGGCGGGTTGGGTAACATGTCAAAACAAGTTTCAATGAAAAACCAAGTTAACCCATTAGCATGAAAATGGGTCGAAATTACCACCTCTACAGTATTTTGCCTTAGCACATGTATTCAGCAGTTTAGAACACATGCTTCAGTATTTGATTATAACATTAACTGGTTAAACAAGAACCATCTACCTTCAAGGTTAAACGAGAACCATCTACCTTCAAGGGAAATAAGTATGCTAATCGCCAAATCAGCACTTTAGTTCTTTAGGATCAAAGTGCAAGCGTGAAAAATGAAATTAAACATACAACTTTAACAAGTGAAACATGTTGCCATAAGAGGGAGGTATAGACTTAGGGTTGCAAACTGTTGCCGCCATCACCGGATACAACATCTTGACTGAGAACTCAGTCAGTCAAAACCTCTTGTAGTTGAATCGTCTTAATACAAAGATAAATAGCCCAAATCTTCTAGTGAGGAGCGGTCAAAGACTTCGTTTGTTCAGACAGCGAAAGAGAGGAGCTTGAATCGGATCCAGGCAGGAGGCAACACTTAGATCGGCAAAAGGTTTTGTGGTGATTATGGCAGCGATACTTAGATCCGGCGATAACTCGAGAGAGATGAGATTGGGGAATATTTTGGGGTTCCCAAAATACCCCTCTGCAATGCCTGGTTCTGTCTTTAATACATGGTTTAAATTAAAAGTGCAAATCAAAGTTTAAATTTACCTGGTTCTGTCTTTTAAACATCATTATATCTGTTTCAATGATATAATGGATACTTTTTTCAGCTCAGGTAGTGCCTTGCCAATTGCCATCCTCTCAAGCCTAATTACATGCGACACTGTATATGGTGACTAGACTAAGCTAAGACTAAGTAAGGTGATTTATATTGTTCACTTACAACTTTGCACGCAATAGCTTAAGGTCACGACTTTATTTTAAGTTGACTTCTTTCTTCTAGGGTCGGAACCTATATAAACGAACATAATAAGAAAGCCTAAACTAACTGAAAGTACATTGTAACTGCTACTCGGCGCCTCTTACCGAATTCCATTCCCTTTTCACCTGATTAAACAAAATCCGATTTCTGAAAGAGTTAACAACCAGTAGTTACTCACTAACAATAATAAGATCCACAAAGAACTTAAAACCTAATAGAAAAAAGCCGATACAATCAGATAATCTAAATCAACAACAATAACATTCAAAAGATCTGCAATTTACACAGCTATTCAAAAAAATAGCCTCCTCGCATCTCACTAATAATACATCATACAATAGCAAATTATTATTGTTGTAGAAACATGTTACTAAACAATAGATTTGGTGGATTTGGAGTTTAGTTTTGCATTCACTAGTAGTTCAAATTACAATTAGGTTTAACATGTAAAATATTTATAAAAAAACCTTGATCGTACCAATCCTGTTGCATCTTTAGCGAATTGAAATGTGCACCTTCTTCATACTGTTGAAATATGTAATCGGAAACCGCAAAATACATGGCAACGGTGAGGTCTAGGGTTTGTAAAATTGAAATTGATTTGATGAAAAATTGTTTGTTTTTTGAAACAGATCTGAAACCTAATGTGGTTGAGATCGTGATTTCTGCGGTGGAGATGTGGTAACTGTGGGAGAAGAGTACATCAGGCTATTAAGCCAATCAGGAACTCGTTTCTTCACCATGATTCTACAGAAGATTTTGGTTCACTGGATCATAGAATATAAACATAGCATGTATATTCAATCCAACAGAAGAGGTGGAGGGTGACGGTGAGAGGTGGTGGTGGCGGTGGGCAGGGCGGAGGGGATAGGGGCAGTGGCGGGGGCGGTGGCGGAGGAGGTGTGTGAACGCAGATGAGAGAAACCTTCTGGTTGAAGTTGTGTGACCAAAATACCCTTCCGTGTGTTTCTTAGTTATAATCAGTGGATTAAATTATAGCCGTAGCTTGTTTTGATCTAAGGGCATATAAGGGGGTTCACCGGTTCCCTACTTTTTTAGTGTTCCCCAATGAACCCCACACTATATATATATATATATATATATATATATATATATATATATATATATAGCGAGCCGCTAAAATAGAAACCATCCCCAGCTGTATGAATTGTGAGAACCACTCTCAACCAATCAGAAAAAGGGGTATTTTGGTCATTTACCCCAAATGTCAAATCTACCCTCTCTCTTCATTTAAAGTCACTGACTTTATAATTACCTCTCTCCTCTCTCATTATATCCTTTCACATCCACATTCAACCAAAAGAATTTCCCCCTCTCTGTCTTCGGCGACACTTACCTGCAACCCACCCACACCCCTCGGTTGGCTCTCCAGCGATACTTACCTGCAACCCACCCACACCCCTCGGTTCCCCTCTTTTCGACGACAACCACCAGCCAAACACCCCCCGGTCTCTACAGTAATCGCCCGGCCACCAACTCTGGTGGCGGGGCGTGATGCCGGTGGTTCAGTTCTTCAGTGGCGGGGGAACACGAAGAGAGATAGAGAAAGAGAAAGACTGGCAGTGACGGCGATGGGACGACGGCAGCGCCGCCGTGAGCGGCGGCGGTCCTGGTCTCTTCCCGACGAGCGTCTGTGAATGTAGAAGATGATGATGTTCAGCTTAGAGTTGATGCTCGGGTAGACTTTGGAGGTTATGGGTTTAGTTGGTTCAAGACTAGTTCATCAGATTCTTGTTCGAGTAAGTTGCATATTCGGTTTATGCTTTGGTGTGATTGGGTTCAGATTTTGTGAAGCGAGTCAACAGTTTCGGGTCAGATTTGTTCAAAATAGTTGGGTGTGTTCGATTGAGATTTGGTTCAAGTCAGATTGGATGTGGTCCGAGTCTGGTTCGGGTGGTCGGGTGTCACAAACAAGAATCTGATGAACTCTCTCTAGAAAAAATGGTGGGTCTTTGATCTGTGTTATTTATTTTCTAGTGATTTTTTAGCAGTGAACTATGTGGGTTTAATCGCAAATCACAACTCTTTCGCAACGCAGTCTCATCGCAAACTTGAGATCTAAGGTTTATATTTGTGGTATTTAGTAGTTAGGTTATTTGTGTAACTAATTGGTAATACTATCGCATCTCTTACTTGAAACGCATCGCAACACTCAACGCACGAAACAAAAACACGAAAACTAACTCGCGACGAATAGTCGATCGAATGACCATTCGATCGAATGGTCATCCGAACGGATGACCATCCGATCGGATGGCCATCCGATCCGTCTCCTGTATTCCTCTTTCCTCTTTTGGAAACCCTATAAATACCCCTTGTCACATCACAAACAATGATGTGACAGCTCCCACTCGACCAGCACGCTCAAGCCCCACTTTCTCTCGATTTCTCGCGATTCTTGTAAGATTCTTCCTCAAATCTTGTACATCTTTGATCTACACACACTTCTTCATCATTTTCACCTTTGAATCTTTACTTTTAACCGTGAAATCAGCGGATTTGAGGTGTTCTAGGATGATGTCATCATGGAGTTCCTATGAACTTCAAGTTTTGGCCTCATTCCACCAAGAACAACTCAGATCCAAGTGATTTCCACATGATTTAACACTATTCTCGCATAGATCTAAACATTTTCAAGGATTGAATGATGGTTTATAACTTTCTTTCAACTCTTTTGCACTCAATGCACTCAATACCGATAGAATCGGAGCTCATACAGGCCTTCTACTCGCTTCCTAGTGAAGTGCCGGTCAAAGATCTGATTCCTATCAAAGGGACGACCGATTCCGGGTTAAACATGAACGAACCATCAAGAACAGTTAACGGGTCGGATCAGGGTGATTCCTGTTCGATCAGATGACCTGGACTTGATGGAGTTCTCGTTGCTTAACACGTTGATCAAACCGCAAAACCTTTCAAACTTATCGAATTTCAAAACGAACCAATCACCAAAACGGATTGTCGTCCGATCAGATTGCCATCCGATCGAACGACGATCCGATCGGATGGCATATGGTCCTCAACACTTAAAACTTTCAATGCATATTCAAACCGGCGAATGGCCATCCAATCGGATTACCATCCGGTTGAATGACCATTCTACTGTGGACTTGTTTTCTGAGAATGTTTCCACTGAATGGATCGCCATCCGATCGAACGACTATTCGACCGGGCGACCTGAAAGGTAGAGATACTTCTCTGTGTTCAAAATGGTACAGCGAAAACTTCAAAGCCATCATACATAAACAAATCCATCCCAAACGAGTGGCACACCGACCGAATGGCCATCCGAACGGATGACCATCCGATCGAATTGCCATCCATTCGGATGACACTTCGACACTTATTCACATCGCATCGTTTTACGTGCCGCTTATCGCTTATGTTATCGTTCTGATCAGGCTAATCTCCCCCAGCGCTCCCTTCAATCCAAGAGAGTGTTTATTCATTAAACACAATCCGTGAGTATACTCGATCCCTTTTTGCTTTAAGCACTTTTGGGTGTTACATACGTTACTTATATCAAATCACATCGATCACACAACGCAAACACTTTTATACGCTAACCTCTATTGCATGATACATGTTACTCGGTGAATGCTTGTATGTTATGTTTACACAGTGATTGTTGCCTGACACCTTAGCAACAATAGTACTATAGTTTGGACTCAGCACCTGTCATGGACAGGGGTTGCTAAGGGTATTTCTTCACGTGTCACAGTAGTGATATGTGTTGTGCACTCTACAACTCGCAGTCACGTCTGTGCATATTTCATTGTCGATAACCTACTAGCTTCACATTATACATGTTACATGTTGGTTATGCGTAAACTCGTTTTCACTACTATTACACTATTAAACTTGTATGCTCACCTTTACACTATGTGTATTGACCTCTATTTTAACGTATGTGATAGGTGTTTAGGATGCTTGCTCGTTACTTGCTGGAATTGAGCAAGGATGGAGTCTAGAAACAAATCTAATAAAATCTGAGTTGTCAAAACATTTATTTGTCTATGTGATATCTATGTCTGTAATAACTGCTTTACTTAGATGAGTTATGGTATGGGGCATAATATTAATTATCTGGTAAATTAGTTGTTATGGAATTCTCTTGGACAATCTGTTTCGCTTAGTGTCGAGCCCCGATGTTTTCGCCATCGGTTGGGGTGTGACAGATTGGTATCAGAGCCATAATTATAGGGAATTAGGCAAGACTTGAAGGTACGCTGTAATCCAACGACTTGAAGGTACGCTGTAACTAGAAGGATGCGTGCCGAATCACCCGAATTGAGGCGAGAGCACAGTCCAGAAGGCCAAAGTGTGTACACAAAGTCCTTGTGAATAGTCGCATCACTTTGGGTAGTCAAAGTCTAACACGCCCGAGACATTCCATTTGCTTTTATGTGTTTCAATTCTGGATTCGCAAGCAACCGACTCTGTGATTTATCGCTTTTATGTGGAAATTTTATGTGTTTTTATATGCTTATTTGTTAGCGTTTTGAGATAAACAGTACGGTGGTACTGATGATTTTGGTTTCACGCTTTTCGCTCTGCCCAACACACACAACTCGCTACACAACGTTAACAAATCGCAAGCTATGTTACTCGAAATCTCGCTATTCGCACTCGCAACTCTCGGTCGCTTACGCTGCTATTAAAGATAGGTGAATATGTGCAATATATGTAGGTGAATACGTGTAAAATATAGTGTGTCCTTGTTAATTATGTGCCTTATGTGCTTGTGTGCTACTTGCTTATGTGTTCTGTGGTTATGTGCCTATGTGAATATGTAATTAAGTGATTGGATGTGTTCCTGAGCTTTATATAGAGTAGCGCGAGGTGATACTATAGAATACGCTAGACTTAATCGAAACGGTGTTTGAGCCTTGTGACGATGTCTGTTGCAGACGATGTCGTCATTTGGTACACACCACTCCCGAGCTGCTACGCGTAATCACGCTGACAAGCGAATCGCCTTTCTCGTCGCAAAGCAGATGGCAAAAGTTATACCGCAAATTGTTAGCGAGTTGAGCGAAAATGCTAGCAAATCGTCACAAGAATCCAGGAAAGATTCTCCCAAAGCGGTTTTTAGCTTTAAGCAGTTCAAAGCATGGGGCTCGAAAGAATTTACCGGAGAAGATGGGCCTACGGCCATGTTTCAATGGTTTGATTCAATCGAAGTCACCTTGCGTCACAGTGGCTGTCCGGAAAACTTTCGCACTGTTAACGTTACCGGCGTCTCCCAATCCCGAGCTCTAGAATGGTGGACGGCCGAGAGAAACAAATGAGGGAATGATGCAGCTTATGGGCTGACGTGGGATGAGTTGAAGGACATCATGATGCGAGAGTTCTGCCCTCCCCACGAGCTCTAGAAGTTGGAGGACGAATTCTAGCATATCAAGCAGGATGGTGGAGATAATTCTGGTTTAACTGCTCGCTTCAAGCAACTGAGTCTCATCTGTCCAGGTGAAGTTACTACCCCCGAGATTACAATCAAGAAGTATATCCGCACTCTGCCGGATTGTGTCGCAGACTTTGTGCATGCCGCCAAAACGACAAATATTGAGGAAACCTACCTGCTCGCCTCTGAGATCAACGATAAGCGAGTCAGGGCTGGTTATTTTGATAAAGCTGCCAAGAGTCTTCATCAAATTACTGCTACTCCTGCTGTTGAAACTACGGCCGCACCGCAATCTTCAAAACCCACACGCCGCAAGAGAAAGAATAGCAGCTACAGCAACAAGAACTGTGTACAGTTACTTCCGCACCACTTCAGCTGTACCGGCCCGACCGCAACCTCAACACCGCCAAGTAGCGGCGCCTGTAGTCAATGCACAGCCAGCAAAGCGTGCATACACTGGCCCATATCCACTCTGCCCTACTTGTACTTATCATCACCCGGTTGGTATCGCATGTTGGTTCTGTGTCCATTGCAACCTGTACGACCACATTACCGCTAACTTCCGTACCGGTCCTCGCCAAGCTCCAGCTCCAGCGCCAGCTCAAGCTCCTGCTCTACCAGCTCCGCAAGGACAGCAAGCAGCTCCTGCCCCCGCTGCTCACGCAAGAGCCTGCTTTGCGTGTGGTGGTCCCAACCATGTCGTACAGATCTGCCCAAACCGAGTGGTGAAGCAAGAGCCACAACAGCAGCAGCAGCCACCATAGCAGCAACACCAGCAGCAGCAGCCATCTCAGCAAGCAGCCCGCGGGCGAGTCTTCAACATCAACGCCCGCCAGGCTCAGGCAGACAACAACGTGGTTAATGGTACATTTCTTGTAAATGGTATATATGCTTCGTGTTTGTTTGATACTGGAGCCGATAACTGTTTTGTATCATTCAAATTCGAAAGGCTCCTAAATCGTAAGTGCTTTAACCTCCCATCAACCTTCGACGTAGAAGTTTCCACCGGAAGAACCGTCAGCGTCAGTTCCGTTCTGCGTGACTGTACTCTTGATCTCAACGATCATGTTTTTCCGATTAACCTCATTCCAATGCAAATCGGTAGCTTTGACGTCATAGTAGGCATGGATTTCCTTCGGGAGAATCATGCTGAAATTGTTTGCTTCGATAAGATGATTCGTTTCTCTCTCGCGAATGGTGATCAATTGTGTGTTTATGGAGAAGTCGCTTCGAAGAGATTACAACTCATGTCGTGTGTCTAAGCTAGCAAGTATCTCCGCAAGGAATACCAAGCTTTCTTGGCACACATCGTAGTAGCGGAGAAGGAAAAGAAAGGAAAGATGATGGAAGAAGTACATGTTGTTTGTGATTTTCCTAACGTTTTTCCTGATGATTTACCTGGTTTACCTCCCACTCGTGACATCGATTTCCGAATCGACCTCATTCCTTGAGCAAATCCTGTCGCTAGAGCGCCTTATCGCCTCGCTCCTTCTGAAATACGCGAACTCTCGAGTCTGCTCCAGGAACTACTTGATAAAGGCTTCATTCGCCCTAGCACCTCTCCGTGGGGCGCGCCTTTCCTTTTCGTCAAAAAGAAGGATGGATCGTTCCGGATGTGCATCGACTACAGTGAATTGAATAAGCTTACCATCAAGAATCGATATCCCTTGCCTCGAATCGATGATTTGTTTGATCAATTAGATGCTGCTACGTGTTTCTCGAAGATTGATTTACGCTCAGACTACCACCAACTGCGCATTCAACAGGAAGATATACCCAAAACCGCTTATCGAACCCACCATGGTCATTACTGTCACACCCCCAAAATACCACCTAGGGAATGTCCCTGTTAGGCGTGTGATGTACCAACAACGAGCCACTAATTACATGGAACCCATTCAAGTTTATAAATAAAATCCCCAATTCTTCATGAAAAATGTCATCAATAAGTTTAAATGAAAATCAACACGTTCAGCGGAAGCAAATAGTAAACCAAAGTTAAATTGTTCAAAACCAATGTATATTATCAATAATTAATCACATGAATCCCTCCAGATGACCCACGACCACTCCAGCTACTCCAGACAGCAGGTTCCAAATCCAAGACATCTAACGACCTGCGAGCACGTAACAAGTGTATCAGACAACGCTGGTGAGTTCATAGTTTTACGAAAACATTAGTTACCAAGTGTTTAGTTCAGTTCATTGATTACAATGTTGATAATACCTCGGATACAAGATGGCTCCTGATGTATGTTTTGCCCGTTCCCCAGTGCTCCTATCAAAGCACTTGGTATGACTGGGTCAGTAGTTCACACCCGTCCTCTCCGGTACGGGGTGAGGGTGTCAAACCTAAGTAGCGCTACCAACTAATACCCCGTTACCTCCCCGGTAACAAAAAGATGGGACTTAAAAGTGATAGGGTGAGAATATTATCCAACATCCCAGTTTTATCCAAAAGACTTATCCCTCCCCGGGATACCCACTGACTGTCCCAACCACCGGGACGCATGCTCAAGAGTAGTGATCTCACCTTAGTTTGCTCGGTTTGCTAACGTACTTCTGGTGTTAAATAAACGTTAGATCTGTTACATGCGACCTAGTGTACAAATAGTGTAAGTATGCATACTCGGAATTTTTTAAAATGTATAATAGACCATCTTCATTTATACAATTACATCCGTATGTAATTATATTAAAATAACTTGCCATGCTTTTAGCTCATAATATGAAAGTTCCTATTAAAGAAATTGACATTCAAAATGCTACCCACCAAATACTAATAGATACACATGCCACAAATATCACTCACGTAAACATGCATTTTAGAATAACTAATTCTATACATGGCACTCTTGAAGTCTGGACCTATTAATATGTATACATTTTTTATCCTTTCTTTCAATTAATTCAAACATCATGTGCACATACCTCTATTTGAGAATCCATTTTTTAATTCCAACAATCTAATTTTTGAACAGTAACTTGTATATGCCCAAAAACATATGAAGGTAAATGAGCACTGAAAAAAAAAACTCTCTCTAAAATAAAAACCCAAAGGTCGCCGGAGTAAACCCAAAAGTCGCCGGAGTGCTCGACGAGAAGGAGTTCATTGGAATAGTGTGATAGGAGTTCTCGGCAGTGTGCCTAGAGTCCTCCTCTCTCCCTATCTCGATCAGCCACCGACTCCATTCGCCTCTGGGACTATTCTGGGCTCTACCTTCCCGGTGATTTCCTAGTAACTTCTCGGTGTCGGTTAACCAGATCTTGAGCGCTTAGTAGGTCTGTCACTGGTCGCGGCTATCATTATAGTCCAGCTAGATCGGTACGAATCCTATTAACAATTTAAAGATTTGTGTTAGTCGGCAGCTGAGACATGGGTGATTTAGCCGGAAACTATAACGGCTGGGGAAACTATGATTATCGAAGCAATGAAGATCATCGTAGGCACGTTGAAGATGAATGGCAGACAGCGAAATACAAGGGACGAAGACTTATCAAAGATGGCGGGAGAAATATGAAGCAGAATCAGATCGCCGAAACAACCTTCTTCATTGGCAATCTACCCCAACAATGCTCCAGTTTCTTACTTTGGGATGCTTTTGCCAATCTAGGCTCAATGTCGGATGCTTACATTCCGAAAAAGAAAGACAAATTTGGAAACACTTTTGGTTTTATACGGTTTAAAGGTGTCAGTGACACTTCCTATCTTCTATCCATGCTGGGTGCAGTCAGGCTTGATGGAAAAAGGATCTATGTTAGTTTGGCCAAGTTTGTTAAGGACTTTGGCAGACAGAAAGATACTGTGCAACTTCAGGAGGCCCCAACAAAGAAAACTCCAGCCACATCAGTATGGAGGAGATTGGGTGATAACCATGGACAAATTGGTAAATACGTGGATGCTCACAAACCGGCTCAGTACGGGTCATATGCTGAAGCAGTCAAAGGAGCTACTTTACAATAAGCTTCGGTTCCGGAGTTCCAACCTAATATACATCTACAAGAAGGCCGTGCTTCCCATAATTGGAGAAATAGCGCCTTAATCGGATACGTAAGAAACCCTTTCAACTTGAAACACCTGGGCAAGCAACTTAATGACGTTGAGTTGACAGGTTTCACTCTGCAATATCTGGGGGGCCTTAGGGTACTACTCAATTTCCCATGTCTAGAAAATGCCCTGGAGTTACTAACCAATAAAGAAGGTTTATGGTCAATTTGGTTCTCCGATTTGAAACCTTGGGAGGGTCAGCATCTACCCTTCGAACGTCTAGCATGGATATCAATCAGAGGAGTACCCCTTCAACTATGGGACTCGAACACTTTGAACCAAATTGGTGAATTAATGGGAAAAGTGATAACGCCATCTTCAGCATCCCCAAAAGATTTTGACCTATTTTTGTGGCTAAAGTCTGTGTTCTCACCGGAAGAACAGGTAGAATTAACTGCAAATTATCTATATCATGGGACGGGTTGTTACACCACATTTGGATATCGGAGGAGGAACCTTATCAAGTTGTAAATTTTGCTTCCACTACGGAACCTCCGGCGCTGAAATATGGCCACACCAGAGAAGTGGAAGAGCCAACTGACACCACAGAGGAAAACGAATAGCCACCCTCGTGCATGGGAAAGGGTGAAAAATCATTAAGGAAGAACCTTGCGAACATGTCTCCCTCCTCTTCCCAAGACGACTCTCTCTCTCTCTCTTGTCGGTAGCCCTAAAGATGGGGTCCCACTTAAGGAGAAATCTTCTGTGGGGCCATACGATACACCCCCTCCACCGCCACGTTTGAAACCCACTGACCTGTGGGTCAGGAACACCCCTTTGGGCCTACAGAACCTTTTTAATGATGATTCTTGTATTGACGACACCCCACCCTCCAAACTATCTAACCCTAAGCCCAATCTTGATCCAGCCCAAAACTTGGACCACCTCTCTCCTGACCCTTTCAACATCAGAGAACTCTTGATAGAGGAGGAACAAGCACAACAACAGTTTGACCTAAACAACCCCCCCCCCCCTCATCTCCTATGGTGTCACCGAACCTTCCCACCCCCTCTAATAATCGCAAAGGCATTTCCTGTACATCGAAATTCCGGTTTCCTTCGATGAAAATGAAGGATGCACTGTGGGTCCCTAAAACCACCGATCACTCAAAGAACAAAAGCAGATCCAGCTTCTCAGCTGACTCGGAGAATAGCTCAGCATCGGTCAACACAGAAATTCCACCGGAGAAAATAGTTGACGTTACGGAGACTAACCAGACCATAGAGGTGGGAGAACGGCTTGGTTTCAACATGGCAAAAGTTGCTGACCAGTTAAAAAACCCATCTTCCGCAAAGCAGGTGACAAACCATTATCAATGAATTATTTTTCTGCAAATATTAGAGGGGCGGGCGATTCCTTGAAAGCTACACATATTAAGGAACTGAAAAAGAAAAACAACATTGGATTCATTGCAATCCAGGAACACAATTTACTGACTCCTCCAAATTACATGTCAGCTCTTTTTGGGGTAATACCAATTTCGAGTCAGACTACGTTGATGCGGCTGGTAGGTCAGGTGGTCTCCTTAACATATGGGACCCTGACATCTTTGTTCGGAAAGGAAGCGTTTCAAACAGGTTTTTTCTAGCTACATTGGGGGTAATAAAAAGTATTGGAGTTCATATAAACATCGTCAATGTCTATGCCCCTCATGACCCCATTCTAAAAAAGAATCTGTGGCTAACTCTCAACAATCTAATAAGCTCCTCCACGGGTTGTTGGATTCTTCTCGGAGATTTCAACTGCGTTCGTGAACCACGGGAACGGAAAAACTCCAGGTTTAACAAGCAGACAGCTGAGGATTTCAATAGTTTCATTCGATCTGCAGCACTGTCAGAATACGCAATGATGGGGTGCACCTTTACACACAGATCTGACGATGGAAAACGCCTCAGCAAAATCGACAGAATTCTAGTATGCCATACGTTCCAGTCCAACTGGCCCTCTGCGACTCTGACAGGTCTACCCAGGTATCGGTCTGACCATCGTCCTTTACTCTTAACCTGTTCAGTTATTAAATTTGGTGCCCCCTCGTTTCGTTTTTTTAACTCATGGCTAAACGAGGAGGACCTTGAGAAATTGGTTATGGATAGCTACACAAAAGTTATACCATTTGGTCCCCCGGATAGACTTCTAGCGGCACGCTTGAAAGCTATTAAAGCTACCATCAAACCTTGGTCGTTGAAATTAAAGAATGATAACAAGGAATCTCTTGCTGAACTTATGAGAAAAGTAGAAATGTTGGACACAAAGGCAGAAAACAACATATTAACAGAAAATGAAATTCAGAACCGTGACGCATGGATCAAACGCATCGGTGAAATTGAGGGGCAGAATCTAGAGGACCTCAAGCAACGAGCAAAAGTGAAATGGATTGAAGACGGTGATGAGAACTCTTCTTTTTTCCATGGCATTGTTAAAGGTCATCAAAAATACAATAGAATAAATGGACTGTTGTTCGACGGGGTATGGGTCTCACAACCTGATGCTCTCAAAGCAAGCATAAAGGAGTATTTCAAAGGGCTTTTCACCGAGACAAACTATAACAGACCTGAGTTCAGTAACGATGGCTTCAAAACACTCTCATCTCCTCAGGCCTCGTCTCTGGTAAAACGATTCTCTTTAGTAGAAATAAAAGAGGCAGTGTGGGAATGTGGGGGTGATAAAGCACCAGGACCAGACGGTCTCACTTTCGCCTTCCTAAAACAATTCTGGTCAGTTTTCGAGGCTGGTTTCTTTGCTCTTCTTGATCATTTTTATGTACACGGAAAACTAAACAGGGGTTGCAACTCAAGTTTCATAACACTTGTGCCAAAACTCACCGGTCCACAACTCATTAAGGGTTTTTGGCCCATTAGTTTAATTGGGTGCATTGCAAAAGTAATCTCCAAAATCCTAGCAAACAGACTGAAGTAAGTTATCGGCCATCTTGTCAGTGACACACAAACGACATATATAGAAGGGAGGAGCATACTTGAGGGCCCACTCATCATGAATGAACTGGTTGCATGGAGCAAAAAATGTAAGCAGAAAATGCTTCTCTTCAAGGTGGATTTTGAAAAAGCGTTCGACTCTCTCAACTGGGATTTTCTAGACTCCATACTTGCTCAAATGAACTTTCCCGCTCTTTGGAGGAAGTGGGTTAGGGGCATTCTATCTTCTTCTAGAACTTCCATATTGGTGAATGGATCACCGACACTAGAATTCAACATCCAAAAAGGAGTCAGACAAGGCGATCCCTTGTCTCCATTGCTTTTTATACTCGCCATGGAAGCTTTACATGTGGCATCGTCCAGCGCCGTAGCACAAGGCATATTCAAAGGGGTAAAATTGCCAAACAATGGTCCAACTTTATCACACTTACTCTACGCAGACGACGTCTTATTTGTTGGCGAGTGGTCCGAAACAAATTGCAAGAACCTTGCCAGAATCCTTACTTGTTTCCATCTTTCCTCCGGGCTCAAGGTCAATTACAACATGGCGTCGATATTGAACTGCTCCACTGGCTCATTGCCGTTCTCATACCTTGGTCTACCCGTGGGTGCCAATATGGGACTAATAAAAACTTGGAAACCTATACTCGAAAGATTTGAAAGCAAACTATCCTCGTGGAAAGCCCGTACACTCTCCTTCGGTGGAAGACTCACCCTAATCGAAGCTGTCCTAGGTAACCTCCCCACATACTTTTTCTCATTTTTTTGTGCACCCTTGCAACTCATAAAGCAACTGGAACGCATTCGTAGAAAATTTCTTTGGGGGGGAAGGTTGGGCAATAACAAAATCAGCTGGGCCCCCTGGTATAAAGTGGTTGGCCCAAAAGATGAAGGCGGGCTGGGGATTGGAAGTCTTGCATCCATAAACAAAGCACTTATGGTTAAATGGAGTGTTAGATACAAAAATGAATCGCACATGTTATGGGCACGAGTTATAACAGCTGTTCACATCGGGCCTAGATGTAAATCCAGCATACCACTAAAAAGCACTATTAGTGGAGTCTGGAAATCCATTGTGAACATGGGCAGAGCTTCACGCAACCCATCTGTACAAATAAAGGAAAGACTAATACCGAAACTGGGGATCGGGGACAAAACACTGTTATGGCTCGATGTTTGGGTGACAGACAAACCTCTTTGTGACAACTTCCCGAATTTATACGCCTTGGAAACATAAAAAAGATGCACTGTTCAGTAGCGTTACACTGCCTCGAGTGAAAGAATATCATGGATTTGGGCCAGCTCCAACCCACTATCATGCCCGGAACGTAAACTTGAATGGGAGACTTGCATCGGTTCGTTCCCAACTGTTGGTCCCAGCCAAGCCCCAGATCGCTGGATATGGAAAAACGCTAAGACCATCGATGACTTTACGGTACAAGCTTTAAGGTCCGAGCTTGACCATATCAACTGTATCCCAGAAACGAAGGTTCTAAACTGGTTGCACTGGATTCCAAAAAAAGTAAACTGTTTCTTAAGGCGTGTCATTCTTGATCGCATCCCTTCCAGAGAAGCCCTCATTGCTAGACGTATCACACTCCCCTCCAGCAGCTGCGTTTTCTGTGACCATTCTCTCGAATCTACAGGCCACCTTCTTGTCACATGTGAGTTTGCTCAAAACATTTGGACCGTGATATTCCAGTGGCTAAAGTTCGCACTGCCCCGCTTCTTGGTAAGCATCGTGCAACTTTTCGAACATATCTCCGCGTACAAGACTCACAAACCCCTGAAGAAAGCAATTTGGACCATAGCGGCTGCAACATGCTGGAGCTTATGGAGATCGAGAAATGAATTCATCTTCAAGAAAAAACCTCTTAATCTTTCGAAACTGATCGGCGATATCAAGGCATTATCATACCTTTGGGTGGATAACAGGGCTGGATTTCAGAAATTAAATTGGGAGAAATGGAGAGGCTTCAAGTTCACAGACTTTCCCTTGTAACATGTTGTAATCTTGCTGCTACTTCTTTTGTGATTTCCTTGTTCCTGTATGTACTGTTTGTTTTGGCTTGAGCACCTTGCTTTAGCCTTTTTTCTAATGATATCGCCTTCTTTTTAAAAAAAAACTTGTATATGCAGCGGCCCAATCAAAACATGTTTGAACAACCCATCTTTTCTTTTATACTAGGAACAATGATATCAGTTTCCTAATTTCTAGATTATCATCACCATGTGCGGCTATGATTAGTGTACCATGTGAAATCATAATGAAATCCAAGTACTGACCGATTTATGGACATATTACATGAACTCTACTCCCTGAAGCAACATAAATACTAATCATAACAACCAAGCAACCTATATTACATAACCCACTGTGGCATCTCATCTTTATCATCATCATTAGGATCGCACATGCAAACATATAGTCCCTAACGCTCAACGTCAACATCTTTCATAGTGGTTTCATTGGTGTTTCTAATTACATGCAATCCCTAAGCCTTATTAATCATGCAATAATCATCACGTTTCACATATTTATAAAACAATTATCAAGATAAACTCATCAAGTTTTAACATGCCAAACCCTAGATTATCAATCATAACAGTTAATTCCCATAACAATCATAAAATCCTATTTCAATTTGAGTTAATTAATCATGGTAACTTCTAAGAACTAAGATACTAGTTTATGTTATTATCATTACTAGTCAATTTGAATTAACAATTGCTTGTTCTTAAACCACGCAAGATCACATCATCTACCTTGAATTCGTATCATTCTAATCATTACTTAATGATCAACCCATGTGTTCTAGCAAAACCCTAAGTCGCACAAAAGTCATGGCCGTACAAACAATTAAATTGATAAATTATCCATCCTAGTTATACCATTTGTCATTATCTAACAGTTTCATACATGAACAATTCTTATGATGGTTCCTACGAACCCGCAATGATCGAACCACAAACAAGATGATTCACAAAATATAATCAAGGTAAACCAAGCATGGGAATCCTTAGCTGATTAGAACGTACCGATCGATCAAGGAGGAGTGCAAGCGCGAATGCGGCAAGTGATGTTTCTGGAAGAGGACCTCGGCCGATGAAGATGGTGTCTCTAGAAGATTGTTGTCGTCACTTGTGTTGAAGGGGGTCTTAGGGTTTGTAATCATTTAGAAGGGAATTATGTGAACCTCCACATACATGCACGTATACAAAGAAATAGGAGGAGATGGGCTAGGCGATTGGGCTTGACAAGACTTGGGCCAAAACCAACCATTGGGGTGAGAAGGTGTGCGAGTCTAGAGAGAGTGTGCGATCCAGATTAATGCGCGACTAAACAACCCCATGCATACAAACCAAGACCATTCTCACTTTTCACAGATAACACGTAACTAATCGAACATACTAGCTATCCCGGCAACGTATTCAAAAGTCACCTCAAAACACAAACACAAAACCTAGTAGAACTAATACATAGAAATGGCCGTGCAAAAATGAGAGTTGTCACATCATCCCCAACTTGAAAGAAATTTCGTCCCGAAATTTGATAGGTAAGCACAAAAGAGTGAATTGATAAATCAAGGTTGCTGCAGATTTTCCAAAGGTGCCACATCATCCCCAACTTGAAAGAAATTTCGTCCTGAAATTCTCCAGTTGCACCAGAATTAGATTGGTCATCATGAAAAAGTTGAGGATTCTTGAGTTTCATTTGGTCCTCGCGCTCCCATGTGAACTCTGGTCCTTTTATTGAGTTCCAACGAACTCTCGCGATTGAAATTCTACTAAGTTTTCAATGGATTTTTTGACACCTGCAATTTGTCATCGATCTTTAGTTCTTGAAGTGGAATCACAAGTGTTTCATCGGACAAACACTTCTTTAATTGCGAAACATGAAAGACATCATGAGTGTTACTCAGCTCAGCAGGTAACTCAAGTTTGTAGGTTGCGTTACCGATTCTTCCCAGACTGTTGAATGGTCCATCCGGTTGTCCTACAGTGATAAGCAACGCTCATGTCTTGACGTGAGTCGAGGGCGTTGTGTTTTGTCTGCCATAAATCAGGTGTAGATAAAGATCAAAGATATCGGGAGTTGGTACCTCGTGCCCAAAAACCGCCTCTCTCAGAGGAATATTCACAAACTGTGGAGGCTCATCAGTCTCTTTGATTGCGAGAAAGTGTACTGGTAACGTGAGACAGTCAACGATCACCCAGGTGATATTGTTTACATTTCGAGTTCTAGGTAGCCCAGTGACAAAATCCATGGTAGTCTGTTCTCGTTTCCATATGGGTGTTTCAAGTTGCCAATACATTACCTTGACTTTTCCCCCAAGTCGAACATCATTCCCATACCTAGCTAGGTGGGCCTTCATGCCCGATCACCAGTACAAGGTTTATAAATCCTAAAGTCTCTCATCAAACCCAGACGACTAGAATATCGAGGCCGGGGTGCTTTGCTCAACACATATTTCCTATAGTTACTGTATAATGAGATCCACATTCGTTCCATGAGGTAGCGAATATCGTCCGACCTGCCAAGGTGGCTTCTCCATGCCCCGCATGGGTTCAACTTGAAAATTCTCTTCCTTCAGTTCCCCAGTTTGAACAGAGCGAGTCGGATCAGGTAAGTTAGAGTCGGTAGTGAGCTGCAAAGCTCGTGCACGTTCAAGTTCCACAGTCGTAATCACCCAAAAGTTCCATCCAGCGATGCCATTAACCGATTTAGCTCTTTCGAAACCAGGGTACACGGGAGGACCTTGTGATCGGTCTAAGTAGCACATTCGGTACCTTCCAAGTAATGCCTCCAAGTAAATCCAAAGACCACGGTTTCCACCGCCGGTTGTGTGTCGTGCAGTTCCTCTTTGTAACTCCATTACGTAAGTCTTCACTCTCTCGTGTTGCGTCGGTGTGTAACTGGGACTCTGATTCGGACCATCATGGTACACCACTAAATCACCCGCACCCTCGGGTAAAGACGATGCTCAGTGCATTGCAGAGTTGGGATTCGAAAGCTGAAAAGACGTCTTCCTGTTTTGTCTTTCACGAACACAGCACCCTGCTGTGCTAAAGAGATTTAAGCTGCGCGACCTTTGAAAATCCTGTGATTAAGCTGCGATAGTATCTAGTGAGACCAAGAAATTCCTGTATCCTCAAAGGGATCCTTGATGTTGATCAGTTTCTAACAAAATGGATCTTAGGGAGATCCACGTGTATTCCCACTTCGTTGTTTATATAACTAAAAATGTATACTTCCCGAATCCTGAAGTCACACTTAGGTAGACTTCGCACGTAGATGCTCCTCCCCTAGAAGCTCTACAATGAAATACAAGTGCCGTTCATGGTGCTCCTTTCTCCTGGAAGTGATTCAAAATGTCATAGATAAACACGGTTGGCGAATCTGGCAAGATGGGGTTGGCACATACTACTCTTGTGATCCCTAAGGCTGCTAGTGTGTTGGGTAACTTTAAACAACGAGAACAGATAGTGGCCGTACTGTGCCTGTAACACCGTGTTAGAAGTCATCCTCCCCTGGGTCTTCCCTCAAGTAACAGTCTGATCTTAAGTCAGTTTCCGAATAGAAGCTTGATCATTGCAGCGTGTCAAGCAGGTTGTCGATGCGAGATAGAGGGTGACGGTCTATGATTGCCACCTTGGGGTAGTCTGTATGCGTACGAAAGGACTTGTCCTTCATTTCCACAATAGAACTCGAGCTCCCTAGAACAAGAAGCTAGATCGCTAAAACTCACACCCAATAGTTCCTGAAGTTGACTAGACAGTTCTTGCAATCCTCCTGGTGCAAGATGGTATGAAGTACGAGTGATCAAGGCTGCTTCTGGCGTGAGATCAAACTGAGAGTCTATCTAACAGTTGTGGGAGTAGACCTGGAAGTTCCTCGAGTAGCACACCAAAAAGAATCACGAATAATTGGTGGGTCCTCGATCCTCTCTTTCTCATACTTAACGTTAGTAACGGTTGCTAACGTAGCGGGGTAATATCTCCGTAGACACTCCTGGGCCTTCATTGCTGAAATGATGCTAGCCTTTACACCCCTCTGACACCTTTGGTCAGACGAAGATCCTCCACTATGGAGAGGGATACGCAAAATCCTCTCCTCACCGGGAGTATCTGCGCGATATCTGGATAACCAATCCACACTAACCACTGCGTCGAAACCATCAAAGATAATAGAAGGAAGGTCGGTGTCGAACACTTGTCCCACAAGGTCGAGTTTGCATCCCAACAAACATATGTGGTTTCATTTGACCTGCCATCAGCCGATTCCACCACGGGTTCGGTTTCAAGAAGCACCAGGGTTTAACAGAACAGGGACGAAGCAATTAGTTACCAAGAACGTACAGAACACCATGCTGCTATATTCCTGGCGTCGCCCACGCCAATCCTAAATGCCTTTCCACGAACATCATTTCCAGTGTCGTTATTTTCGTTACGAGAGTTTCCAGTACTGCCATCGTTCCCTTGGTTGTTGTCGTCCTGATTTGACAATAGCCAATCCATGTCGTAAGCACCTTCATTTCCATACTGTAGACTACAATTACGAGTACCTTGATGTTGCCGTGACTGTTGCCTCTAATGTCGTTGCTTGAAACAAAGCCTTATGATCTTTCACTAACAGGGTCCATCTTTTCACATTCCGTGTCACGTCCTACGGCGCTACCCACTGTGCTGGCAGCTACACATACCATACTATAATCAGTTGTCATTGCTTATGCCCCGATAAACTCGTAAGAGTTGACTCCCATAAGTCGCTGACTAGGGTTAAAGATTCGATTGAAGTCAAATTGCTGATGTTCGTTGCTGGTAGTCAGGGTCGTCCAAATACTGAAGTTCGTAAAGTACTACGCTCATCCGCTTGTCCATCGTTCTTGAAAATTGATGGAGTAATACACGGTATGTTGCTAGAGTGTTACAGAAGTGATCGCACTTCGGGATCTAAGGCGCCAATACACTGAATTCCAACCAAAAAGAGGAGTGAGAAGGGTATCCACCAAACATTCGACGCTGTGACATCCAACTCAGGAATGTTTGTACAACCACCTAACATTCTATCCTGTTTGCTAGGCGTTCAGATGGGTGTTCAGGTAATGCTCAATAGCATCAAGATTCGAAAGAATTCAGAGAGGAGTGAAAATATCATGTTCGAGTAGGAGACAATTACTGTTATGACTCCTATAGACTGTTGTGTTTCTCATCAATCAAATAACAGGACGGAACCCCCTTTCTCACTTGTTAAGCCTCACTGGGACTCGCATGCACCCCACATTATTATTATATGTGCACCCACAATAATATTGCGATTTGCATGCTCATCTTAGTTCCTCCTAACTCATGTCAAATGGTTCCTCGAACTCGAATGCCAAACAGAGGTTTTCAAATGATGAGATCACAAGGATATAATGACTACGACATACTAACAACGCATCATAATGTAAGCAAGCAAATCCAGGTAGTTATGCTATAGTGACGAGTGTGTGTCCATATGCTACATCATAAACAAGTGTACACTAGCCATGCAATGTATACAACAAGTGAAAAAAACGAACCTTGCAATCTGGAGCTGAGTGTCATGGTCGTATTCACGTATTCAGAACTGTTCGGTTATAGTCTGGTTTAACAAAAACGTTTTAAAACCAAGTTCACTATAACCAGTGGCTCTGATACCAAACTGTCACACCCCCAAAATACCACCTAGGGAATGTCCCTGTTAGGCGTGTGAAGTACCAACAACGAGCCACTAATTACATGGAACCCATTCAAGTTTATAAATAAAATCCCCAATTCTTAATGAAAAATGTCATCAACAAGTTTAAATGAAAATCAACACGTTCAGCGGAAGCAAATAGTAAACCAAAGTTAAATTGTTCAAAACCAATGTATATTATCAATAATCAATCACATGAATCCCTCCAGTCGACCCATGACCACTCCAGCTACTCCAGACACCAGGTTCCAAATCCAAGACATTTAACGACCTGCGAGCACGCAACAAGTGTATCAGACAACGCGGGTGAGTTCATAGTTTTACGAAAACATTAGTTACCAAGTGTTTAGTTCAGTTCATTGATTACAATGTTGATAATACCTCGGATACAAGACAGCTCCTGATGTATGTTTTGCCTATTCCCCAGTGCTCCTATCAAAGCACGGGCATGAGTGGGTCATTAGTTCACACTCATCCTCTCCGGTACGGGGTGAGGGTGCCAAACCTAAGTAGCGCTACCAACTAATACCCCGTTACCTGCCCGGTAACAAAAAGATGGGACTTAAAAGTGATTGGGTGAGAATATTATCCAACATCCCAATTTTACCCAAAAGACTTATCCCTCCCCGGGATACCCACTGACTGTCCCAACCACCAGAACGCATGCTCAAGAGTAGTGAACTCACCTTAGTTTGCTCGGTTTGGTAACGTACTTCTGGTGTTAAATAAACGTTAGATCTGTTGCATGCGACCTAGTGTAAAAATAGTGTAAGTATGCATACTCGGAATTTTTTAAAATGTATAATAGACCATCTTCATTTATACAATTACATCCGTATGTAATTATATTAAAATAACTTGCCATGCTTTTAGAATAACTAATTCTATACATGGAACTCTTGAAGTCTGGACCTATTAATATGTATAAATTTTTTATCCTTTCTTTCAATTAATTCAAACATCATGTGCACATACCTCTATTTGAGAATCCAATTTATAATTCCAACAATCTAAGTTTTGAACAGTAACTAGTATATGCAGCGGCCCAATCAAAACAAGTTTGAACAACCCATCTTTTCTTTTATACTAGGAACGATGATATCAATTTCCTAATTTATAGATTATCATCACCATGTGCGGATATGATTAGTGTACCATGTGAAATCATAATGAAATCCAAGTACTGACCGATTTATGTACATATTACATGAACTCAACTCCCTGAAGCAACATAAATATTAATCATAACAACCAAGCAATCTATTACATAACCCACTGTTGCATCTCATCTTTATCATCATCATTAGGATCGCACATGCAAACATATAGTCCCTAACAGCTTTTCTGACATTTAAACCAGGTTCATCCATGTTCGCTCAACATCAACATCTTTCATAGCGGTTTCATTGGTGTTTCTAATAACATTCAATCCCTCAGCCTTATTAATCATGCAATAATCATCACGTTTCACATATTTATAAAACAATTATCAAGATAAACTCATCGAGTTTTAACATGCGCGAACCCTAGATTATCAATCATAACAGTTAATTCCCATAACAATCATTAAATCCTATTTCAATTTGAGTTAATTAATCATGGCAACTTCTAAGAACTAAGATAACAGTTTATGTTATTATCATTAGTAGTCAATTTGAATAAACAATTACTTGTTCTTAAACCACGCAAGATCACATCATCTACCATGAATTCGTATCATTCTAATCATTACTTAATGATCAACCCATGTGTTCTAGCAAAACCCTAAGTCGCACAAAATTCATGGCCGTACAAACAATTAAATTGATAAATTATCCATCCTTGTTATACCACTTGTCATTATCTAACAATTTCATACATGAACAATTCTTATGTGTGTTCCTACGAAACCGCAACGATCGAACCACAAACAAGATGATTCACAAAATATAATCAAGGTAAACCAAGCATGGGAATCCTTAACTGATTAGAACGTACCTATCGATCAAGGAGGAGTGCAAGCGTGAATGCGGCAAGTGATGTTTCTGGAAGAGGACCTCGGCCGATGAAGATGGTGTCTCTAGAAGATTGTTGTCGTCACTTGTGTTGAAGGGGGTCTTAGGGTTTGCAATCGTTTAGAAGGGAATTATGTGAACCTCCACATACATGCACGCATACAAAGAAATAGGAGGAGATGGGCTAGGCGATTGGGCTTGACAAGACTTGGGCCAAAACCAACCATTGGGGTCAGAAGGTGTGCGAGTCTAGAGAGAGTGTGCGATCCAGATTAATGCGCGACTAAACAACCCCATGCATACAAACCAAGACCATTCTCACTTTTCACAAATAAGACGTAACTAATCGAACATACTAGCTATCCCGGCAACGTATTCAAAAGTCACCTCAAAACACAAACACAAAACATAATAGAACTAATACATAGAAATGGTCGTGCAAAAATGCGAGTTGTCACAACTACGAGTTTGTTGTTATTCCTTTTGGTTTGACTAACGCTCCTGCAGTCTTCATGGACTTAGTGAATCGCGTTTGCAAACCCTGTCTTGACCGCTTCGTCATCGTCTTTATCAATGATATCCTGATCTATTCCAAGTAAAAAACCGAACACGCGCAACATCTCTGTTTGGTTCTTGAGTTACTCCAGGGAAACCGTCTCTATGCCAAATTCTCCAAGTGCGAATTCTGGCTTGAGGAGGTCTAATTCTTGGGTCACGTTGTCAATAGTCAAGGTATTCATGTCGATCCTGTGAAGATTGAAGCAGTTAAGAGCTGGGTTACACCCAAGAACCCGTCCGAAGTCCGTTCCTTTCTCGGGCTAGCGGGCTATTATCGCCGATTTATCGAAGGATTCTCTAAAATCGTCGTACCGCTTACCTCCCTCACGCACAAAGACAAGCCTTATGTTTAGGGAACTGAACAATAGACTGCCTTTCAAACTCTCAAGCATATGCTCTGCAATGCTCATGTGCTCACTCTACCTGACGAAAACGATGACTTTATAGTTTATTGTGATGCCTCGAACCTTGGGCTTGGTTGCGTTCTCATGCAACGGGAAAAGGTTATCGCTTACGCATCTCGTTAGCTCAAAATCCACGAGAAGAACTATACCACACACGACCTCAAGCTTGGTGCAGTTTTTTTTGCCTTAAAGATTTGGCAACACTACCTATACGGTACTAAGTGTACGGTCTTCATCGACCATAAGAGCCTACAACACATCTTTAGCTAGAAGGAGCTGAATATGGGCCAACGCAGGTGGGTAGAACTCCTAAAAAATTACGACTGTGAGATTCGTTACCATCCTGGTAAAGCAAACATCGCCGCCGATGCTCTCAGCCGACGAAGCTATTTACATAGCGTTCGTAATACCCAAGCCCAGCACAATTTCGAAGTTCTTATCCGTGACGCTCATCATGCTTATTTTACCGAACTCACTCTAAAGAAGGAAAGGATAATCAATAATGGCGAAAAACTGGTGAATAAATCGAATGGTATATTCCATTATCTAGACTGAATTTGGATTCCCAAACGCATCAACTTACGACAAATTTTGCTAGGCGAATCCCACAAATCTGGATATTCCATTCATCCCGGTGCCGATAAGATGTACCTGGACATGCGCTACAAGTACTGGTGTGTCACACCGCGATATTTCCACGTATTACCGGTGGGCTCGGTGGGGAGTAACGTGACGTAGTTGATATCATCATAGTCAAACAACACAATATTTAAATGCACAGCGGAAGCAAAGATAGATTTATTTCAACCAATTAAATTGTAATATAAAGTATCACAATGTAGTTGAAACAGATCCACAGGCGGATCAAAATAAAGAGGAAAACTGTTCAACAGACTTTGATACCTAGAGCTTTGTGAGACTTGATTATGGATGTCTGGAGTATCCAGCCTATTACGTGTAGCACCTGCACTTAACCTTTTTGGAAAATACATCAGTTTACACTGGTAAATACAACTTAACTGACTCATTTTGAAAATAGTTTGAAAATTGGTTTGAATGCACTTCGGCAAAAATATCTTTTATAACTTGGGACAATTATTAAAATAATCATGTATACAGTTTTACTTATTTGTCGTCCATTAGGGCCGGTTTGTAGGACCGGTCTAGATTAATTGACACGCCACAGGTATATTACCCACAATGATTTATTCCTCTAAGTGGATTACCAGTTTTTACATAATGCATCTGTCAGGTGTACGCCTACACCCCGTGCTTAGGTCGTGGCCATTTCTTTGAATGATGCCAAGGATATCCGGGATATGGTCATTTAACCCCCAAAGGCCATACACCAAATAATACATATTAAACGAGTTATGTAATTACATTAATCACAATCCGATTTAAATGATTACACACCCGACCAAGCGGTATTATTATAATACCGTATCCCAAGCCCGTATAGGGAAAATAAGTTAAGAGTATTTACCTGAGCAATGTATAAGTCAAATACAGCAAGTACAGATGGCTTTTACTGGGCTCCTAATCTGGAACAAAGGTTTATAATAACCTATTAGGTTTCTAACGGGTCTTTAATTAAGCTTAAGCTTAGACCGGTCAGTTTTAACGGAAGATACGGTTTAAACGCATGATTTAGCGAAGACCGGAACAGAATGTGATTTAGACCAGACAAGTTTGAAGATTTGTATAATATGGGTATACTAAACACATTCTGGATTTTGAGACAAAGATGATAAGGTTTGACCCGTTTCGGCTAATATATGCAAACTAGTTACATAAGCCGATCCGAACGCGAAAAGTGCGTAACGATTAACCAAAAGAGTTCTATGCAAGTTTCCTAAGTTAATATTCCATAAATATGTTGAGACATCAGTAAGATATCTTCTATTACGCCCGAAATAGATTTAAACTCAAACTATGCCTCATAAGGGCATTTTGGTCATTTAAAAGGTTATAAAAGAGTTTAGTTAGCAATCAGAGTTACAGGTCTGATTTATTTAGTAAATATACTTAATTTAATAAGTTATAACAGTAGGATACTAGATATATGTGAAATTTATCATTTAAAACCAAACTATGCACCTTAGGGGTATTTTGGTAATTTCACATAGGCTTAAAAGGTCAAAACTGGAAATCTGAGTTTAAGACTTTTGCTTACTGTTAAACTATAAAAATTTACTAAAAATATCAGTAGGCATCAAACCTTATATGTTTAAAATAGTTTTAATACATACTATGCGTTAAAAACGCTTAAAAAGACGATTTTGAGCTATTTCCGGGTTTTTAAAGGAAAGCTGAAAATTTTAATATTCCAGAAGGCTCAAAATACTTTATTTATCATAATAAATCAGTAGCAAAAGGTTTGGTATCAAAATTATTTGTAAAACTCATTTTATAGCCCAAAAGGGCAAAACCGAAAATTACCGAATCAAGCTTAGAGACCTATGTTATGCTCAGCCAAAAATTAAATAAAAATCTTTAAAAGTCTCAAAATATTATTTTATATCAGTGGGTAAAAAGTTTGGTATTAAAAATCGGGATTAGATAGGCTATATGCTAATTACGCCGTTTATTTAATAAAAAGCTTTCTAATTACGCTAATGAGCATAACTCTTAACCTAGACTTCAAACTGATGTCAAATAGTAGGTGCAAGTTTATAAATCAGTAACTAAGGTTTCTACTCTTTTACTTTTTCAAAAATCACGTTTTATAGTCAAAAGGGCATAATAGTCAACATTTAAGCACTTAACGGAAACATGCATATGAATTGGATAACTAATGAACCAAGTTGTATAATCTCAGAGAGTTATACTTATATGAAACCTGGTCCAAATAAGGCTCTAAGGAAATTCTAAAATATGCTTAAACGGGTCAGAACTGAAAGTCAAGCGAAAAGTCAAATTATGCGACTTTCGGTTCCGATCCGAGTCTAAACTGAAAATTGTCGGGTTGAACATGTTTAGGCATGTTCTTACGTAAATTACCAAGTTATATTAGTGATTAAACAGGTTGCATGTCTCCTACATTGCTAATTATGCATTAATTTGAAAATAAGCATTCTGTTGACTTTTTAATAACAAGTTTGACCCGACAATTGACCTAGTTAGAGTGGGAATCAGAGAGTACCCTTTTAAGGGTTTATTACCCACATAAATACCTACTTATAGGTACTTTCAATTCGAGATTTGACTGAATAATTTATGAGTAATCTCGAAGTCAAACTCTAATTACGACGGTTTGACTTTTACCTAATTAACTGAGCTAAACTGAATTAGAAAGGGGTAAGGACACTTACAAGAGTCCTAATTACGACTAGGGAGCCTAATGAATCCTTGTTGCTGACCAGAGAGCTCCAGAGGTGAGTCTTGTGAACTTTGCAATTGAATGAACAAAGTTGCTACAACTTCAAGTCCCTTATATAGTGAGTTTTGATCTTTTAAGATGATGCCAAGGTAGTCTATGAGTGTTTTCAGATCAAGACAAGTGCCCTCTATGCATGTAATACCATTGGGGAGCCCCTGGTATAAGAAAACAACACTTTAATGTAACACCCCAAAAATAACCGTTAGACATACGAGCTAATTTTATTAAAGGTTTAACCTAGTAAATGTAAATGTTTCAAATACTAGTAAGATGAATGAGAAAGCCTAAAATTTAATAACAATACAAACTAGAGGGGGCCACATGTGAAAATAACAAAAGAAGGGGATTGAAAGAAGTAAAAATCCAAATCACACACTCCTGGTGTGCGTGGCTGGGATCGATCGAACAGGGGGAGCAAGGTGATAACCCTTGTTCTTGCTAACTCACTCAATTGATCAAAGAATTCAAGTCTAATCTGTTGCATGTCTCAAGTTCTTCGATTATCTAACCCTAATTAGTGAAGTGGCGTGAAGGAAAAAGGTTAAAGTATTAGGAAATCAGAAGGCACACAAGATCGAGGTACGTTAGTGTACACCTTATGTTTTTATTATGTTGTCATATGTATAATAATCTCTAGTGTATTGAATTGTTATGTTAGAACCGTGAATGTTGAAGATATCCGATTGTTGAAAGTAAAGTTAGATCTGTCATAAACGGATGTTGAGGAATGATTAAAATACGAAAGTTAACACATCATATCCGGTACTTTTAGTCGAACCGGGTATGGGAAGTTATGTATGTAATGAACGAAAGCCTACTCGATCCGTTTTTCCTCGGATTGAGGTATGATGTAAGAATGTAATGACTATGATTGTTTATTATGAACAAATCGAATGAAAGCGATGTATTGATGCTAGTATCCGTTCCTAACGGGTATGTTAAGTACAGTATGCTTAGCCTCTATTTGAGGTAAGCATGTAATGAACCGTTTAACGGTTAGCAAAGTGATTAAATGATGATAATCTGAGAATGAAACGAATGGGTTTATTATCTAGAATTGTTAGTGACGAATTACTAATCTATTTATTATGTTGAATGTAGGTAAATCCTCAATTTAGGCGACTTGGCAATTTGGAGCGAGCATATGCACACTTTATGGTTATCAAGCGCTTCCGCTATTACGTATTAATGTTTTGGGTCAAATGCTCGTTTTTGTATAACGTTGTTAGTGGTTACACTTTTTGACACTTGATGTATGGTTCTTAGTCGTGTCTAGTTGAACGGGTTGTAGACTTGTTTGTTTTGTTGATGGTCAAAACAGGGATATACTCGTCTTATGGACGGGTCATGCCCAAATTTTGTTAAAAATCATGAATTAATGACATAGTGTTTTTACCTTTTAAATTGCGAAAGATTTGTCCATGTTAAAAGTTGGGTTTCTTGCGTCTTTTGGATGGCATTTCTACTAGACGAAATTACGGGCGTATCAAGTTGGTATCAGAGCCTAGGTTTGAGGGATTCGAGCAAGAGTAATAGTGCTTGAACTCAAACCGACGGCTCGTGCAAAAGTGTGCTCGCTCCGAGATCGCCAATGAGGTAAAATTTTAAGTTTTTTGCTTAATACAAGTATGTATAGTGTGTTTATGATAAATATTTAAGTTAAGTATGTGGAGTAGTAATAATGGGAGTTAAACATTAGGTTATATCATATCTGGCGCTGCACACAGTTGTGTCGTTAAGGGACACAACTGTGTGGACCATTGATGCTTGTTGCTGAGATCAGGGTGTGTGGCAAGGCTGACATAGCTGTGTGACATTGTACTCAGATAATCAACACAGCTGTGTCTGGGCAAAATTTCCACAAACTTCATATTTTCTTGAGTTTTCCGCAACGAATCACCAACAAGCTTTCCAAAACAAGGTTTTTCAGCGTTTCAGCAAAGGAAGGGCCGTCGCCGACGGGCTGTGAGCCGTCGCCGAAGCCCTCATACTTGCCGACGGCCTAACTGTCTGCCTACGGACATTGTGGGCGACGCCCATTTATGAAGCCCGTCGCCGACGGGGTGTAAGGCCGTCGCCGACGGCCAGCGGAATCTCAATCCGCTGAAAATTTTTATTTTTGTATTATTTTCGCGTTTCGAGTTCCCGAGTTGTTTGAAAGCCTGTCTAATGATTATGTAGGGTTCACGTAAGGCCTAATAAGACATATGTAATCGCAAATGATGGTTACGAAGGAAAGAAATTTGTAAAGGTCGAAGGTAATGTGTCGAATGACACGAATGAACGCTGAAAGTTTAAAAAGTAAGTAAAGTTTAAAATATAAGAATGCGAATGAAGTAATTATGGGCTAATGAATTATGATGTATTGAAACTTGTGAATTATGATTTAAGTTCCCATACTTCTCAGAAATACCCGTTTTATGTTCCTGTCAAGGTATTAGAAGATATAATAAGTTATGTAAAGTTATGTAGATCGTCGGCGATAAAGTAAAATTTATAAAAGTCGAATGTAACGTATGGAATGGTGTGAAATGAATGACGAATGTATAAAGTGGAGTTGGAAACGTATGATAATGAATAATGAAGGAAGTAAATATAGACTAAAGTACTTGGATATGTGAAGGAACCAGAATTGTTAATAAATAAATATAAAAATGATGAGATTAGTGGTGAAAATAATTTGAAGAATGTGAGTTAGATGGAATTCGTATGAAAATTCGGATGAATGTATGCTTTGATAGAATTATGCATTAGAGGCTTGTACCTTGTACATGAATGGTGTGATGCTTATGTGTATTTAATGATTTGCTTCAGTATGATTAAGAGGCGAATATGTGCTGAATGTGAATCATACGAGCTAATTAGTAAAGGATATGTTGAAATTATGCTATATAGTTGCTTCGAATGAAATTTGCTAATGGTAAAATCATGGAGCATTAGCATGTGAAACTACGTGTATGTGAATGTATATATGTATTGTTTAGAGGATCACGTAAATTGTACATCTTGCACAATACGAGTATGAAATACGTAGGATATTATTATTATTATGACCTACCATATTTAGATGAATACATGTTCAAAAGTTCGAAGTGTGAAAACGAGACAGTTGACTTTCTGAAAGTCAACAGTATAGGGATATCATGGGATGGCCATTAGACACAATTGTTTAAGTAAAGAGTTAATGTGTTACGTACTAGATGAATTACGTGTTATGATTGATGATAGTTTAGTTGTGTGGAATTGAAATTAAGTGGAACGTATAAATAAATGAGAACATGGCAATGTTAATGAAAGGTATGGAAAGGATAATAGTTCAGATGTTAGCTAAAGGCGTTTTGTAAGTGTGTTCGAATTGAAAGTAAGAACAACCCGTACTACAATACTAATATACAAAGGTACTGGGTGGTGGTTGACCTTAAAAGGTTATATTGTAGAAGTCAGTGAATAATAATTACTTACAAAAGCTGGAAGTATTACGTAAGAAATACAACGTGTAAAGTAGAATACTCATTAGTAAAAGACATGTTAGAGAACGTAAGTGAATTAACACCTAATACGGTGAACAAACAAATGGAAATGGTATATTAAGGGATGGTCATGTATTGACCGAAGCTCGAGAAAAACATGAGAATCATCTCACTTATGTCCGGTCAAGCTAGCAAAAAGGGGTCTAACGATTCTTAAAGGAACGGATCAATATAAGAAAGAAAGAAAGATAAGAATGAAAAGTATAAGCCTACGATTGAATGTAAGACAAACTTAAGAAAGAAGGGTGGGAACACCACTAGAAATAGGATGTAAAGTGTCGCGCCGAGACGCGCTACATGAAATAGGACATGGAATTAAATGTTAGGACCCAACACTCGAAGTTGAATGTAGAAGACTAATATGAAAGCATATCATAAGAAATGGCATGGTAAATGATACGACAAAAGAACGAAGGGTACAGATGAAAATGTTTGAATCTGAGAAATGGATTCAACCATGTAAGGAACGAAAGGTTGGATCCGTAAGTAAACACGGATCAAAACAGTAAGAGTGAAAGGTAATAAATTAAAAGTTCGAATCTGTAAGTGAAGACAGATTAAACAAGTAAGAATAAAAACTAAGTACCAAACTCAAATAAGTTATATGGGTCAAATGGTGATCGCCATTTGAACCTGGTATTTAATGTTCGAGTTGTCAAGTTTATTACTTATAGGTGAGCATAATGTATGGGCACGCATTGTCACAGTTTGGAAAGTATTAACCGTCTCAAAGTATGAATAGCGAGTCAAGGGATTTGACCCGCGCCAGGTATGTATAAAAAGATTATATATTTAATAGGAGCTTAGGGCTCGACTAGAGAATGATGTGTCAGAGTAGGATAACTGATACCCATATGTAAGAATGTATTTACAATTAGATTCCCGAAAAGTCAAACGAAGTAAATGAAGTCCTTGCAATTATGCGAGTATAAGGTACGAATGTGTACCTCGATGCGACCACAATAAGTAAGGGGGTGTTAGTCTGACCTTGAAAGGTCACACTGCGAAGGTTGACGAAATAATCAATAAAATGAAAGGATAGTATGTAAGAAATGAAATGTATGATATGTTTTAGCATGTACTTAAGAAAATTGTGAAAGAGACAATCGGCGAACAAACACCCTGTAGGACGCAAATATGAAGGGTTATGTGCTAACTATTATTTATAGAAAAATATGATGGAATTCTTAGTGAGATGATAGTAATGAAGTTAGTGGAAGGATGCTCACGAGTGGGAGCATATTTCATGAATGAATGAGACCAATTCTGATACGGAAGGTACATATAAATAAGCGGATCGATCCGGCACCCGGATAACTGATTTATGCATTGAAGGCGAGGTTAGTAAAATGTTTAATTTTTTATTAATGATTGAGAATCCGTAGACTTATTTGTAAATGTGAACAAAATGAATGGTAGAATAATTATGGTATGGTATACAATGATTGACCTGTAATGGTCAGCGTGAGAAGGTATGAATGTCATTAAGAGGAAGATTTAAAGGACTTAAATGAAAGTTGAGCTGAATTGGTTAAACGCTCGTATGGTGCTCGTACACAACATACCTAGTTGTTATCATAAGTAGTTCATGCAAGGAGCTAATAATAAAGTGTGCGAAGGATTAAATTTGAGGCTAAACTCAAACTTGTAATTAGTTCAAGTGACGGTTGTAACCGTAGAATGATGCTTCATACTTGTATTAAGTATGAAAAAGTAATTAGGAAGTGGGTAGCTTTGTATTAGTACCACTAAGTCATTAAATGTATATAGTATACGTATAATGTTATGCTTAGCCTTCATATGAACAAGAAAGTAATTTGAAGAACGTTAGTAATGGGATAATGGGGTTTGCTGATCATGACTACAATAATGAATTATATCGTGCATGATTCGTGTGCGGAATGAAATAAATCGATTTATTTATATTAGTAAATGTATGAATATGTTACGCTATTTAGAAAGATAAAAACAAGTCGTAAGCATAAGCTTGTACGACTAATAGTATGCATTTGGAATATATTTCAATGAACGAACCGCTAGTGATGATGTATGCTAGGAACTAGCATTGTAAAGTGAAAACGACACAAATAAGAACTCTGGATCAGATTCTAACTTATATGTGATTATGAAGGTAATTTGCTTGATTTAAGAACGGAGGGTCAATGCGTACAAATACGTTTATGCATGAATGAAACTCTTGCCAAGATCCTGAATGCATCTATGTTGTATTAAGCATTGTGAATGAATAGATGAAAAAGTAGGAGTAGAAGTGGTTTAGTTGGAATGGGAAAGGTTTCGGGGACGAAACCTCCTTTAAGGGGGATAGACTTGTAACACCCCAAAAATAACCGTTAGACATACGAGCTAAATTTATTAAAGGTTTAACCTAGTAAATGTAAATGTTTCAAATACTAGTAAGATGAATGAGAAAGCCTAAAATTTAATAACAATACAAACTAGAGGGGGCCACATGTTAAAATAACAAAAGAAGGGGATTGAAAGAAGTAAAAACCCAAATCACACACTCCTGGTGTGCGTGGCAGGGATCGATCGAACAGGGGGAGCAAGGTGATAACCCTTGTTCTTGCTAACTCACTCAATTGATCAAAGAATTCAAGTCTAATTTGTTGCATGTCTCAAGTTCTTCGATTATCTAACCCTAATTAGTGAAGTGGCGTGAAGGAAGAAGGTTCAAGTATTAGGAAATCGGAAGGCACACAAGATCGAGGTACGTTAGTGTACACCTTATGTTTTTATTATGTTGTCATATGTATAATAATCTCTAGTGTATTGAATTGTTATGTTAGAACCGTGAATGTTGAAGATATCCGATTGTTGAAAGTAAAGTTAGATCCGTCATAAACGGATGTTGAGGAATGATTAAAATACGAAAGTTAACACATCATATCCGGTACTTTTAGTCGAACCGGGTATGGGAAGTTATGTATGTAATGGACGAAAGCCTACTCGATCCGTTTTTCCTCGGATTGAGGTATGATGTAAGAATGTAATGACTATGATTGTTTATTATGAACAAATCGAATGAAAGCGATGTATTGATGCTAGTATCCGTTCCTAACGGGTATGTTAAGTACAGTATGCTTAGCCTCTATTTGAGGTAAGCATGTAATGAACCGTTTAACGGTTAGCAAAGTGATTAAATGATGATAATCTGAGAAAGAAACGAATGGGTTTATTATCTAGAATTGTTAGTGACGAATTACTAATCTATTTATTATGTTGAATGTAGGTAAATCCTCAATTTAGGCGACTTAGCAATTTGGAGCGAGCATATGCACACTTTATGGTTATCAAGCGCTTCCGCTATTACGTATTAATGTTTTGGGTCAAATGCTCGTTTTTGTATAACGTTGTTAGTGGTTACACTTTTTGACACTTGATGTATGGTTCTTAGTCGTGTCTAGTTGAACGGGTTGTAGACTTGTTTGTTTTGTTGATGGTCAAAACAGGGATATACTCGTATTATGGACGGGTCATACCCAAATTTTGTTAAAAATCATGAATTAATGACATAGTGTTTTTACCTTTTAAATTGCGAAAGATTTGTCCATGTTAAAAGTTGGGTTTCTTGCGTCTTTTGGATGGCATTTCTACTAGACGAAATTACGGGCGTTTCATTTAAAGTCGGTTACAGACCTGCAACTGGCAGCTGTTCGTTTTTGTTCGCTGGTCACTTGTTCGCGGGCCGCGTAAGGCTCCTCGCGGGCCACCTAAAACCGGCGCAACAGGCCAAACAAGTTTAAAGATTTGCAATTTAGCCCCTGGTCCTTTCTAACGTGGTTTGAAGTGGTTTTCTTGCACTTTTGTCCCTCTAACTTGATTTTTAAGGACCTTAAGACTTTTACAAACTTGGTTAAGTCCTTGGTTAACTTTTTGCTTACCCGAAAAGTCACAATTTTCAATGTTGACGCTATTAACCCCTCGTATACGAATATTGTCATAACTTTCTCATACGATATCGAAACTTGGTGAAATTTTTACCACATATTATAGTGAGTATAATTTATCATTACAAAGCTTCGGGTTTGCTAAAAGGTCACTCAGAGGTACACTTTCAACATGTTGACACATTTAACCCCTGTAGTTTGTACTTTCTCACTTTCTTCCATGATTTGCTTCATATGATCCATGATTTATTCGTTTAAGGTTATAAACATCATGTAGGGTTATTGTAAGGCATATTTATCCATTGTTGACACTTTGAACCCTTATATTCACATACTTTCCATGTTTGTCAGCTTTAGTCCTTCATAAGTGATCTTTTACACGTTTAAAGCTTATGACATGTGTCAATACATTATTGCTCATGAAATTACGAGGTGTTACATCCTCACCCCCTTAAAAGAAATCTCGACCTCGAGATTTACTGAAACAAATGAGGGTACTTTTCTTTCATTGTGGACTCTACCTCCCATGTATACTCTGGACCTCTACGGGCATCCCATTTGACCTTTACAATAGGCACATGCTTATTTCGATGCTTCTTTACCTGTCGATCCTCAATCGAAAATGGTTTTTCCACAAATTTCAAGCTCTCATCTACATGTACATCCATATGTGGTATGACTAGCGATTCGTCAGCTAGGCATTTCTTCAGATTGCAGACGTGGAATACGTTGTGAATACCACAGAGCTCTTCAGGTAAGTTTAACTTGTAAGCCACTGACCCGACACATTCGATGATCTCGAATGGTCCTATATACCTTGGGCTTAACTTACCTTTCTTACAAAATCACATCACCCCCTTCCAGGGTGATACCTTTAGCAAAACCTTATCACCAACCTCATATTTCAGAGGTTTACGCTTTAAATCTGAGTAGCTTTTCTGGCTATCTCTGGCAGCTTTTAGGCGGTCACGAATCTGGACAATCTTGTCCGTTGTTTCAAAGACTAAATCAGGTCCTGATAATTGGACTGCTCCTACTTCCATCCAACAAATAGGTGTTCTGCATTTTCTACCATATAATGCCTCAAAAGGCGCAGCCTTAATGCTGGTATGATAGCTATTGTTATTGGAGAATTCGATCAATGGCAGGTGGTTATCCCAACTACCACCTAAATCAATTACACATGCACGAAGAATGTCTTCCAAAGTTTGGATAGTTCGCTCACTCTGCCCATCCGTCTGAGGATGGTAAGCCGTACTAAAGTTTAAGCACGTGCCCAAAGACTATTGGAAACTTTTCCAAAAATTTGATGTGTATCTTGTATCTCTGTCAGAGATAATTGACACTGGAACGCCATGCAGAGCTACAATCTTATCTACGTACAATTGAGCTAACATGTCAGAGCTATAAGTCTCCTTAATGGGTAGAAAATGTGCTAACTTAGTCAGTCTATCTACTATCACCCATATAGTATCATTTCCCTTCCTTGTCTTTGGCAACTTGGTGATGAAATCCATTGTCACCATTTCCCACTTCCATGTGGGAAGTTCAGGCTATTGTAGCAAACCTGATGGCTTCTGATGCTCAGCTTTGACTTGCGCACACGTCAAGCATTTAGCTACATAGGCAGCTATAGACTTCTTCAAGCCTATCCACCAATAGTTTGCCCTTAAATTCTGGTACATCTTATCCGCTCCAGGATGAACAGAATATTTGGAACTGTGGGCTTCCTGGAGGATAACATCCCGAAGTCCTCCATAAACTGGAATCCATATTCGTCCATTTAATCTCATGATTCCATCCTTGCCATAGGATAACTGCTCTTCAGTTACTCCTAACTTTTCTTCAGGATAGTTAGCTTCCAACAAAGCTTGCTTTTGTGCAGCTAACAACCTTTCGTTCAAACTATTCTTTATCTCAATGCTCTTGGCATTGATTCTTATAGGCTTCACTCTTTCCTTCCTGCTTAAGGCATCAGCAACTACATTCGCCTTGCCTGGATGGTATCTTATCTCACAATCATAATCATTTAAAGTTTCCATCCAGCGTCGCTGCCTCATGTTCAAGTCCTTTTGATTGAACATGTGTTGAAGGCTTTTGTGATCTGAATAGATCACACACTTGATTCCATACAAGTAATGTCTCCACAGTTTTAGTGCAAATACAACGGCACCCAACTCCAAGTCATGGGTGGTGTAATTCTTCTCATGCACCTTTAACTGTCGGGAAGCATAAGCAATGACTTTGCCTTTTTACATAAGCACACATCCCATACCGGTGTGTGATGCGTCACAATACACCACGAATTCTTCTATTCCATCAGGCAATGTTAACACTGGTGCATTGCTCAACTTTTGCTTAAGAATGTCAAAGGATTCCTGCTGCTTAGGGCCCCAATCAAACTTAACCTTCTTACGTGTCAACGAAGTTAGGGGCGCAACAATCCTTGAGAAGTTTTCAATAAATCGCCTATAGTATCCTGCTAGTCCTAGAAAGCTGCGAATCTCAGTAGGCGTCTTTGGCTCTTGCCAATTCATAATTGCTTCTACCTTAGTGGGATCCACTTGGATGCCACGCTCACTAACCACATGTCCAAGGAATTGGACTTCTCGAAGCCAAAATTCGCACTTCGAAAATTTGGCGTAGAGTTTCTCATGATGTAGAAGTTTAAGAATACAGCGAAGGTGTTTCTCATGGTCAACTTGGTTCTTCGAGTAGATGAGGATGTCGTCTATGAAGACGATGACAAATTTGTCCAAGTAGGGCTTGCAGACGCAATTCATGATATCCATGAATGCGGCAAGAGCATTAGTGAGCCCAAAAGGCTTCACTAGGAACTCGTAATGACCATAACGAGTCCTAAATGCAGTCTTGTGTACATCTTCATCCTTAACCTTCAATTGATGATAGCCTGACCTCAAATCGATCTTAGAGAAGTAGCTTGCCCTTTGCAATTGATAGAACAGATCGTCAATCCTGGGCAAAGGATACCTATTCTTGATAGTGACCTTATTAAGCTCACGGTAATCGATGCACAGCCGCATCGATCCATCCTTCTTCTTGACAAACAAGATTGGCGCTCCCCAAGGAGACGAACTAGGTCTAATGAAACCTTTGGCTAGCAGATCATCTAACTGCGTCCTCAACTCCTTCATCTCTGTTGGTGCCAACCTATAAGGTGCTCTAGCAACAGGTGCTGCTCCAGGGATGATGTCAATTCGGAATTCTACTTGCCTATCTGGTGGTAAACCAGGTATTTCTTTAGGAAAAACTTCAGGATATTCTGAAATGACGGAGATATCTTCAATCTTAGGTTTCGGCTCATCAATAGTCACTTGTGCCATGTAGATGACACAACCCTTCTACAAACACTTAGAGGCCTTGAGCATAGACACTTGCTCAGGCAGTCCATACTTAATATCTCCCTGAATGGTAAGTGGCTCTCCAGACGGGGTCTTGACTACTACTTGCTTCTTGTTGCACACAATTTGGGCTTGGTTATGCGATAACCAATCCATACCTATCACTATATCAAAACCGGCTAGCTTAAAGGGAAGTAGGGACAAAGGAAAAGAGTGGTTCCTAATGGACATAACACATCCATCTAACACAGTTGAGGCGGTTTCTATGGTTCCATCAGCTAATTCCACCTCATACTTCACACTTAAGGCTTTTACAGGCAATTTCAACAAATCACAAAACTTGTTATCCACAAAAGACTTATCCGCTCCAGAATTAAACAATACTCTGGCATAAACATCATTTATGAGAAAAGTACCTGTGATCACGTTGTCGTCCTGAACAACTTCCTTTGCATCCATCTTGAAGACCATAGCATTGGAATTCTTGACCTCATCTGGCTTCTTGGCGTATTTAGGGCAATGGGTTTTAATGTGCCCTTTCTCATTGCAGTTGTAGCATGTAGCATCTTTAATCTTCTTGCAATCAACAGTCTTGTGCTCTTTAGACTTGCATAACCCACACATAGGTGATCCTGACTTAGACTTGGACTCAAGTCGGCACTTTCTAAAGTGGCGTTTTTGGCAAGTCTTACACTTTGGCTTTTCCTCAGCTTGCTGGCTACCCTTGTTGGATCCAGACTTCTTCCTGAAGTCAGTATTACCCTTGTGCTTCTTCTCAGATCTTCGTGAGGTATCGTCCTCACGCTTCCTCTTACCCTCTTCTGAATTCCTGTGCGATCTTAACCTGACCGCGTCCAAGGTAAGAGACAGAGATAGATCAGCTGCCGATCTGAAGGTAGCAGGTCTTGATGCCTTAACACTGGCTTTGATTTCTGGGGCTAAACCCCCAATGAAGCGAGCAATCCTTTTAGGTTCCGGGATTACCAGATACGGAACCAACCTAGATAGGGTATTGAAACTGGTGAGGTAAGCTTGACAATCCAAATTCTTCATCACCAATGATAAGAAATCTGATTTGATTCTTTTGACTTCGTGCTGTGGGCAATAATTCTCCTTAATAAGAGCAACGAACTGATCCCATGACAAGTTGTAGAGTGGGATCTTTCCAGCAGCTTGAATGAGAGTCTTCCACCATGCCAGTGCCTCTCCTTTGAACGATTGGGATACATATTTCACTACATCCCTTTCAGCACAACCGCTGATGTCAACTACCGTGTCCATTTCATCCAACCATGTCATGCAGTCAACCGCTCCTTTTTCCCCAGTAAAGTCCCTGGGTTTGCATGATACGAAGTATTTATATGTACAGGACTTACCTCGTGGCTCCTGTTTAAGCTCGATCCTTTTCAACGGGACACTGTGCTGGTTCGAGGAGTGGTGATCGTCATCATCCTTCTTTGGCTTATCTAGCTTAGAGGGTGGCTTACTATGAGCCTCAGAATGTGTTTTTGGCTTAGAGTGTGGTGCTGATTGGGTCCTGCTTCGAGTACTACTCGATTCACTATATTGCCTCTCTATGGCTTTAGTGACCGCATTGTCAATTAATGTTTAGAGTTCTGCACCAGTTATATTGATTCTGGTGGCGTCATGATTCTCCTTTGGCCGACTGTTAACCTCGTCAGACTCGGCCATGTAGTTAAACTGCTACATAAGATGATGACAATGATTCATTTAAGGAATTATAATAGGTCTGTCATCTTGATAATTTATTAATCATGGTAATTAAAGAGCCATACAAGTTAATTTGTTAAGTAATTTCATTCGGGACTTTTTACTAGTAACCCTTAGTCTTAGAATGAAATATAATGTTGGCACAACCGGCCTAGTCACGTGGACAATTCTAAATTATAGATTTAGATCTTATAGGATCTAGTTATTTAAGGTTTGAATTAAAATTCACTACCTTTCATGACAGGGAGTCTATAAGCTATGGTTGTCTTTTGTCTTATATGACATTAGTTATAGCCCGTAGGCATTACGTCACAATCAGACATGTGTGATTTTGCGGATCACATTAGCCAAGAATGTTAACATGTTTGGAGATGTTAACAGAGATTTGAATCTTTTTAAAACAGGTTTTACCATATTGGCCAGGTATTATAATGACATACAAGCTAGGTTTTACTTTTTTAAGATTCTTTTTAACATTAACGCAGAACAATATATAAATTGAGATGTTAATATGGATATTAATCTAATTGTGGAAACTACCATCTTGGCCCTGTCTTAAAGTGACACATGGCTAGGTCTTGTCCTTTTAAATTTTATCATTTTAATTTAATGATGGATCTTGTATAATTAATGTTATTATTTATTTTATATTTTTGTTCATGCATATAACTAAAAATAGAAATTTAAATCTAACCATTTCACCACATGAATTAAAATACTAGTCTGCCCTGAACGGGACTTCAAACTGAACTAACATGCCCACGCAGGGGCTTAACCAAACAAACATACCCACGCAGGGGTCAAAATAAAAGACTTCCCACGCAGGGGCTTAACAAACAAATCATACCCTCGCAGGGGTTTAAAATAGAAAGACAGGCCCACGCAGGGGCATAATACAGAAACAAATGTCCACGCAGGGACATGATTAAAATAATAAAATAAACAAACAAACAAGGATTTAGTGATCCTTCTTGCTTTTTCCCTTGTTCAAATCCACCATTTTCTTGAACATCCCTCGGTTATGCCTACGGTCTTCCCGCACCTCCTGTCGCACCTCATTTATCCCTTGAAGAATTTCTTGATATTGTGGTGGTGACATCACCGGCGGCTGTGGGGATTGCTGATAAAGCAGAGGTTGAGGAGGTGGTGGTTGCTGATACCCATATGGTGGGTATCCATAGGTCGGGTATCCCGTAGTCCAAGGACCTCCATAGGGACCTTCCGGATGGAGAGCGTTGTAGTTCGCAGCTACCAAGTAAGGATCGGCCTCGGCATAGTTGTAATTGGTGTGGATCGGCTGCTTGAAGGGATTATACACCATCGCACCAGTGTATGTAGGAATTGGGTCTCCAAAACCCAGTGGTGGTGGCGTGACTGGCGCAGAGTTTACTTCTGAGACGGGGTGTGAAGATTCTCCCATTTCTGGTTCTTCATGAAGTGGCGAGTATCGGCTGCCACTTGAAAGTGGAGGGGTGTTGATACGCACCCCTCCTCGCGCGGATATCCATGCGTTCGATCTTCTTCGCCTCGGGGGCTCCGGAGGCTGTTGCTGGGCTGGTGGTGGCGGCGGAATGACTGCGACAAATCGAGAATCCTTGGAAGGATCCTGCTGCTGCTGGTGCTAGGGAGAGCTGTGGTAACTGGGAGTAAATACCCAGTCATGCTGTCTGAACCTCTCCTCATAACTGTCAGGACCATTATAAGGTGATCCCACAAAAGGTGACCCATCTGAAATTTTGATGGGGTGGCTAGGGGTTCCGGATGGTGGCTCTGCAGGATCGGTGTCCTCATCTATATCCATCGCATTGCCACCGGAAAAATGATCTTCTGGTCCTAGCGGGTTAAAACCCACTGGTTCTCCAAGGTAATCCGCCGGTTAAACTGGCCCTTGAAGATAGGTGACAGGTGGTCGAAAGGTGAGTTATGACCTTGGAGAGGTATGTAGGATTGGTGGGAATTATGGGGCTCATTTTAAGAATGAGGCCCAAAAGAGTGTGGAAGAGAAGGGGAGGTACTCAGTGAAACTGAGCGCCTAGCTGGTTCAATATAGGTCCTCCAGGGATCTTGAGGACCCGAGTTAAGAGAATCCAACGGCGTTCGGCGGTGTGAAGGCCCGGCCTCATGGTCATTTGGGGTGACAAGTGGCCCTTTTCCTCTTCCTCTTCCTCTCATCCTTGGTGGCATTTTGTCAACCTGTAAAAAACAAACAAGTGATACAACAAGAAAAATATATAAGACAAAGTTAGAAATAAAACAAATTTTTGGATAATTCCTAAGTTCTTTGTCTAGACTCAAGAATCGAGGAATGTGCAATTGTGTAACTGAGATTAAACACAAAAGGCTAGTGTTTAATTCACTCAGTGTTGGCTCTGATACCAACCTGTCACACCCCGATATTTCCACGTATTATCGGTGGGCCCGGTGGGGAGTATCGTGACGTAGTTGATATCATCATAGTCAAACAACACAATATTTAAATGCACAGCGGAAGCAAAGATAGATTTATTTCAACCAAATAAATTGTAATATAAAGTATCACAATGTAGTTGAAACAGATCCACAGGCGGATCAAAATAAAGAGGAAAACTGTTCAACAGACTTTGATACCTAGATCTTTGCGAGACTTGATTATTGATGTTTGGAGTATCCAGCCTATTACGTGTAGCACCTGCACTTAACCTTTTTAGAAAATACGTCAGTTTACACTGGTAAATACAACTTAACTGACTCATTTTGAAAAGAGTTTGAAAATTGGTTTGAATGCACTTCGGCAAAAATATCTTTTATAACTTGGGACAATTATTAAAATAATCATGTATACAGTTTTACTTATTTGTCGTCCATTAGGGCCGGTTTGTAGGACCGGTCTAGATTAATTGACACGCCACATGTATATTTCCCACAAGGATTTTTTCCTCTAAGTGGATTACCTGTTTTTACATATTGCATCTGTCAGGTGTACGCCTACACCCCGTGCTTAGGTCGTGGCCATTTCTTTGAATGATGCCAAGGATATCCGGGACATGATCATTTAACCCCCAAAGGCCATACACCAAATAATACATATTAAACGAGTTATGTAATTACATTAATCATAATCCAATTTAAATGATTACACACCCGACCAAGCGGTATTATTATAATACCGTATCCCAAGCCCGTATAGGGAAAATAAGTTAAGAGTATTTACCTGAGCAATGTATAAGTCAAATACAGCAAGTACAGATGGCTTTTACTGGGCTCCTAATCTGGAACAAAGGTTTATAATAACCTATTAGGTTTCTAACGGGTCTTTAATTAAGCTTAAGCTTAGACCGGTCAGTTTTAACAGAAGATACCGTTTAAACGCATGATTTAGCGAAGACCTGAACAGAATGTGATTTAGACCCGACAAGTTTGAAGATTTGTATAATATGGGTATACTAAACACATTCTGGATTTTGAGACGAAGATGATAAGGTTTGACCCGTTTCGGCTAATATATGCAAACTAGTTACATAAGCCGATCCGAACGCGAAAAGTGCGTAACGAGTAACCAAAAGAGTTCTATGCAAGTTTCCTAAGTTAATATGCCTTAAATATGTTGAGACATCAGTAAGATATCTTCTATTATGCCCGAAATAGATTTAAACTCAAACTATGCCTCATAAGGGCATTTTGGTCATTTAAAAGGTTATAAAAGAGTTTAGTTAGCAATCTGAGTTACAGGTCTGATTTATTTAGTAAATATACTTAATTTAATAAGTTATAACAGTAGGATACTAGATATATGTGAAATTTATCATTTAAAACCAAACTATGCACCTTAGGGGTATTTTGGTAAATTCACATAGGCTTAAAAGGTCAAAACTGGAAATCTGAGTTTAAGACTTTTGCTTACTATTAAACTATAAAAATTTACTAAAAATATCAGTAGGCATCAAACCTTATATGTTTAAAATAGTTTTAATACATACTATGCGTTAAAAACGCTTAAAAAGACGATTTTGAGCTATTTCCGGGTTTTTAAAGGAAAGCTGAAAATTTTAATATTCCAGAAGGCTCAAAATACTTTATTTATCATAATAAATCAGTAGAAAAAGGTTTTGGTATCAAAATTATTTGTAAAACTCATTTTATAGCCTAAAAGGGCAAAACCGATAATTACCGTATCAAGCTTAGAGACCTATGTTATGCTTAGCCAAAAATTAAATAAAAATCTTTAAAAATCTAAAAATATTATTTTATATCAGTGGGTAAAAAGTTTGGTATTAAAAATCGGGTTTAGATAGGCTATATGCTTATTACTCCGTTTATTTAATAAAAAGCTTTCTAATTACGCTAATGAGCATAACTCTTAATCTAGACCTCAAACTGATGTCAAATTTTAGGTGCAAGTTTATAAATCAGTAACTAAGGTTTCTACTCTTTTTCTTTTTAAAAAATCACGTTTCATAGTCAAAAGGGCATAAGAGTCAACATTTAAGCACTTAACGGAAACATGCATATGAATCGGATAACTAATGAATCAAGTTGTATAATCTCAGAGAGTTATACTTATATGAAACTTGGTGTAAATAAGGCTCTAAGGCAATTCTAAAACATGCTTAAATGGGTCAGAACTGAAAGTAAAGCGAAAAGTCAAATTATGCGACTTTCGGTTCCGATCCGAGTCTAAACTGAAAATTGTCGGGTTGAACATGTTTAAGCATGTTCTTACATAAATTACCAAGTTATATTAGTGATCAAACAGGTTGCATGTCTCCTACATTGCTAATTATGCATTAATTTGAAAATAAGCATTCTGTTGACTTTTTAATAACAAGTTTGACCCGACAATTGACCTAGTTAGAGTGGGAATCAGAGAGTACCCTTTTAAGGGTTTATTACCCACATAAATACCTACTTATAGGTACTTTCAATTCGAGATTTAACTGAATAATTTATGAGTAATCTTGAAGTCAAATTTGCTACAACTTTGCAATTGAATAAACAAAGTTGCTACAACTTCAAGTCCCTTATATAGTGAGTTTTGATCTTTTAAGATGATGCCAAGGTAGTCTATGAGTGTTTCCAGATCAAGACAAGTGCCCTCTATGCATGTAATACCATTGGGGAGCCCCTGGTATAAGAAAACAACACTTTAAAGTCGGTTACAGACCTGCAACTGGCAGCTATTCGTTTTTGTTCGCTGGTCACTTGTTCGCGGGCCGCGTAATGTCACACCCCCAAAATCCACCTGCGGAGTATCACCGCTTGGAGGCGTGACTGAGCAGGATCAAGCCACCAATCATATTGAACAAGCATGTAAGTAATAATAAAAACCAACACAATATAATTGGTGTCCAAACAAAACATAGTTTAAGTTGCAAGCGGAAGCATAATGTCTAAAACCAAGGCATAAGTAAATAATGTTTAAGGTTTATCATGAACACTCAATGTCCATACTCCACAACGACTCTTCCCCATGCAAGCTCCTGCTAAACCTATTGACCTGCAAAGCATGAAGTAACGAGTCAACAATAATGTTGAGCGAGTTCACAGTTGGGTGTTTGTTTTAAGTTGTTCCAAAAACAGTTTCCTTTAACTGGCATCCTGCCGTGGGGGTTACCACAAAGTTAAAAACGTGTCCTGTTTAAATCCCGTTTACTCTGGCTATTCAGCCGTGGGGGCTACCCCGTGTTTGGTTATCCGGCTTTTTGGCCGTGGGGGCTACCCCATGTATATACTACTAGACTCGTTACGATATCGACCGCTGACTGTAGTCATGTTTATGTGCCCTTAGCGTCAATGTCTATCATCATTGACGTGCCCAGATCCATTAGTTCATGCCCGTCCTCTGCGGCACGGTGTGAGGCTTGTCAAACCTAAATAGCCTTATCTAACTAATGACCCGCTCGCCATTGGCCCGACGATTAAGTCGATATAAAAAGGAGGGACTTCCTGATAGAGTTTTGGTCTAGTGAAAGTTAACTGTCCATGAGGACGAGGAATTACATTCCTTTAACTCGTACTGTCCTACCCAAGAAAGGACGAGGATTCATGTTCCTTAACCCATTCCCAACCCCTGGGAATCCCATGCTTTGTAGAAAGTGTGAACTCACCTTAGGTTAGCTCGGCAGAAAAACAAAAGGTCAATCGAGCTGCTAGAGGTCAACCACGTCCTAACACGGTTACCATACAAGTCAGGTCTAGGTTCAAAATAGTGCACGTATGTTTACACAAAGATAGCAAGTTACGAACACATGGTATACACGACATACACATAAGCAATATCAGACAAGTAAATAACAAAGCCCAATATGAATAGCCGGCCCATCCTATTGTGCGATCAGCACAACTTGTGCGATCCACAATGGGTTGTGCGATCAGCCATAAACCCGGCCCAAATAACATAAACAGTCCAACACGTATACAGCCCAACAAAAGAAACAGTTTAATAATCTTGTGCGGTCCAATTCAGCTTGTGCCACTGAACAAGACTTGTGCGACTGGACTTGGGCTTTGAGGCCCAACCGTATAAAAGTCCAAGTGTTTCGTGTGTGGCCCAAGCCTTGTGCGATCAGCACTGTCTTGTGCGATCATCCATTACCCTTAATCATCCCAATGATAATTAATCAGTTACTCAATTAACATAGTTATTCCATTAACCCTAAACTATTTCTGTTAACTGTTAAACCATTATAATCATAATTCATATTCAACTACCAATCATACCAATCAAGTTAATAACACAATTGCATCAATATAATCTGCCAACACATCGGGTTAATTAATCAGTCTATTATCTTAAACATATTAATATTATACAACCTAATTCACAATACATCAACCATAATCCACAATTAAATTTTTGTGCATTGGTTTAGATTTATTTATAATTAAGTTTAACAAACATATGATACCCCACATCAGGTCATAATGCAGCCGATTACGAACAGCATATTCGAATCTATTCATCATCACATAAGACTTTTTATCACCAAAACCACAAACTCAACTCATGCCACACAACTGTTACCATCGCACATGCAGCCCAACACCTCCTCAATTATGTATAACAAATAATTATTAATAACTTGGTGCAACCCTAATTATTCTAACCAATCGGCTAACGCCTACATGCACCCCACATTCGTTAAGCACCCATTTATCATGCAAAAGCTATCAAGGCATGGCATACATGAATCCCTAGTCAAACATATAATAACCAATTATCAAAAAGAAACCTTCGATCAATATTAATAACCCATCCATCACGCATTCGGTCATAGCCCAACGTAAATCATCTTAAAATTCATCAATAATTCGGTTCATCACATATATACAGAAATCAAATACATATTTCAATTCATGATCATAGTTTTAGCAACATGTCCACTAACAGGAAACCCTAATCGATCACACCACAAAACTATCATCAAGAATATAACAATCAATACATGATGAACACTAACCAGTAAATCGGATAACTAACTCGCACGAGGTTGGAAGGCTTCGAGTATGAGCCTGCCGTCGAACAAAGAGGGAAGGAGAGAGAGAGAGCTAGGGTTTGTGTATTTTCTTGTGTTAAAAGCATAATGAGGGTTATACACCAACCCCCTTAGTGTTAAGCGAAAATTATATGGATCGGGCTCAGCTTGGGCTCCGATTGTGTTGGATTTGGGCCGAACACCATCATGTGTGATCGGTTAGGTCTCGTGCGACTAGGTTGGTGTTATGCGACCAAGGTTAAGTATATATAAATACATTCATATCACATATATAACACATAGCATGATAAACGTAACATTCTGTTGAAACCAAGTACATTAACTAGTCATGTACGTTCAAATAAGTTACATCAAAGCATAGCAAGGAGGTTCTAAAATACGAGTTGTCACATTATCCCCAAGTTGAAAGAAATTTCGTCCCGAAATTTGGTACGTACTCACTGAGGAAGCTAGTTAAGTTGCATGGTTTTCCTGGGGTGTCACATCCTCCCCCCGTTGATCTGGAATTTCGTCCCGAAATTCCGCAGTAGCTTCAGCCTCAGTAGTGGTTGTACTGTTTGCGAACAATTGGGGATACTTTTGTTTCATCTGATCTTCGCGTTCCCAGGTGAACTCTGGGCCACGACGGGAGTTCCAATGAACTCGAACGAGAGGTATCCTGGTGTGCTTGAGGACCTTAACGTCTCGGTCCGTGATTTCTACTGGTTCCTCTACGAATCGCAGGTGATCGTCGATAGTGAGCTCCTTCAAAGGAACTATCAGGGTCTCATCTGACTGACACTTCTTCAGATTCGACACGTGGAAAACGTTGCAAACTCCACTGAGTTCTGCTGGCAAGTTTAGTTTGTAGGCCACCTTGCCTATTTTCTTAATGATGTCAAAAGTTCCAACGTATCGTGGGTTAAGTTTGCCTCGTTTGCCAAAACAAACAACACCTTTCCAAGGTGAGACTTTGAGTAGCACTCGATCCCTAACCTGGAACTCGAGTGGTTTCCTGCGCTTATTAGCATAGCTTTTCTGACGGTCACGAGCTGCCGCCATTCATTGTCGTATTTGAGCAATCCTTTCTGTTGTGTCTACCACAAGTTCTGGGCCAGTGATCTGGCTGTCACCAACCTCTGCCCAACAAAGAGGTGATCGACATTTACGCCCGTACAACGCCTCAAACGGAGCGGCTTGGATGCTGGTGTGGTAGTTGTTATTATACGAAAATTTCCACTAGTGGTAGATGCTTTTCCCAGCCGTTGCCAAAGTCAATCACACATGCTCTAAGCATGTCTTCAAGGATCTGGACGGTGCGTTCAAACTGCCCATCCGTCTATGGGTGATAAGCGGTGCTCATGTCTAAACGAGAGCCAAAAGATTTGTGCATTGCTTGCCACAGTTCTAAAGTAAAACGTGCATCACGATCTGAGGTAATAGAGGTTGGCACCCCGTGCCTCGAGACGACTTCCTTAAGAAAAACGTCTGCTAGAGTGGAGAACCTATCCGTTTCCGTGATAGGCAAGAAGTGTGCAGACTTTGTGAGTCGATCCCCGATCACCCAAATAGTATCATTTCCACGTTGAGATCTAGGTAGGCCAGTAACAAAATCCATGGAAATTTGCTCCCATTTCCATTTTGGAATCTCTGGTTGTTGGAGCAGGCCTGATGGTTTCTGGTATTCAGTCTTGACTCTCGCACAAGTCAAACATTTGCTAACGTAAGTTGCTATATGAGCTTTCATGCTAGGCCACCAATACGTAGTTCTGAGATCGTGGTACATCTTATCTGAACCAGGATGTACCGAGTATCGAGACTTATGTGCTTCATCCATCACAAGCTCTCGTAGATTGCCATAGTGTGGGACCCAGATGCGTCCTGTTACGTAATAGGCACCGTCTTCCTTTTGTTCTAACCGTTGTCTTGAGCCGCGTAGAGCTTCAGCCCTGACGTTTTCTGGTTTCAATGCTTCTACCTGAGCATCTCGTATCTGTGCAGGAAGACTAGATTGAATAGTGAGTTGTAAGGCTCGCACGCGTCTAGCTGTAGTGTCTTTTCTACTGAGGGTGTCGGCCACAACATTGGCTTTGCCTGGATGGTAGTTGATCGCGCATTCGTAGTCATTCAAAAGCTCGACCCATCGATGTTGTCGCATGTTCAACTCCTTCTGTTTGAAGATATGCTCAAGGCTCCTGTGATCGATGTAAATGGTGCCCTTGGTACCGTACAGGTAATGTCACCATATCTTGAGTGCGAAGACAACAGCTCCCAGCTCCAGATCGCGTGTCGTGTAGTTCCTTTCATGAACTTTAAGTTGGCGCGAGGCGTAAGCAATGACCTTGTCACGTTGTATCAATACACAACCCAGACCCTGAATTGATGCGTCACAATAAACCACAAAATCGTCCGTGCCCTCAGGCAATGAGAGAATAGGTGCGCTACAAAGTCTATTCTTCAGATGTTGGAATGCTAATTCTTGAGCATCTCCCCAACGATAGGTGACACCCTTTGTGTTAGTAGAGTAAGCGGCTGCGCAATCTTCGAGAAATCTTCGACGAACCGTCTGTAATAGCCCGCCAAACCCAAGAATTGACGGATTTCCGTTGGTGTACATGGTGCAGGCCAGTTCTTGATCGAGTCGAATTTTGATGGATCAATGTGAATCCCATTTCCGTTTACCACGTGGCCTAAGAAATGGACTTCCCGAAGCTAGAAGTCACATTTGGAAAACTTAGCATAAAGTTGCTTTGTTCGAACGAGTTCCAAAATAAGTCGTATATGCTGCTCGTGTTCCTCCTGACTCTTGGAGTAGGTCAGAATGTCGTCGATGAGAGCAAGTGACACATTCATTTGGTTAGACTAGGTTCGAACGTCGAGTCTGAGAATCCATATCGGTTGTATCAAGTTCAAAGATCAGTACTTGTGGTATCATCACATGTATAGCCCAATGCTCATCGAGTAATATTCGTAGAGGGTACCTTGTCCAAGCAAGTGTCCGCGGGGATTGTTGTTAGGATCACTGAATCCCAAAAGTATATCATGCATTGGTGTGGCAACATAAGAAAGAGTAGTCTCATTCGGTGGGTAAGCGTTTAAGAATCCACAACAAGGGTTTACTCGATATTGAATGTACAGCTGGCTGCACGTCAGTTGGGTATAGTTAAGATAAAGTATGTTGTTGAATACATATTGTTGTCACGGGGTTAAATCAATCAGAACAAGAACTTAACATAGCGGCATGGTTAACGTACAATCGTGTAGCGTTAAGTTTCACTGTGACTTCCACTAGGAGCCGTTGGATTCGCCCCCATGCGAAGGAGGGACAATTTACCTAAATCCATGAACTTAGGTGTGTGTGTTTCATCAAGTAAGTAACCAAGTCCGGGGGTTTCCTTAAGTCGTGCAATTGAGTCCAAAACACGTATGCGTATTCATGAGGTTCTAAGGAAAGACGTGTGAACGCATTCAAGAAAGTATAATCGTATCAACTTTACACCACTATTCTCAAGGTTTCGTGGAGTGATCACCAGTGATCAGGAGTCTAGCCTTCTAAATTCTCTAAGCTAGAGAGTGGTTCGTTTCAGTGGGTCGTCATGGAGGAGTGAGAACATAACGTTGTTGTGGTACGGGTGTGATGGTTTGCTTTAAGCCAATGGTAGGGAGCGTATATACTAGCCATCAATAATCATGAGTCGGTGCAAGAGTTAGTGCAGAGATTTTGTATACGCAAGAAAACTATCATAAAACGGAGTATGTCTCTTGTAGTGTAAGGTGGGTCATGCAAACGTATAATCTATCGAGCTTGCTGGTAGGTTGACTGATCCATAACTCTGTCCCTAAATGTCTTGAAGACTATTTCACCAATAATGGTATCCATTCGCTAAGTTAGGTATACGATAGAGTTAGTCAAATAGAATAAAAATGAACCATCCAACAGGGTAGTAAGGTAGTCTCGTGAAAGTCGTGGTATGGCTGTTGGCGTTTCACTAAATTGGTTACCATCCGAAATAACAGAGAGTTACCGAGGTTCATACGATGGATCGAGTGTAAACAGGGTCCATCGATAATCGAAAATTTCAACCAGTTAACTTGCTGTCTAGAAGCAATTTCCAGTAGTGGTACATGGCGGCATGGCACAAAAAGGGAAATTCGTTGCATCACGGTCACAAGGGTATATCATTTGTCCAAAACAGAATTTGGATAGTAGGGTTGCTAGTTTGCAAAACGACGTACGCGTGTAATTGTGGCTGCTTCATTTCTGGTATAAACGACCAGTGGAGATGATAAGGTTCGTCAACAGGATGCATGGGTGTAGTTTCTCCTAAACCGAAGTTCATTTGAGTCGGTTCTGGTCTATGTGGTTGTTGGCGTACAAGCCGGATGTACGGAGGGTCAAGTGGCGACGTCATGTCGAGATAAGCGTACAAATAGATAGAATTCATAAACAGTCATAGCAGGGTAACGAGCAATTAGAAAGGGGTTTGACCACCTCTGGTCAAGTAGCTAAATGCCACATGGGGCGCAGTAGGGATAACAGGCAACATGCTACTGTTCTAATAATCATACCATAGACAACACATCATGCAAAAGTACCCTAGCAGGTAAGCAATATCAACTTAAATCACATTACCTAAAGTATTGAGTGTTGCACGTGGAGCGAAGCGTCGTTGTGGATCGTTGAGCACTGTTCAGGTTATAGTCTGGTTTTAACAAAAAAAATTTCCTTATTAAAACCAAGTTCACTATAACCAATGGCTCTGATACCAATCTGTCACACCCCCAAAATCCACCTGCGGAGTATCACCGCTTGGAGGCGTGACTGACCAGGATCAAGCCACCAATCATATTGAACAAGCATGTAAGTAATAATAAAAACCAACACAATACAATTGGTGTCCAAACAAAACATAGTTTAAGTTGCAAGCGGAAGCATAATGTCTAAAACCAAGGCATAAGTAAATAATGTTTAAGGTTTATCATGAACACTCAATGTCCATACTCCACAACGACTCTTCCCCATGCAAGCTCCTGGTAAACCTATTGACCTGCAAAGCATGAAGTAACGAGTCAACAATAATGTTGAGCGAGTTCACAGTTGGGTGTTTGTTTTAAGTTGTTCCAAAAACAGTTTCCTTTAACTGGCATCCTGCCGTCGGGGTTACCCCATAGTTAAAAATGTGTCCTGTTTAAATCCCGTTTACTCTGGCTATTCAGCCGTGGGGGCTACCCCATTTTTGGTTATCTGGCTTTTTGGCCGTGGGGGCTACCCCATGTATGTACTACTAGACTCGTTACCATATCGACCGCTGACTATAGTCATGTTTATATGCCCTTAGCGTCAATGTCTATCATCATTGACGTGCCCAGATCCATTAGTTCACGCCCGTCCTCTGCGGCACAGTGTGAGGCTTGTCAAACCTAAATAGCGCTATCTAACTAATGACCCGCTCGCCTTTGGCCCGACGATTAAGTCGATATAAAAAGGAGGGACTTCGTGATAGAGTTTTGGTCTAGTGAAAGTTAACTGTCCATGAGGACGAGGAATTATATTCCTTTAACCCGTACTGTCCTACCCAAGAAAGGACGAGGAATTCATGTTCCTTAACCCATTCCCATCCCCTGGGAATCCCATGCTATGTAGAAAGTGTGAACTCACCTTAGGTTAGCTCGGCAGATAAACGAAAGGTCAATCGAGCTGCTAGAGGTCAACGACGTCCTAACACGGTTACCATACAAGTCAGGTCTAGGTTCAAATAGTGTACGTATGTTTACACAAAGATAGCAAGTTACGAACACATGGTATACACGACATACACGTAAGCAATATCAGACAATTAAATAACAAAGCCCAATATGAATAGCCGGCCCAACCTATTGTGCGATTAGCACAACTTGTGCGATCCACAATGGGTTGTGCGATCAGCCATAAACCCGACCCAAATAACATAAACAGTCCAACACGTATACAACCCAACAAAAGAAACAGTTTAATAACCTTGTGCAGTCCAATTTAGCTTGTGCGACTGAACAAGACTTGTGCGACTGGACTTCGGCTTTGAGGCCCAACCGTATAAAAGTCCAAGTGTTTCGTGTGTGGCCCAAGCCTTGTGCGATCAGCACTGTCTTGTGCGATCATCCATTACCCTTAATCATCCCAATGATAATTAATCAGTTACTCAATTAACATAGTTATCCCATTAACCCTAAACTATTTCTGTTAACTGTTAAACCATTATAATAATAATCCATATTCAACTACCAATCATACCAATCAAGTTAATAACACAATTGCATCAATATAATCTGCCAACTCATCGGGTTAATTCATTAGTCTATTATCTTAAACATATTAATATTATACAACCTAATTCACGATATATCAACCATAATCCACAATTAAATTTTTGTGCAAGGGTTTAGATTTATTTATAATCAAGTTTAACAAACATATGATACCCCACATCAGGTCATAATGCAGCCGATTACAAACAGCATATTCGAATCTATTCATCATCACATAAGACTTTTTATCACCAAAACCACAAACTCAACTCATGCCACACAACTGTTACCATCACACATGCAGCCCAACACCTCCTCAATTATGAATAACAAATAATTATTAATAACTTGGTGCAACCCTAATTATTTTAACCAATCGGCTAACACCTACATGCACCCCACATTCGTTAAGCACCCATTTATCATGCAAAAGCTATCAAGGCATGGCATACATGAATCCCTAGTCAAACATATAATAACCAATCATCAAAAAGAAACCTTCGATCAATATTAATAACCCATCCATCACGCATTCGGTCATAGCCCAACGTAAATCATCTTAAAATTCATCAATAATTCGGTTCATCACATATATACAGAATTCAAATACATATTTCAATTCATGATCATAGTTTTAGCAACATGTCCACTAACAGGAAACCCTAATCGATCACACCACAAAACTATCATCAAGAATATAACAATCAGTACATGATGAACACTAACCAGGAAATCGGATAACTAACTCGCACGAGGTTGGAAGGCTTCGAGTATGAGCTTGCCGTCGAACAAAGAGGCAAGGAGAGAGAGAGAGCTAGGGTTTGTGTATTTTCTTGTGTTAAAAGGATAATGAGGGTTATACACCAACCCCCTTAGTGTTAAGCGAAAATTATAAGGATCGGGCTCAGCTTGGGCTCCGGTTGTGTTGGATTTGGGCCGAGCACCATCATGTGCAATCGGTTAGGTCTCGTGCGACTAGGTTGTTGTTGTGCGACCAAGGTTAAGTATATATAAATACATTCACATCACATATATAACACATAGCATGATAAACGTAACATTCTGTTGAAACCAAGTACATTAACTAGTCACGTACGTTCAAATAAGTTACATCAAAGCATAGCAAGGAGGTTCTAAAATACGAGTTGTCACACGTAAGGCTCCTCGTGGGCCGCCTAAAACCGGCGCAACATGCCAAACAAGTTTAAAGATTTGCAATTTATCCCCTGGTCCTTTCTAACGTGGTTTTAAGTATTTTTCTTGCACTTTTGGCCCTCTAACTTGATTTTTAAGGACCTTAAGACTTTTACAAACTTGGTTAAGTCCTTGGTTAACTTTGTGCTTACCCGAAAAGTCACAAATTTCAATGTTGACGCTATTAACCCCTTGTATACGAATATTGTCATAACTTTCTCATACGATATCGAAACTTGGTGAAATTTTTACCACAGATTCTAGTGAGTATAATTTATCGTTACAAAGCTTCGGGTTTGCTAAAAGGTCACTCAGTGGCACACTTTCAACATGTTGACACATTTAACCCCTGTAGCTTGTACTTTCTCACTTTCTTCCACGATTTGCTTCATATGATCCTTGATTTATTCGTTTAAGGTTATAAACATCATGTAGGGTTATTGTAAGGCATATTTATCCATTGTTGACACTTTGAACCCTTATATTCACATACTTTCCATGTTTGTCAGCTTTAGTCCTTCATAAGTGATATTTTACACGTTTAAAGCTTATGACACGTGTCAATACATTATTGGTCATGAAATTACGAGGTGTTACATGGTGGCCGGGCATGAAAAAGGATATCGCTATCTATGTTTCGAAGTGCCTGACTTGTTCGAAAGTTAAGGCCGAGCATCAAAAACCCTCTGGCTTACTAGTACAACCCGAGATCCCTATGTGGAAATGGGAGAGTATAGCTATGGATTTTATAATGAAACTTCCGCGCACGCCATCAGGTCACGACAGCATCTGGGTTATTGTTGACCGTTTGACTAAATCCGCTCACTTTCTACCAATACGGGAAAACTATAAGGTAGAACGATTAGCACAAATATACACCGACGAGGTTATTTGTCGACACGGGACACCTCGTGATATCATTTCTGACCGCGATGGTCGATTCACTTCGCTTCTTTTGGAAACGTTCCAATCTGCTCTCGGTACTACTCTCAATCTTAGTACTGCTTTCCATCCCCAGACCGACGGTTAGACTGAACGCACAATTCATAACTGTAAGGACTCTCAAAAATATCCTAATTTAACCCATAAATAAAAACCCGGACCCCTGAAACCTTACCCTACATCAAAAATCAAGAAAAACAAACATTATAGGTTTCAGGCTGGCCGCGTAAGGGACAAGACATGCCTTACGCGGGCCGCGTCAAACATGTGTTGACCGGATAAGTGTTCCGAATCCACGTAGTGTCCAGCTGGCTAACCTACTCGTGACTGGTCAAGCCTACTCATAGACTGGGCGGCCACGCGGGCCGCGCAAGAAATACGGGATAGGTTTCGCGGGCCGCGTAAGGCCCTAGTTTTAGCTATAAATAGCCTGTTGCATGCACAGTCTGTTGGTATCGATCAAAACTTTCAAAAACAAAGTTTTTGTACTCTTAAGTCAAAAATATCAATTATATTGGCGAGGTGCTGCTCCGATACCGGGTTTTAACTCGATCGCTGCTACGATTCAATGTCCCATCGATTAAACTATCCAATGGATGTTTAAGTGCTGCCCACATTAGGGTTTATGCTCTGTCATTCGTCGTTAAATCGATGGATGTTTAAGTATCGCACTTTGTCATTCCTTGTGAAGGTTTTAATATCGTGAGTTATCGTAAATGTTGTATTAGTTACTAACCGAGTTCGTGTGCATGTTATTAATTTTTAGGTTAAAAGGCTAATCAGTAGGCTAACCTCTGCTCATATAAATCTGCAATGTGAGTCATTCTCTTTTTGTCAAATTATTTCCAAAACCCTATTTACTTTCCAAGTTATAATTACAGGGATTAAGTCTTTGTAGTCACCAAATTATAGCCAGTATGTGGGGTTTTGTAAACATTACTTATTTCCCGTCACCATTGGACAACGAGTTAGCCAATGGGTGATCTGATCATAGTCACAGAAACGAGTTGAGTGACAAATACTGTGGGTAGTTGGTTGCTATCAGGAAACATTGTAATCGCTCTTAGTACTGTAAATTATAACAAACGAGTCATTTTCATAAAAAGAATGATTCACCAGTATTTCCCGCTGACAAAACCTTTTTCAAACATGTTTCAGGTGATCTATTGTGATCCAAAGAAAGTGCCGCGAAGCACTACATGCTTAAGGAAGTGGCTCAATATAAACTAAAGAAACATGTTTTGTAAAATAAAGATTTCTCCATGAAATCTTATGATTGTAAATTACCGGGGTTTTATCCCGAGTTGAGAAATAAAATAATCTGGAAAATTGCAGTTTTAAAAAGATCCTGAAGAAAACTTCCGCTGTTAAATAAATACCACGGGATTTTCTGTCCCGCGGCTCCTGAAACGGGTCAAACCGGGTCGGGGGCCGTGAAAGAAAAAGGTGGTATCAGAGCCACTGGATTGAGCCTATTTAAGTATTTAGAAAATACTTAATTTTTACTAATTGCTATTTCTATGATTATGTGTTTTATTATTTGAATAAATTGTGTACAGTATGGGTAAGCAAAAGCTTTCAAACATATATCTTAGATTAGATAGGTCATCAAACGAGAAGGGAAGTTCATCCCAAACAAAATCCTCAAAACCCTATGTAAATCCTGAAGAAGGAATATTTGTGCGTAAGGCACAATATGAAGAACCACTTTCTCCTAATAAAAGAAGTTTGATTATTAGGAAAAGTCACGAGAAACTAAAGAAATCCAAAGGAGGGAGAGTTAATCAAAAAACCCAAGAATTAGGCAGTAACCCACCATGGGAGGACAAGTTAGATGAAAAATGGGCAGATCTTTATATGCTAGCCACTGTAGCAGTGAATGCAAATCTTTAAATAATCTGACTCAAGTTTTAGCACCCTTATCACCTACAATCCAGAAACCTTATCCAATAAATAAATAAGTTTACAGTAAATCCTAGTATGTTTTAACTTTTAGCTGTCTTTGTATTAAATTAGTCACCCGATATAAAATAATATTTAAAGATTATTTATGAAATTTTGTTATAAAATTTTAACTTAGTAATTTTGTATTTTGCATATGTGCTGAACAACATGAATGACTTGTCTGAAGCCCTTCAAAATCTAAATCTCTATCTGGTAAAAATAGAGGTTTCCAGAGATTTCAATAGATATATACCAGATATAGAAGAACCTATGGAATTCAATGCTCCACCTTCGGAGAAACCCAAGCCCAAGAAAAGGAGGAGATTTGTGGGATGTAGGCGTGTGCGTAGGAGGAAACCCGCGACTAGAAAGATTTCCAAAATAGAAAATCCCTTAGAAAAAGGAAAGGGAATTGAAGTCGGGGGAGGTTCTAAACAGATAGAAATGGAGATTGGAAAAGGTTCTAGACAAACCAAGATGGAAATTGGAGAAAGCTCTAAGCAAACCCAGGAAATGACATTGCAAGAGGAGCTAGATTTTATATTGACAAGTTGTGATACTATTAAGCCTGTCAATGAAAATGTTTTTACTCATCCTATTGAAACACAACTACTAATGAACTTGGAACCAGCAATTCCAGAACCTATAATTCATACCCAACCCCTAGGAATGGACGAGTGGTGGACCAATGATTGGCAGTTCCAAAACCTGCTCAACAGTCCTTATTCCTTTCTCACTCAGTTTGACCCGGAACCTATACCAAACCCACCTATGAGTAATGAGAATTTAGCTGAACTCCGCCACTTTGGCGAGGAGCTGGTGGATGCAGGAAATAGGATCAGGGAGGTAGGAGAACAGATCTCCTGGAAATACGACGAGAGGGAACGTCGTTACTGAATTACCAACTGACGAAAGATAGTAGGGTTATGAAAATGTGATTGTATAATAATAAAAGTAAACTATAAATCTTGTAAAATAACCTAAAATAAAACTTTGTAAGATAAAGGTGTGTATGGACGCATATTATATATAAAAATGGGAATCGAGAAATCGATAGTTTTGGTTATATGTGTTGTAAAATTTGTATGATTGTTTTGTGTATAATTGTTATTTAGTCGATACTAATAAATTATATGTATTAAATATCAGATGGAAAACGCTAATAATGAACCAGTTAACGAGGTTAATCAATCTGAGCAACATCCGGAGGATCAATTTATGACTAGGCAGGATATAGAAAATATCGTTGCTCAAGGGATAGCCAATGCTATTCCACCAATACTTGTTGCTGCACAGAAACCTGTTGAACCTCAACAAATCATTCCTAGTAAACGTATTTCTGAAGATAACTTCAGTAATAGTATAAACGGAGGCGGTAATCATTCCAATCATGATAATGATTCACGGCAAGTTCCGCTCCCTAAGAAAATGAAAGCTGCAAAGCCTGGTTGCACTTTCAAAGAATTTCTTGCTTGTAAACCCGCTGAATTTACAGGCAATGAAGGAGCAACTGCAGCACTGCGTTGGTTAGAGAAAACCGAGGCAGTAATCACAATAAGTAAATGTGACAAGGACGATAAGGTTATGTACGCATCAAATCTTTTCAAAGAAGGGGCGCTAGAATGGTGGAATACAGTACTTCAATCTAAAGGAAGAAATATGGCCTATGCCATGAACTGGGAAGAATTTAAGAGTCTTGTGGAAAGAAAATTCTGTCCCGAGTATGAAAAAGATCAAATGGCAAATAAGTTCCTAAATCATCGAATGATAGGTATAGATTGTCGAGGATATACTTCGACATTCTTTGAATATGCTAGAGTGGTACCAACACTGGCTTCGCCAAAATCAGTACTCATTTCTCGCTATATTTGGGGACTGATTAGTGAAATCCGTAACATCGTTAAAGCTGCGAGACCTCGTACTATTGACGATGCGGTGGAATTAGCTAACACCCTAACTGATGAACTGGTATGCACGAGAGACGAAAATAGGAAAAAGGAGCTGGCTCAGAAAATTACTCAAGGTTTTCGTATGGGTAATAATAGCAATTTCAAAAGAAGAGGAACAGGTCAATCTTCAACTTCGCCATTCTGCAAGAACTGCAGAAAGAAGCATTATGGAAGATGTAATATAATCTGCAACTTTTGCAAAGCCATAGGACATCACGAAGAAGACTGCAGAAAGAAAACAAGAGTCTGCTATAACTGTGGAGAAACAAGAAATTTTAAGTCAGAATGCCCTAAGTTGGTTAAACCAGCAGACAATAAAGTTAAACCAGTCGAAGGAGCTACCAAGAAGAATGTTCGTGCATTCCAATTAACTACTCAGGAGGCAGAACTCATTCCAGATGTGATAGCTGGTACGTTCTTAGTTCACAACATTTATGCAAAAGTATTATTTGACTCTGATGCAAACCAAAGTTTTATAAATACTTCATTCTGCCAAGCTCTTAACTTACCTTTAACCCAACTTAGGCAGATTTTTACAGTCGAAACGGCAGACGGAAATTCTGTCAAAATAGATAAGGTTTTGCAGAAAGAAAATATAGAACTTTCAGGTCATAAATTTCATGCAAACCTATTGCCAATGAATTTAGCTGGATTCGATGTTGTGTTAGGAATGGATTGGTTAGTAGCCAACCATGCTTGAATCCTTTGTGATAAAAATTCTATAGAAATTCAGGCACCTACTGGGGAAGTAATTATGATTACAGGAGATAAACCAAGTAAACCCATGAAGTTCATATCAGTAATGAAAGTTGCTAGTTATGAACGAAAGCAAGGAATAGTATATATGATTTCAGTAATCATTAGTACTAAGGGTAAAGAACTTAAGAAGATTCCTGTAGTCTCAGAATACCCAGGTGTATTCCCAGAAGAGTTACCAGGATTACCACCAGATAGGGAGGTAGAATTTAGAATTCATCTAATTCCCGGAAATATACCGATAGCCAAGGCACCTTATCGGTTAGCACCCACAGAAATGTTAGAACTGAAAAAGCAATTACATGAATTACTAAGTAAAGGTTTCATACAACCTAGTTCATCCCCGTGGGGAGCACCAGTGTTGTTTGTAAAGAAGAAGGATGGTTCGATGAGAATGTGTATTGATTATAGAGAATTGAATAAGGTTACAATTAAGAATCGATACCCATTACCTAGGATTGATGATCTTTTCGATCAACTTCAAGGAGCTAGATATTTTTCTATGATAGATTTACGCTCCGGATATCATCAATTGAAGGTACAAGAAGAAGACATACCTAAAACTGCTTTCAGAACTAGGTATGGTCATTACGAGTTTACAGTCATGCCCTTTGGACTAACAAATGCACCTGCTGCATTCATGGACATGATGAATAGAATCTGTAAATAGTATTTGGATAAATTTGTAATTGTCTTTATCGACGATATACTTATTTATTCAAAAAGTCAGGACGAACATTGTGAGCACTTGCATGCACTCTTAACTTTGTTAAGAAAAGAAAAGCTATATGCCAAATTATCGAAATGTGAATTTTGGTTGCAAGAAGTGCAATTCCTAGGACACATGGTGAATCACGAAGGTATTCATGTAGATCCCGCAAAAATAGAAGCAATTACCAAATGGATGGTTCCCGAATCTGCAATGGAAATTAGAAGTTTTATAGGTTTAGCTGGATATTATAGACGGTTTATTAAGGATTTTTCCAAGATAGTTATACCATTGACTAAGCTAACCTGTAAATCAGTAAAGTTTGAATGGGGACCTAAACAAGAAAAAGCCTTTAGAATCTTGAAGCAGAAATTAACAAATGCTCTAATCCTAGCTTTACCAGAAGGGACTGAAAATTTTGAAGTTTACTGCGATGCTTCAAAATTAGGATTTGGATGTGTGCTAATGCAACGCAAGAATGTAATTGCATATGCTTCAAGACAATTGAAAAAGCATGAAGAAAACTATACGACTCATGACTTAGAATTAGGCGCCATAATTTTTGCCCTTAAAATTTGGAGACATTATCTGTACAGAAGTAAGTTTATTGTCTATACGGATCATAAGAGTTTAAGATATATATTTGGGCAAAAAGAGTTAAACATGAGGCAAAGGGGATGGATGGAAATCCTTAGTGACTATGACTGTGATATTCAGTATCATGAAGGAAAAGCAAATGTAGTTGCAGATGCCTTAAGTCGTAAGTACCATGAGAAACAACGACGAGTTTGTGCTCTTAGATTAAATCTATAGTTAGATTTAATGGAACAATTGAAGAATATTCAAGAAACAGCAATCAAGGATGATGCTGAAGGAATGAAGGGACGAATAAAAGATATAGAGCAAGGAGCTGATGGAATTTGGAGATTCCACAAAAGCAAAATCTGGGTACCTAAGCAGGGAGAATTAAGGAATAAAATTTTAGAAGAAACCCATAAATATAGGTATACCATGCACCCTGGAAATAATAAAATGTACCAAGATTTAAGAAATAACTTTTGGTGGATAAGAATGAAAAAGGATATAGCTCGATATGTTTCAAAGTGTCTTACATGTTCACAAGTAAGAGCCGAACATCAGAAACCTTCAGGTCTACTACAACAACTGGAAATGCCTGTATGGAAATGGGAACTCATAACAATGGATTTTGTTACTAAGTTACCGAAAACCAGAAAAGGTAATGATGCGATTTGGGTAATTGTGGATCGATTTACCAAATCAGCTCACATTCTACCTATGAAAGAAACCTTTAGTATGGAAAGGTTGGCAAAGTTGTATGTAGATGAAATAGTATCCTTACATGGAGTTCCACTCTCCATTATATCAGATAGGGATAGTTGTTTCACTTCTCATTTTTGGACAAGTTTCCAAGAAGCAATGGGAACTCGACTAAATCTGAGTACTGCATATCATCCACAAACAGACGGGCAAAGTGAACGGACTATACAAACTCTAGAAGACATGCTCAGAGCATGTGTGATAGATTTTGGTGGAAATTGGGACAATCACTTACCATTAATTGAATTCTCCTATAACAATAGTTATCATGCAAGCATTGAAACTGCCCCATTTGAAGCACTATATGGAAGAAAGTGCAGAACTCCAGTTTGTTGGGCAGAAATAGGAGAAAGTCAATTGTCAGGTCCTGAAATAGTGCAAGAGACGACCGACAAGATTACTTAAATCAAGGAAAGAATGAAGACGGCTCGAGATCGTCAAAAGAGTTATGCCGATAATCGACGCAAGCCGTTAGAATTCCAAGTCGGAGACAAGGTACTTTTAAAAGTTTCTCCTTGGAAAGGAGTAGTTCGATTCGGTAAGAAAGGAAAGCTAAGTCCACGATAAGTAGGGCCATTTTCAGTGAGCCAACGTATAGGACCGGTTGCTTATCGCTTACAACTACCAGAAGAGTTAGCTGGAGTACATGACGTATTTCATGTATCCAATCTCAAGAAATGCCTATCAGATGAATCTTTGGTAGTACCTCTTCAAGATATAGAGGTAAACGAAAAGTTAAAATTTGTTGAGAAACCTCTTCAAATAGAAGACAGAAAGGTGAAATTTCTCAAGCGCAAGCGGCTAATACTACTCAAGGTCAAGTGGGATTCAAAGAGAGGACCAGAATACACTTGGGAGCTGGAATCGGAGATGAAACGAAAGTATCCTCACTTATTCCAATGAATCTTGAGGACGAGATTCTAAATAAGGTGGGGAGGATGTAAGGACTCTCAAAAATATCCTAATTTAACCCATAAATAAAAACCCGGACCCCTGAAACCTTACCCTACATCAAAAATCAAGAAAAAACAAACATTATAGGTTTCAGGCGGGCCGCATAAGGGACAAGACATGCCTTACACGGGCCGCGTCAAACATGTGTTGACCGGATAAGTATTCCGAATCTACGTAGTGTCCAGCTGGCTAACCTACTCGTGACTGGTCAAGCCTACTCATAGACTGGGCGGCCACGCGGGCCGCGTAAGATATACGGGACGTGTATGGCCCTAATTTTAGCTATAAATAGCCTGTTGCATGCACAGTCTGTTGGTGTTGATCAAAACTTTCAAAAACAAAGTTTTAGTACTCTTAAGTCGAAAATATCAATTATATTGGCGAGGTGCTGCTCCGATACCGGGTATTAACTCGATCGCTGCTACGATTTATTGTCCGATCGATTAAACTATCCAATGGATGTTTAAGTGCTGCCCACATTAGGGCTTATGCTTTGTCATTCGTCGTTAAATAGATGGATGTTTAAGTATTGCACTTTGTCATTCTTTGTGAAGGTTTTAATCTCGTGAGTTATCGTAAATGCTGTATTAGTTACTAACCGAGTTCGTGTTCATGTTATTAATTTTTAGGTTAAAAGGCTAATCAGTAGGCTAAGCTCTGCTCATATAAATCTGCAATGTGAGTCATTCTCTTTTTGTCAAATTATTTCCAAAACCCTATTTACTTTCAAAGTTATAATTACAAGGATTAAGTCTTTGTAGTCACCAAATTACAGCCAGTATGTGGGGTTTTGTATACATTACTTATTTCCCGTCACCATTGGACAACGATTTAGCCAATGGGTGATCTGATCATAGTCACAGAAACGAGTCGAGTGACAAATATTGTGGGTAGTTGGTTGATATCAGGAAACATTGTAATCGCTCTTAATACTGTAAATTATAACAAACGAGTCGTTTTCATAAAAAGAATGATTCACCAGTATTTCCCACTGACAAAACCTTTTTCAAACATGTTTCAGGTGATCAATTGTGATCCAAAGAAAGTGCCGCGAAGCACTACAAGCTTAAGGAAGTGACTCAATATAAAATAAAGAAACATGTTTTGTAAAATAAAGATTTCTCCGTGAAATCTTATGATTGTAAATTACCGGGGTTTTATCCCGAGTTGAGAAATAAAATAATCCGGAAAATTGCAGTTTTAAAAAGATCCTGAAGAAAACTTCCGCTGTTAAATAAATACCATGGGATTTTCTGTCCCGCGGCTCCTGAAACGGGTCAAACCGGGTCGGGGGCCGTGACAGTACCCTCGAAGACATGCTTCACTCGTGTGTTATAGATTTCGGTGGTAATTGGGACACGCACTTACCTTTAGTTGAATTCTCGTACAATAACAGTTATCACTCTAGCATCTAAATGGCACCATTCGAGGCATTATACGGAAGAAAATGTCGATCGCCTATTGTATTGCACGAGATCGGAGACGCGCAACTTACCGGTCCTGAGCTGTTGCAAGAAACGACTGACAAAATCCTCCAAATAAGAGACAACCTGTTGAAAGCTCAGAGTCGACAGAAAAGTTACGCCGATAGACGTCGCAAGCCCCTTGAATTTGACGTTGGCGATCACGTACTCCTAAAGGTTGCACCTTATAAGGGGGTGATCAGATTCGGCAAGAAAGGAAAGCTTGCGCCTCGATATGTTGGACCCTTTAAAATTCTGGAAAGGATTGGCAAAGTGGCCTACAGACTCGAACTACCGGAGGAACTGAGTAACGTCCAACCGACTTTCCACGTTTCAAACCTCAAAAAGTGTCTAGCCGACCAGGAATTGCATATCCCTCTCGAGGATTTGCAAGTGGACGAAACATTACACTTCGTGGAAAAGCCTGTCGAGATCATGGGCTAAGAAACCAAGGTACTCAGACGCTCACGCATTCCCATTGTGAAGGTTCGCTTGGAAGGCAAATGTGGCGCCGAGTTCACCTGGGAACTCGAAAGTGACATGAAGACGAAGTACCCGCAACTCTTTGTTATGCCTGCTTCTTAAATTTTGGGACGAAATTTCTTAAAGTAGGGGAGGCTGTAACAACCCGCATTTTAAAAGTCAAAGTACAAGTCAAAGTCAAAGGAAGAAAAGATTGCTAATTGCAATCTGTCTCTCCTTGATTAACTGTGAAATTGTACTCTTTGACTTGTAATCAATATTCTATTTTGAATCGCTTTAGTTGTATTATGTGGAGTACATGTTAATGAACCGCTATTTAATCGCAGTTTAATCGCTTATCACTTCGCAATCGCATTATCAACCCGAGTTAAAGGTTGTGGATATTGTTTTACGTGTGAGTGCTATTATGTGTTACTTGTGCATGTTATGTTTATGTTGAGGTGTTTATTCGCAAATCGCAACTCTTTCGCAACGCAATCTCATCGCAAACTCGAGATCTAAGGTTTATATTTGTGGTATTTAGTAGTTAGGTTATTTGTGTAACTAATGGGTAATACTATCGCATCGCTTACTCGAAACGCATCGCAACGCTCAACGCTCCAAACGAAAACACGAAAACCAACTCGCGACGACCAGTCGATCGAATGACCATTCGATCGAATGGTCATCCGAACAGATGACCGTCCGATCGGATGGCCATCCGATCCGTCGCCTGTATTCCTCTTTCCTCTTTTGGAAACCCTATAAATACCCCTTTTCACATCACAAACAATGATGTGACAGCTCCCACTCGACCAGCACGCTCAAGCCCTCTTTTCTCTCGATTTCTCGCGATACTTGTAAGTTTCTTCCTCAAATATTGTACATCTTTGATCTACACACACAATTTTTCATCATTTTCACCTTTGAATCTTCACTTTTAACCGTGAAATCGGCGGATTTGAGGTGTTCTAGGATGATGTCATCATGGAGTTCCTATGAACCTCAGCTTTTGGCCTCATTCCACCAAGAACAACTCAGATCCAAGTGATTTCCTCACGATTTAACACTATTCTCGCATAGATCTAAACATTTTCAAGGATAAAAGGATTTAAGGATGGTTTATAACTTTCTTTTAACTCTTTTACACTCAATGCACTCAAAACTGATAGAATTGGAGCTCGTACATGCCTTCTACTCGCTTCCTAGTGAAGTGCCGGTCCAAGATCTGATTCCTATCAAAGGGACGACCAATTTGGGGTTAAACATGAACGAACCGTTAAGAACAGTTAACGGGTCGGATCAGGGTGATTCCTGTTCGATAGGATGACCTGGACCTGAGGGAGTTCTTGTTGCTTAACACTTTGTCATACCGTCTCGATCAAACCGTAAAACCTTTCAAACTTAACGAATTTAAAAAAATAACCAGTCACCCAAACGGATTGCCATCCGATCGGATGACATATGGTCCTCAACACTTAAAACTTTCAATGCATGTTCAAGCTGGCGAATGGCCACCCGATCGGATTGCCATCCGGTCGAATGACCATTCTACTGTGGACTTGTTTTTTGATAATGTTTCCAATGAATAGATCGCCATCCGATCGCACGACCGTTCGACCGGGCGACCTGAAAGGTAGAGATACTTCTCTTTTTTCAAAATGCTACAACGAAAACTTCAAAGCCATCATACACAAACACATCCATCCCAAACGAGTGGCACACCGACCGAATGGCCATCCGAACGGATGACCATCCGATCGGATTGCCATCGGTTTGGATGACACTTCGACACTTATTCACATCGCATCGTTTTACGTGCCGCTTATCACTTATGTTATTGTTCTGATCAGGCTAATCTCCCCCAGTGCTCCCTTCAATCCAAGAGAGTGTTTATTCATTAAACACAATCTATGAGTATACTTCATCCCTTTTTGCTTTAAGCACTTTTGGGGGTTACATACGTTACTTATATCAAATCACATTGATCACATAATGCAAACACTTTTATACGCTAACCTCTATTGCATGATACGTGTTACTCGATGAATGCTTGTATGTTATGTTTACATAGTGATTGTTTCCTGACACCTTAGCAACGATAGTACTATAGTTTGGACACAGCATCTGTCATGGACGGGGTTGCTAAGGGTATTTCTTCACGTGTCACACTGGTGATATGTGTTGCGCACTCTACCACTCGCAGTCACGTCTGTGCATATTTCATTGTCGATAACCTACTAGCTTCACATTATACATGTTACATGTTACATGCTGGTTATGTGTAAACTCACTTTCACTACTATTACACTATTAAACTTGTATGCTCACCTTTACACTATGTGTATTGACCTCTATTTTAACATATGTGACATGTGTTTAGGATTCTTGCTCGTTACTTGCTGCAATTGAGCTAGGATGGAGTCTAGAAACAAATCTAATAAAATCTGAGTTGTCAGAACATTTATTTGTCTATGAGATATCTATGTCTGTAATAACTGCTTTACTTTGATGAGTTATGGTATGGGACATACTATTAATTATCTGGTAAATTAGTTGTTATGGAATTGTCTTGGACAATCTGTTTCTCTTAGTGCCGCGCCTCGATGTTTCCGCCATCGGTTGGGGTGTGACATTCAATACCGTCAGCTTCTTTATATAATAACATAAGTACATGCTTACATTCATTTTCTACCTTGGATCTTGATCGAGTCTTGGATTGTACGGACTCCTTGTCACAAGAGCACACGAGTTTGAGTTCAAGTACTTACCTCTTTTTACTTGATTTCATGCAAACCTAGGCTCTGATACCAACTTGTAGCACCCTAACACGTTTTAACCGAAAAGACGCAGCGGAAAATACGAACCGTAAAATTTCTTTCTTCATTAATACTCTTTCATACTTGAAAATCATTTAAAAGAACTTCTTTAGAATAATTACATCATTCATCCTTCATTTTTATGTATCAAACATAACATACTAACATAAATTACGTAACCACCCATTCCGTACAATCCATGTCTCTCTATCTCGATCTTCGATCGCTTGTCCGTCATAATGATGATCCATAATTCTGTACGACCTGAACTCACCAAATACATTCACATCATTAGTACGCATTATATATGTATATATATATATATATATGTCGAAGATTTATAATTATAATTATAGGGTCTCATCTCATTCCATTCTCGTATACATTCCATTCGGTTATCTTTATGAATTCCAGCATTCATCTCGTTATCTAATCTTTAGTGAGTCAATAATAATGTACCTCTACTTATGGTTGCAAAAGTCGCTAGGTGCTCCATAGTCGGTCGATCGGGGAGTTGAGAGTACTCGGCATAGGCGAAGAGTATTCGGGGAGTACTCGGACATGTTAAATTATAAAGAAATTAGTTTTCGGAAATTAAATATATGTCTAATAACATAAATTTACTAATATTTATAACAAAATACGTGAAAATGATATTCATTATTTAATATGACAGTCATATAAATTATGTTTTATTACAGGTTGTACTTCATTTCATTCTCAAAGGCAACCCGATTAACATCGGTAATACCCATCTATATTAACACCATAAATACTTACAAGTTACATCTAAGAGTTCACACATTCGACTACCCATGATTCATTAGTGCATATACATCTTATCTAATCCAAACTCTTTCTTACAATTTACATTCTTACATTTTTAAGTGAATAAGTCTTAATTAAATACTACTATACATATAAAACTTGTAAATAACAACCAATGTGCATACTCATTTCTATTCATGCTTACTTATAATTTCCATCTAATGGAATGCAATTAAATCTATACATACATGCCCACACACTTAATTCATTTCCGCGCATACTCACTTACACACCCCATTCTTACTTGTACTTTATAACCGCTTTTTACATGACTTTCGGGTACATTTAGGTATCTTAAAATAAATGAGTTCTATACTCACCCGTAACTCACCAAGTCATTTGGTAAGGTTGAGGTATGTTATATAAGTTTAACAGGGCTTGGAATGGATTCATGTGTTCTGAATCCGAAGAAAAGCTAAGAAATTCAAAAACTTTACATTTTGCATCTGGCCTCCACCGTAAGCTACATGGTCATCGTAGCTTACGGTGGCATTAAAATCGCTACGATGTAGAGAAACTGCCTTACAGTGGAAAATGAGGCATTCACCACCTACGGTAGCTTACGGTGGCTACCGTAAGCTACGGTAGAGGCCAGTTCCACAACATTTGTTCTCCTTTTTACTTTCGTAAACAATCGTTAGGCCCCCGAACTTCTTTCTTCCTCGTGTTTCATACTTCCATGATGTAATTATAAGATCAAATTAACTATTACATCTCACCAAGTTACTTTCCGTGTTTGGACCCGTTTGATTCTACCATGCACTTTTCGTTACTTTTGAACTATAAACAACTTATTACAACACTCTTTCCAATTTACATATCTTCCTCAATCATTCCCACGTGACTCCTAACCATCATACAACAGACTTTAATTATTTACTATGTAGTGAGGTTCCTGAATTCACTTACCTTAAGCGTCCGTATTTGTGAACGCTTCCTCGCCTCCTTTTGACCCATTTGCCTTCCGTGCTTGCGCCATCTTGACATGGTGCTTATCCATATGTCAATGCATTCACATTCTTCTTAGCATAAAATATTTTACATATCACTAATCATATCTAGCTCATATCTTGTATTTGCCTTTCAATAATTATTTGTAACAAGCACAAGGCATAGATTTAACAATAACTCATTCAAAATTCACGCAATTTATCATATCATCAAGCATAACACATAAGGATCTATCATGCATCATTCAATCCTTCTAGTCTTACAATCATATTAGGATTTCTAATTATGCTATTCTCATACTCGTTAACTTTCCAGAAAAGCCAACGATCAAGCATGCAAACTCCCAAGTAAGGACATATGTCCAAATCGATGCACTTGGTCACACTAATGGCACCATAAACATTTCGTACTCATGTAGAAAAATACGTACAACCATATAACCACCTAGTTACATATATATATATATATATATATATACACACACATAATAAATTTTACACATGTTAATGCTTTCATTACCCTACATTAGACGACCACATACAAGGTTAGTCAATTTAACATAATCATAACATCATTCTTCACTAACATGTTCATATGTTATATACTTAGTGTACATTCATTTCTAAATTACTAATAAGCAATTGGTCCAACACATGGTGTGAACCTCACTACTCAAGTATAGAGTACAAGTTCCTAATGCATATTTCTACTCAAATCATACCATCAACTACACCTTCTCATGAAATCATTCTACAATGCATTTCTCAAGTTTAATTATCAATAATCATGTCACCATCACACTATACTAATATTCATCCATTGTTTAGCATATAATTCACATACTAACCTATACTAAGAATTTCGTCAAACACTTGGTGTGCGTACACCATTTAATGCACAATATACAACTAATTCATGCATAATCTTCCAATTTCATAGCATTCATCATTAACTTTCTTTGCTATAATGAATATCATCCATTTCATATCGTCAAACATGGCTAAACACTACATTTCTTTCAATCCTAAGGAACTCTTCAACTGGCTGGGCCTACCCACATATCCTAAGTTAGACGCGTGACCGAATGTTTATTATCTCATTTATATATTAATCAAATGTCAACGATCCGATTAACCTATCATCTTCCATTTATTTCAAAAAAACTTTCACAAAACATTTTCAATTTTTTCTTTGGATTTTTTATTTTTTCCAATTTCTCTCTCTCTCTCTCTCTCTCTCTCTCTATATATATATATATATATGACAGGATACTAATACTAACTAAGACACAACTACATGCTAGTCTCCCCTCCCCCCTCATTGTCCTCAATGGAGCGAGTGACTATTGACATAAAAAAAACATTAATAAAAACACATAGATAAATGGAACAGACTCCCTTGATTTTTAAATAGCTGAATCCTGTGAGCCTTGTTCCACCACAACCATATAACATTTCATTCGCGGTTGCATTCAACATAGGATGCTTGTCTTCAAATTGTTCGAATCACCTCCGTCTAAATGGAGATTGAGTATAGAAAAAAACGATCGAAACCTGCAAAATAAAAGTAACAAGCACCCAAAACAGGTTAAACAAGTAAATAATGAGAAAAGAGCAAAAAGCAATTTTCCTTCGGCTCAACACGTTGCGCGTCGCGACATGTACCCTGGATACCTCTGCGTGTCACGGAGGTATAGCTATTGACTGGTTGTTTGTCCTGGATCTCCAGCGCGTCGCGGAACCTAATGGGAAATCCCCTGCGATACGCGGCCACGACATTTTTTCAGCCAATTTGGTTACTTTTTTTAGCACCCATGCCTTAGAATTTTTTTTATTTTAACCCATTTCACCTCCCAACCCCCCAAACGAATGTGCATTGCCCTCAATTGCACTAAAGCTTAACCAAACCTCCCCAAACTTCCCCACACTTGAATGATTGCACGGTTTGACACAAAATAAACTAAACTAATACGAAAAATAAATAAAACGACAAACCTTAGGCTCCCTCCTAAGAGCGCTAAGTTATAGATCTTCAACCAGATCATACCTGCAATCTTCAAGGTGTTTCAAAGGTCGGCTTACCACCAGACTTCTCTAGATTACCTGGCTTCCAATAGTCCAGAAATTTTGTTGCTCCATAACAGTTATGATCGAACTCAGCCTCATCGTACTGAGCATTTCCACCATCTAGCGGTTTACCTACTTTTCCATTTTTCTTCACCTTGTTCACTGGTTCTTCATTTATCTCAAGTTTGGACCTGTAACACTCAGTACCTTTCTCATCAGTAGCAACTGCTTCATATAAAATCTTAAAAAATTTTGTAAGTAATAGATTTTGAACAAACATTAAAAATTAACTTATGGTTTTCAGAACTCATCGTAATTAACCCTCTCTTTATTTGAGTTAGGCATTAGCAGTATGCAAGAAAGGATGACCCAATATTACCTTTTGTTGCTCATTCGTCCGTGTAGGTGCATAATCCAACACCAAAAAGTCGACCAGGTAGTAGATACCACCCAGCTGGATCTTCACATCCTTAGCAACCCCACAAGATTGTTTCCATGTATCATCCGCCAGAATCACCTTTCTATCAAAATCATGCAACGGACCAAACTCGTATTGATTTTACAAACTTCCAGGCAAAATATTCATGCTCGCCCCATAATCCAACAAAGCCTTGTGGATTTTCAGCTTCCCCACTTTAATAGGCACAAGTGGTGCCCCTAACTCACTCTCTTCACATTCATCACTTTTACCTTCAGCTACTCGAGACGAAGAAGTAAGATCAGTATTAACAATTTCAGATATAGGCACGCTACTTACCGAATTAACTCTTGCGTGATGTTGAGGATTCTTTGTAGTGTCACTCGGTAATTTCCCTGGATCTCTTCTTCCTTGGGCTACCTCAGTCGCCAGTTGTGTAACTTGTTTTTCTAAAGTTTGATAAGCCTTGGCTTGCAACTCTTGATCCATCTTTAACTGTTTCAGCAATTCCATTATCCCATTATTTGAACTTTCAACTGAACCACTTGATCTTCCTTGGTTTGCACTCTGTTGGTAACCCTTTTGATTGTAACCTTGGTTATTGTAACCCGGCTGTTTTTTTTGGTATTGCTGACCTCCACGGTTTGGTACCTGAAAATTAGGATTTAACTGATTAGTAGTATTAATGTACCTAAAATTAGGGTGATTACACAAACCTGGGTGATATGTGCTTGAATTCATAACATATCTTTGTTGATCACCGACCTGGTTAACTTTCTCGTGAGCTGTACCAACCATACCAGACAATCCTCCAAAACATGGCCTAGGTCGGCAGACTAATCACACACCGGTTATGACTGAGCAGCATGTAGTGCCTCTCTTCCTCCAATACCCTTAAATTTCACTAATTGGCGTTCCAACGCCTCTTTCTCTCTTTCCAACTAAGCAACCCTAGAAGTAGAAGTCCCATACTAGCTGATGTAGAAACCAGATACTTCTTTCCTCTATTAGACTATGCCTGTCTCTTTGAATCAGCTGCTACGATGTCCAAATAATCCCAATCCACATCCATATGATTTCTCAGAAGAGTACCACCCGTTGTGGCCTTTATGTCTTGCTTATCCTTCTTAGAGAACCCATCATGGAAAGCGGTGATTAACTCCCATCGTGGAATACCATGATGAGGAAAATTACGTAACCATTGGGTGTCAGCCTAGTGGCCACTGACCCCCACTCTAATCCGGCTCGAGGACCCTGTGAGGTCACGGGTTCGAATCCTGGGTGAAACCAGGCTCTTCAGTTCCCCTCGAGTTGGTAGGGGTTTCGCCGCCAGGCAGCGTTGTCGGGTCGCTAGCTTCGTAAGTCGGATCACTTCCGTGGTCGGGGGTTCCATGCATCTACCCTTTTTTGACAATTACGGATTGCAGATTGAACCGCTTCCACGACTCATATAACAACTCACTCGGAAGTTGTTGGAATTCTCTAAACGCAACTCTCCCTATTTGGGTTCTTTGTAGCGTATAATGTTCTTCTAAGAATTGGTGTTGCATCTATTGCCATGTGTGAATGCTTGCGTAAGGCAAAGAGACGAACCACTCATGTGCTGAGTCCTTTAGGGAAAAATGAAATAATATCAGCTTGACCTAATCCTGTGTGAACCCGTGTCCACCTATCATACTACAAACCGCTTCAAATTCTTCAATGTGGGCATACGGTTCTTCAATACCCTTCCCGTGAAAGGTAGGTAAAATATTCAGAAGATGAGGTTTCGCCTCAAACGATCTATCCCCGTTCCCTTGTGCGACTAGCATGACGATTGGGGACGAGTGTTCCGCAATTTGTTGACGAAAGTGACTCTCTACTCCTCTGATGTTAGGATCCGGAAATCTTAGATCCCTTTGTCGATGACGTGGTGCTGCTGGTGCCTGATAACCCTGCGATGGAGTTTGATATTCGTATCCACCTCGCGGCTGTCTCTGTTGAAAAACTGGCTGATTCTGGTTCAGGTCTAGATTTTGCAAACCACCTTGGTACCCCATATATCCACTATTTTTTACACCCCACTCTTCATCTCCATACCCATCATCCCATGTATCAGCTCTAGCCCTGTTGTCCACTTGGTCAAACATCACACCCGATCGGTTCGGGTGTGTCACTAAATTCGGTTGATTCACCGCCCGCAACGGATTGGGATATGGTGGTAATCGGCTTTCTAACGAGTAATGTGGCCCACCAATAATGTGAAAATCTCTAGTAGGAGAAGGTATCAGTTGAGTGGTTGTGTTTGATTGCAGTGCTATTGGTGGAGTTTGTTGGGTTTGGGTTTCAGTTGTGAACGGGGGTGGTGGCATTGGTGACATCTTAGTGATTGGGGCTTGTTGTGGTGTTTGCTGCTTTGGGGTCGATTGGGTGTCTAACAGATTCATTGTGGTTTCAATTACTTTTCCTTTCAATGCTGAACGAAGTAGTAGGTTTTGTGTGGCGGTCTTTTCAATCTCAGGATCAAACAGAAGTTGTGAAGGTCTTCCTGAAAACCTGGTATGCATGGAATAAGAAATCACTTGCACACAAGTAAACAAGAAACAGAGCGTAATACCAAACGAAACAAGAATAAACAAATAGAAATATTTTTGGGTTTTTTAGATTTTTCAAAAAGCAATAAAAACAACCAATTCTAAACTAACACTAAGCGCACAAATTCCCCAGCAACGGCGCCATTTTAATGACTGTCGTAAGCGTCAATTAAAAACCTAATTAAACTACGTAGGTAACATAAGTAAGGTATCGTATCCACGGGGAACTTGTGGTCAGTGTAGAAGATTTTAACGAAAAGCAAAATTGCCTAACTTGGGGGTTTGATTAATTGATTTTGAAAACAAGAAAGCTAATTATGAAAGTGGTGGTGATCAATATGAGAAAAAGCAACCCCCACCCTGAATCCTAGTTGTTCGTTTAACCCAAAAACTTGTTTTTAAATTCAAAACACTACATAGACATGGCCTTGGGATTAATGGATTTGATTAATTATGAGAGATAGTTTTTAACATTCACCATGCAATCTAATAATCCATTTAATTATATCAATTACCCACCAAATTACCAACCCGCTAACAATGCAAAGAAGTTGCCAATACACTTGATAAAATGATAAATAATTCAAATATAAAGAAACGCTGCACAAATCCAACACAAGTAGTCAAGATTTACTAGTTTAACGATTTCATAAACAAAGTTTAATGACAAACTGCATAATCATTCATATGGGCGGGAGCTACAAGTGGTTTAACCGCGCATGCTCATCTTCACAGCTTCGGTTGTCATCCCGGTTTTCTTAGATCTCATAGAAAAGCTTAAGAGATGATGAATGATGTTGAAATTCGTCCTTAGGGTTGCTGGATGTCGGCTTATTTCGAGAATTATGAATGTGATCCCAAAACCTAATACTTGATCAATTTAAATAAGTTTCCGTAACTCAAACCCTCCGCGCGTCGTGGAGCCAAACTTCAACCCCCCACATGTCGCGGGGGTCTTCTTCTTGACCAACTTCCAATTTCATTGACTGTCGTCATTTTGATGGTCTAGGCATGCCGCGAAAGAAATTCACATACCCCCCCCCCCCCCGCGTGTCGCGGGGTTGGTGCTTTTAACTTGTGTCAGCGTTTTGGCCTTGCAATGATTTTTCGCATCCGATTTCAGCTCTGTTTACTTCATTTACTCTTGTTAGAACATGTTTAAGAAATCAAACATGAATATACAAGATATATATAAACACATATATTTTACTATATTTAACGCGCTAAAACTTACACGAACTAGTATAAAACACAGCTTAATTTTTACCAGACATCACATCTCCACACTTTTCTTTTTTCGTCCCCAAAAAAATCCTTTACAATGGAATCACAATCAGAAATTGATATTTAATGTATTCAGTTATTTTATTAACAAATCAATCATACCTTAACCAATATTGCAGGTATATGGTCCACTTAAACCCAACCGCCAGCTTCCAAGCCCTTATTCACGATTCATTAAGTTCAAGTGATTATAGTTATCTATGGACCTCACACTTAGAAGACTAAAACACCACCTAATCCCGTCTCAAGCTTATAAGGTTAAAAGATTATAATCTACCGTCTCATATAAAAAACTCTTATGCTATTCCTATTAAATTTATGATGGATAGATGGATGATATTGCGAGCTTTACATGTTTTGATTATGATCAGTTTAGCAGACATACCCCACACGAGTCACCATCCCCATGGTTAATGCCATAAACTTCATATATTTTTTTATTACTCCACCTAGAGGGTATGTACCGCATGAATCACCATCCCCGCGACAATACCATAAGCTTCGTTTTTTTCTTTTTTCTTTTTCAACATGTGCTCAAATGTATGGATGGAATATATTTTTTTTTTCGGGCGCCACACTATTTCGGATTTGTTTTCACAAAAAGAAACAGGTGTGTCAATTTAATCAGAAAAAATCTATAAGCTTTTTACTTATGACGTACCTCTTATACTCTCCACAGTTTCTGCTTTTCCATAACTCCAAAGGTGAGAACCCACAAGACTCCTAATTTAAGGTATTTTATATCAATCCTAAGGAACTCTTCAACCGGCTGGGCCTACCTACATATCCTAAGTTAGACGCGTGACTGAACGTTTATTATCTCATATATATTTATAGTAATCAAATGTCAAGGATCCGATTATACTTATCATCTTCCATTTATTTCAAAAACACTTTCTCAAAATATTTTCTATTTTTTTCAATTTTTTCTCTGGATTTTTTATTTTCCAAGTTATATATATATATATATATACACGACTGTATACTAACACTAACTAAGACACAACTAGACGCTAGTCTCCACTCCCCCTCATTGTCCTCAATGGAGCGAGTGACTATTGACACAAAAAACATAAATAAAAACACATAGGTAAATGGAACAGACTCCCCTGATTTTTAAACAACTGAATCCTATGAGCCTTGTTCCACCACAACCGTATAGCATTTCATTCGCGGCTACATTCAACATAGGATGCTTGTCTTCAAATTGTTCCAAATGGAGATTGAGTATGGACAAAAAACGACTGAAACCTTCAAAATAAAACTCACAAGCTCCCAAAACAGGTTAAACAGGTTAATAATGAGAAACGAGTGAAAAGCGATTTTCCTTCAGCTAAAGCCGTCACGCGTCGCGACATGTACTTCGGATACCTCCATGTGTCGCGGAGGTGTAGCTGTTGACTGGTTGTTTTGACCTGGATCTCCAGCGCGTCGCGGAACCTAATGAGAAATCCCTCGCGATACTCGGCCGTGCCATTTTTCTAGCCAATTTTGTTACTTTTTTTAGCATCCATGCCATAGAATTTTTTTATTTTAACACATTTCACCTCCCAACCCCCCAAATGAATGTGCATTGCCCTCAATTGCACCAAAGCTTAACCAAACCTCCCCGAACATTACCACACTCTAAAGATTGCACAATTTGACACAAAATAAACTAAACTAATACGAAAAAAAAAATAAAACAACAAACCTTAGGCTGCCTCCTAAGAGCGCTAATTTATAGATCTTCAGCCAGATCATACCTGCAATCTTCAAGGTGGTTCAAAGGTCAGCTTACCACCAGACTTCTCTAGATTACCTGGCTTCCAATAGTCCAGAAATTTTGTCTCTCCATAATAGTTATGATCGAACTCGGCCTCATTGCCCTGAGCATTTCCACCATCAGGCGATTTACCTACTTTTCCATTTTTCTTGACCTTCACATTGTTCACTGATTCTTCATTTTTTTCAAGTTTGGACCTGTAACACTCAGTACCTAACTGCTTCATATAAATTCTTAAAAATTTTGTAAGTAATACATTTTGAATAAACATTAAAAATTAACTTATGGTTTTTAGAACTCATCGTAATTAACCCTTCTCTGCATTTGATTTGGGCATTAGAAATATGCAAGAAAGGACGACCCAAGATTACCTTTTATTGCTCATTCGTCCGTGTAGGTGCGTAATCCAACACCAAAAAGTCGACCAGGTAGTAGATACCACCTAGCTAGATCTTCACATCCTTAACAACCCCACGAGATTGTTTCCAAGTATCATCTGCCAGAATCACCTTTCTATCAAAATCATGAAACACACCAAACTCGTACTGATCGTACAAACTTCCAGGCAAAATATTCATGCTCGCCCCATAATCCAACAAAGCCTTATGGATATTCAGCTTCCCCACTTTAATAGGCACAAGCGGTGCCCCCCCCCCCCCCCCGCCCCTAACTCACTCTCTTCACCTTCATCACTTATACCTTCAACTACTCGAGACGAAGAAGTAAGATCAACATTAACAATTTCAAATATAGGCACGGTACTTACCGAATTAACTCTTGCGTGATGTTGAGGATTCTTTGTAGTGTCACTCGGTAATTTCCCTAGATCTCTTCTTCCTTGGGCTACCTCAGTCGCCAGTTGTGCAACTTGTTTTTCTAAAGTTTGGTAAGCCTTGGCTTGCAACTCTTAATCCATCTTTAACTGTTTCAGCAATTCCATTATCCTATTATTTGAATTTTCAGCTGAACCATGGTTTGCACTATGTTGGTAACCCTTTTGATTGTAACCTTGGTTATTGTAACCCGGCTGTCTGTTTTGGTATTGCTGACCTCCATGATTTGGTACTTGAAAATTAGGATTTAACTGATTAGCAGTATTAATGTACCTAAAATTACGGTGATTACACAAACCTGGGTGATATGTGCTTGAATTCATATCATATCTTTGTTGATCACCACCGTAGACCTGGTTAACTTTCTCGTGAGCTCTACCAAACTATACCAGACAATCCTCTAAAACGTGGCCTAAGTCACCACACAAATCACAAACCAGATATGACTGAGCAGCATGTAATGCCTCTCTTCCTCCAATACCATTAAACTTCGCCAATTGGTGTTCCAACGCCTCTATCTCTCTTTCTAACTAAACAACCGGAGCAGTAAAAGTCCCGTACTAGCTGATTTAGAAACCAGATACTTCTTTCCTCTATCAGCCTGGGCCTATCTCTTTGAATCAGCTGCTACGATGTCCAAATAATCCCAATCCACATCCACATGATTTCTTAGAAAAGTACCACCCGTTGTGGCCTTTATGTCTTGCTTATCCTTCTTAGACAACCCATCATGGAAAGCAGTGATTAACTCCCATCGTGGTATACCATGATGAGGATAATTACGTAACCATTGGGTGTCAGCCCAGTGGCCACCAACCCCCACTCTAATCCAGCTCGAGGACCCTGTGAGGTCCCGGGTTCGAATCCTGGGTGAAACCAGGCTCTTTCCCCTCGAGTTGGTAGGGGTTTCGCCGCCAGGAAGCGTTGTCGGGTCGCTAGCTTGGGAAGTGGAATCACTTCCGCGGTCGGGGGTACTATGCATCTACGCTTTTTTTGACAATTACGGATCAACTTATTGAACCGCTTCCACGATTCAAATAACAACTCACCCGGAAGTTGTTGGAATTCTCTAAGCGCAACTCTCCTTATTTTGGTTCTTTGTGGCGTATAATGTTCTTCTAAGAATTGTTGTTGCATCTATTGCCATGTGTGAATGATTGTGTAAGGCAAAGAGACGAACCACACACGTGCTGAGTCCTTTAGGGAAAACTGAAATAATACCAGCTTGACCTGATCCTATATGAACCCATGTCAACCTATCCTACTACAAACTGCTTCAAATTCTGCAATGTGGGCATACGGTTCTTCAATACCCTTCCCATGAAAGGTAGGTAGCATATTCAGAATATGAGGTTTCGCCTCAAACGATCTATCCGCGCTTGTCACCCCCCCAAAATACCGCATGCGAAAACCTCGCTAGGCGTGTGACGTACCAGGATCTAGCCACCAATCACATTGAACTAATATCACGATTGAAATAAAGTTTCCATTTATTTAAATAAAGCATTCATAACGTAAACCAAATTCAACATGTTTAGCGGAAGCGATTAACAAAACATTGTTTGAACGTATCCAAAACCTAATGTATAATGAAATCAGAAAACAAGTCATGCATATCCAAGTTGTACACCCCATGACCACTCCCGCCATCCAGATAGCAAGTTCCTCGTCCATAGTACCTAATGACCTGCGAGCATGCAACAAGTGTATCAGACAATGCTGGTGAGTTCATAGTTTTACGAAAACATTGGTTACCAAGTGTTTAGTTCAGTTCATTAATTATAATATAGATAATAACTCAAATACAAGACGGCTCCAGATTTATTTTGCCCTTTCCCTAATGCTCCTATCAAAGCATTTGGCATGAATGAGTCATTAGCTCACACCCGTCCTCTCAGGTACAGGGTGAGGGTGCCAAACCTAGATAGCGCTACCAACTAATACTCCGTTACCTCTCAGGTAACAAACAAGATGGGACTTAATGGTGATAGGATGAGTGTATTATCCAACATTCCAGATTTTACCCACAAGACGTATTCCTCTCAGGAATACCCATTTAATTTACCCAAAAACCTATCCCTCTCAGGGATACCCAATGACTGCCCAACCACCGGGACGCATGCTCAAGAGGAATGAAATCACCTTTGATTTGCTCGGTATGTTAAGTTACCCGTCCGAGTTAGTCATCCCAAACCCTACCGTGGTTACCAAACAACATCAGTTTCACAATCAAACAAGTCACTTATTTCACACAGTTTGCATTTATCATATGATCACCTCATATTGCATATCAAGTACCCAGTTATCAAGATAACATTTAACAAATGGGTTGACTACTCATACAAGTCAATTTAAGATCTTCACAACTAGTTAACACTACTATCATGCCTTAAACAGATATCACAACACATGTGTCCAATAATATAAACTTCACTGATCCAATATTCTTACCATCTACCACCTCGGCGAAGAACCCTAGCGACGAAGTACCTATTCTTCGTCGAAATCACATGTGACGAAGTACCTATTCTTCGTCGAGCCAGATAGCGCGAAGTATCACTATTCTCCGTCGGGTTACAGGTGACGAAGTATCCTATGCTTCATCGAGATCAGTTACAACGCATTGATCATATATCAATAGTTAGCAGTTACACATTTCTGAAGGATCACAAGATCAAACGACGGTTATTGCATACATTCAAGCAAACCCTAAATACAGCTCATCATAACGACTAATCATTCCATATCAGTAATCATTGAATCACAATAGCACGGGTTTAACGTAAGTCTAAATCATATACAAAATCATGGTTTCAATTCAATCCTTGACGCCCTCAATCATATGTAAATCGAACTACCAGTTTCATCAACCAACAACATTATCATGAATATGAACGTACTAAATTCATCGATCCTCACCAGGCACAATGCAGGTTACAATATTATTGTCGAAACCCTAATCAGTTACATAGAAAAACGACATCAAAAACATAACACACTATTAACAGGAAGATACTAACCGTGATACTAAAGTGTTTAGATAAACCGGAATGGCAACACTTCGAGATTCTCTAACTGCCGTCGCACAGAGAGTGGGGAGAAAACCATAGGGTTTTTGTGTTTTATGGCAGTAACTGATTACAAGAGTTTATAAAAATAATGTAAAAGGGTTGGGCCGTAAACCATACTGGGCCGAGGCCCCTTTACGGTGAAAGACATGCTCGACGAAGATCCATTCTTCGTCGAGGTTGGGGACAGGGAAGAACCACAATCTTCGTCGAGGTTTCATGTGACGAAGTAATTTATTTTAAATCTTAATTAAACTGTATTTAATTATATTTAACACCACACATACAACCACCAAACATAAAACATAAACTATCAATCATTCCCATAACTACACTCAACACCACATGAATCAAATTGTAAAACAGGATTATGAAATTAGTGATGTGTATGGGAAAGACCTTGAATTCTCGAATTGTCACATCATCCCCAACTTGAAAGAAATTTCGTCCTGAAATTTGACAAGTAATCCAAAACGGCAAGATGTTAACTCAGGATGACTGTGGATTTTTCCACGGGTACCACATCATCTTCAACTTGAATTGGAATTTCGCCCCGAAATTCGCCAGTTGCATCAGATTTAGATTGGTTAGTTGGGAATAAGTGAGGATACTTGAGCTTGATCTGATCCTCGCGTTCCCATGTGAACTCCGGTCCACGTCTTGAATTCCAACGGACTCTCACGATTGGAATTCGACTACGTTTACGAACCTTGACTTCCCGATCCATGATTTCTATTGGTTCCTCAACAAACTGCAATTTGTCGTCGATTTTGAGTTCTTGAAGTGGCACCACAAGTGTTTCATCGGACAAACACTTCTTTAGTTGAGAAACATGGAAAACATCATGAATGTTACCCAACTCAGCAGGTAACTCGAGCTTGTACTCCACTTTACCAATACGTTCCACGACTTTGAATGGCCCAACATAGCGTGGATTAAGCTTGTCGCGCTTCCCAAAGAGCACCACACCCTTCCAAGGTGAGACTTTCAGCATAACACAGTCGCCTACAACAAATTCCAAGGGTTTCCTACGCTTGTCAGCGTAGCTTTTCTGACTGTCGCGCGCCGCCGCCATACGATTTCTGATCTGGACAATCTTTTTCGAAGTTTCAAGAACAAGTTCTGGACCTGTGATTTGGCTGTCACCCACCTCAGCCCAACAAAGAGGAGAACGACATTTCCGGCCGTACAACGCATCAAACGGAGCTGCCTGGATGCTAGTGTGGTAGCTATTGTTGTAGGAGAACTCAATCAACGGCAAGTGTTTCTCCCACCCTTTACCAAAATCGATAACACATGCTCGCAGCATGTCTTCAAGTGTCTAGATGGTTCGTTCGCTTTGCCATCCGTCTGTGGGTGATAATCTGTGCTCATGTCGAGACGTGAGCCGAACGATTTATACATCGATTGCCACAAATCAGATATGAAAAGCGGATCACGATCAGAGATAATTGAGGTTGGCATCCCGTGCCTAGAAACCACTTCCTTCAGATAAACAGCAGCAAGTTGAGAGAACTTATCAGTTTCCTTGATCGCTGAGAAATGTGCAGATTTCGTGAGGCGGTTAACAATCACCCAGATGGTATCATTTCCATTTTGAGTTCTTGGCAGTCCAGTGACGAAATCCATAGCAATTTGCTCCCATTTCCACATAGGTATTTCTGGTTGTTGAAGCAGGCCTGAGGGTTTCTGATACTTTACCTTGACTTTCACACAAGTCAAACATTTACTCACGTACGTCGCGATATTAGCTTTCATCTTCGGCCACCAATATATGACTTTGAGGTCTTGATACATCTTATACGAACCTGGGTGAATAGAGTATCGGGACTTGTTATAACAACCCTCTTGAATTTTTCTGATACCCTAATATGTCCTTAAATACACCCCATACGCAAAAACGGACCCTGAATACCTTTATTTTTATAAAAATAAAATAAAAACAAAAAAATTAAGGCTGTCGCGGGGCGCGTAGCCTTTGGCTACTGCCTACGCGGGCCGCGAGCGATCAAAAACGAGGCCTCACCTGGTGTTGACACGTGGCAAAACGTTTTGGATCTATGCTCGTAACCAGCTACGGCCTAGACACCCTACGATGCGAGCCGCGTAAGACGACCCTTAGGTCTACGCGGGCCGCGAAAAACCCGATTTTAGGCCCTATATAAGAGGGCATCGGGCCTTCAGTTACGATCGCTCATTTCTTTTCTTTCTTACGAATTTCTGAAGAAGATAACATATTTTCCGGGCATAATACATCCAGGGTTCTGTAACGACTGTCGTGGTTCTGCCCGACATAGTCGTTGGAATGCCGTCTAGGGGAGGGTATCGTTAATATAAATAAAGGGTTATTATACTAACATATGTACATTTGTGTAAATTATAGATAAATCACCAGGACACCTTAGAAGAAATCTAAGACAACAATGTGAGTTTATCCACTTTTTGTAAACCTTTTTGAAATCTGTTTTTACAAAACCTTAAATGTTTTACAATGTGATTAAGCAGTGATTGAGTCTTTGTAGTTCTTTAATTACTGCCGATATGTTGGGGTTTTGTATACAAAATGTGGAACACGTTACCATTGGACAATGAGTTATCCAATGTGTAATATGACCCACCAGTCAGGATTGACAATACTGAATGAGTAATTGTGTAGAAATAAACATTGTGATCGCTCTCAATATTGTGCTAATTGATAAAACTCTTCTTGATTAAACTGGGATTCACTCACCAGTATTTCCCACTGAAAAATGTTTTTAAAACACGTTTTAGGTAACAAAATGTAAAAGCCAATTAGAAGAAACCCAGCTGAAAAGCACTGACGGCTTGGAAAAATGTGGCTATAAAAGTTACCTAAAAGACAATGTTTTAAATTCAATAAAATAGGGTTTATCCCTATAAACATGTTGTAATAAGAAACTTGGGTTTTACCCATGTGGTTATTAATATAAAATATGGTGGTTTTACTATGATAAAACATTTCCTAACTATGGTCCAGATGAAATTTCCGCTGCCAAAATGATAAACAAAATGATACCACCACAACTGGTTTCGAGGCCGCCCGTTCCCGGGACCGATAAGGGGCGGAGGTTGTGACAGAATGTGACACCCCAGGAAAACCAGGAAAACTACGCAACCTAACTAGCTTCCTCAGTAACTACGTACTAAATTTCAGGACGAAATTTCTTTCAAGTTGGGGATGATGTGACAACCCGAACTTTCAAGGTTAGTGTCGTTTAGTCTCGTGATTCTAACTTTTCCTAATTCCCTCATTCCACGTTTTTGCTATATTAAACATTCTGTTAGACGGTTGTGCTATGATAATTTTTCGAACACTTTGTGGGGATAAACTTGTTAAACCTAAACGTAATCGAGTAGGATCGATTGTGTATTTGGGCCGCGCACTTGTAACAGGGCCGCACACACACTAATGTTTTATCTCGGCCCACTTCTATTCTATCTCAGCTCACACTTGTAGTCGGGCCCGAATTACTTGAGCCCACCCTTCATAGGTTACGTATGATTATAGATAGGGACACGTAATTGTGGTTTTGGAAAAACCACAACAACCCTAGCGTTCCTTCTTCCCTCTTCTTGGATCGACCGCAGATTATCTTCGCGAAGCCACCCCTTTTCGGTTTCGACATGTTGTGCACATAACTCATAGGTTAGTATATTCATGTTTATTTTGGTCGTTATTGTTCATCTTGAGTAATTATGTCTTGAATCATGTGACAAGATGATTATGCACACTTGAATAATGAAGTTTTGTTAAACCCGATGTGATAATCAATCTATGCGATCTATCAGTGTTCTTCAGTATTAGCAAATGTCTATTGATGAACTAGGGTTGTATGAGATGAATGATTTGGTTGTTATTTGTCTAATGTGCCTGCATGATTCATATTTCGTGAGGTAGGATAGCGTGCACACTCAAAACATCCATGAATTACCATAATTTAAATCTGAATTGTTTGTGTTGAGATCCAAGTTTATGCGTGATGTTCATTGACTAACGGTAAGGATTATGTGACACAATTGAATTTAAGTATGATCACCATAATGATTGCCATGAATAAATCGATGAATTTAAGGAGGTTAGGGGTGAAGTATGAGACTATTAAATAATGGATTGTTAGGTGTGATTGCGTAATGTGTTAAATGTGATCCAAATTGTGTGCATGCTTTCTAATTCATCAGCCAACATAATCATTAAACACACTATGTGTCTGCCACCACTTTTAATTCATGTGACTTTTATGATGTAAGGCTCTAAAAATTTGAAAGTGATGATGATGTTTTATTATAAGGGCCACCCAAAAAGTCAATCCCTATTGCCCTGTATTTCGATGGATGGTGGTCCCCAAATTAAGAAAGTCTGCTACAAACCTTGTGTCTTTCAAAGTTGTTTAAAAACCACACATGCCGTTGGGCCGAATTAGATTAATGGTCCGAATTAGATTAATGGACCGAATAATCTTATGATGTGTGATAATGATAAGAAACTCTAAATATGTCTGATTGTTTCGAACCATTTGAAAGAATGACTTATGTTTACTGAAGTTGAAAGTGAAGATATGAATCTTCTTGTATAAACCGTTTATGTGATGTAGAAGGTAGTATATGTTGCTTTGAAATTCTTTGTGAGCTTAAACTGTGAAATAAAAGTATGAATATAGAAGTTGGTCGATACCTATTTCTCTTCTTTTATCTTGCATCTTTTGTGATTTTGATTTGAGAAGTGAAAGTGTACACTTATATATGTTGATGTTAAAAATGAGGATGGAGTGCTTAATAATATTCTTGTAACAAGCTGTATGCTAGATTTGAGACTAGATTTGAGCTTATGTATGATGATTAATTAGAATTGGGGTTATGTTTAATATAAGTTGTGGAAGTGATATTAGAAACTGGTCGCACACTATGGTCTGTACACTCCCATGTTTGGGCTTCGACTTAATGGGCCTGGGTCTAGTAGGCCACACACTTGCACTGTTTACCATAGCTTATGACTGATATGATACCATGAAAATTGTGCTTATGTTTATGCTTGGTATAAGCTGTTACTTGATTAATACGTGTACACTACTTGACAAATACGTGTTAGATACGTGTAGCTTATACGCGATTACTTGTTTACCGTCCTAACGAGTGGTAACCATAATAGGGTGTGGTTGACCAACTTAGGACAAACACTTTATCTACCGAGCAAAGCAAAGGTGAGTTCACACTCCTAAGGCATGGGATTCCCGGTGGGTTGGGAATGGGATTGGATAACTACTCGTACTATCATTACTATTAAACTACTTTTCACTGTCCTCGGATTGAAGGGCACGTACGTAAAACCTACGTACACTCATAATTACTACTGTCCTCGGATTAAAGGGCACGTACGTAAAACCTATGTACACTCATACTGGCTACGGTCCTTGGATCAAGAAGGGCACGTACAGATACGACTAGTCTAGTAACATACTACATGGGAAGCCCCCACTAATCATCGCAAACATGTTTGGGAAACCGCGATACGGATTACTACGACACACATGGGAAGCCCCCACTAATCATCGCAAACATGTTTGGGAAACCGCGATACGGATTAATACGAAACAGAGTAAACTGGTAATTCACATGGGAAGCCCCCACTGATTATTGAGAAGGTTTGGGAAACAGGGATACTGATTAATACGTGGTTTACAAAACGAACTTACGATTATTGAAACGAACTCAATAACTAATCAACCAACTGTGAACTCGCTCAACTTTGTTGTTGACTCGTCGTTACATGCGTTGCAGGCCTTTAGGTGCATAACATTGGGAACTTGCTGTCTGGGAAGCTGGAGTGGTCATGGGTCGAGTTACATGGAAATGCAACACAAGACTAAGAGCTTTTATATGTGGTTTAAAAACACTTAACGAATTAAATATGCTTCCGCTGTAAACTGTGAAATATTGTAACGTGTAACACTTATTGTTATTGAATGAAAGTTTTATTGAAATATACGCATGAGTTCAATGTGATTGGTGGCTAAGATCCTGGTTAGTCACGCCTCCAAGCGGTGGTGCTCCGCAAGTGGATTTTGTGGGTGTGACACAGAAGGTGGTATCAGAGCTAAGCCATTGATTCAGCAACAGAAGTGTTCTGCTGACACCAATATATTATTTAATTTGTTAGGAAATTAAGTATGAAAATATGTGCATATCTGTATTTTATTGTTATGTGTTATTTGACTATTTGTTAGTTTACAGTATCAGTGATCAAGGACCCTCAGACGTTTATCGTCAGTTGTCTGATTCACCTAGGAGTGAAGGTACCTTTTCCCAGCCTGCCCTCTCTGGGTATTCAACTAATCAGGAAGAAGGAATGTTTGTCTTTAAGGCTCAGTCTGAAGAGCCATTCCCTCAGAAAAAGAGATGGTTCAATAAGGGAGCATTCGAGCGTAGGAAAAGAATGCGAAAGTTGCAACAGCAAAGAGTCCTAGCAGCCGCTAAGCGAGAGTCAGAAGCCCATACACAGGATATGCTTAATAGGAGCTTAGCTAATTTTCATATCCTAGCAACAACTGCTGCCGACCCAAATCTGGAACAACTAGTAGCCCCACAACCCTTACCTTTATTCCCCACTCAGCCAATGGAGATACAAACACATGATTTGAACCCTGTGGAAATACCTAGGATACCAGCCCCTAATCCCTTAGACCCAGATTATGATCCATGGTTCGATGATCATAGGGATTATGTGCCACGCTACCACCTAAACGACGAAACCATGTCTAACTTAGCAGCCTACCCAGGTCTGGACCCTCTAGATCCCTACTATGACAATGATGAATACATTAGGGAGATCTTAGAGAATCCGTGCCCTCAGGAGAATCCCATGCCCCAGTACCCAGACCCAGTAACAGCACCTGCACCCCCAATGAGTGCAGAAAATGTACACGAGCTCTGAACTTTCGGAGAAGAGATCTTAGAGAGTAGTGAGAAAATGAGGCAGGTAGGAGAGCGACTCGTCTGGAAATACGACGAGCGCAATATGGATTACTGGATGAATCCAGACCAGTAAAGGTGATGGTGGAGTTGGTAATAATAATATAATAATATATAATATGTATGAAAAAAAAGAAAAAAATAATATATATAATAATAATAATAATAATAATAATAATAATAAAAATAATAATATGTGTAATAATAATAATATATGTTGTAGTATAGACCACTTTGTGGTTAGCGATGCATAGTAGTATCGTAATTTCCAAATTTCAGTACTAGTTTGTAGTAGATGTATAATAGATAAGAAAGAGTAAAGTCGCAATGCTCGACGTTTTTGATCAAGATGCGTGTCATGTGATTGATCGTATTAAGATATTATCTTGTGATATTAATATGTGGTAAATGTTTAAAATTCAGATGGCCGACCAAGTGAATCAAGAGAATCCAGATAATAACCCAGAAAACCAGAGTAACAATAACTTGGATAACGGAAACCCAAACAACAACAATAATGGAAACCAAGTGGACAACAATGCCATCCAACAAGTAGTGGCACAAGGAATAATAGATACAATGACATATATTATTCAAACGGTTAGGGAAGCAGAAAATAAAAGTAAACATGATAGCAAACGACCCTCTGAACCTGAACATAGCGTGAACAATGTACCCGTACTTCAAATGCCCATTCCCAAAAGAAGAAGAACCGTGTCTTACGGTTGTTCTTACAACGAATTCTGGTCTTGTAAACCAATGGAATTCTCAGGAAATGAAGAGGCCGTTGCATCTCTACGCTGGATAGAAAAGACTGAGGCAGTCTTAAGAATAAGTAAATGTGCGGAAGAGGATAAGATAATGTTTGCTTCCAATCTGTTTAAGAATTCAGCACTAGAATGGTGGAACACTATCCTCGAGTCTAGAGGAAGTGATAGAACTTACAATATGGAATGGGAAGAATTTAAGAACATGGTAAAAAGGAAAATTTTGCCCTCCTAATGAAAAGGAACAGATAGCAAATAAGTTCTTAAACCTTAGAATCTGGTGTGGATAGTAAGGGGTACACTAAGTTATTCTTTGAATATGCTAGAATAGTGCCAACCCTTGCTTCACCTGAAACAGTATTAATCTCCCATTACATCTGGGGATTAATTGGGGAAATAAGACATATAGTCAAGGCAGCTAGACCTAAACCATAGAAGAAGCTGTAGAACTAGCCAATACCTTGACAGATGAATTAGTTCGTACACGAGAAGAGGATCAAAGGAGGAACCTAACCCAGAAGCTTACACAAGAATTCCGTTCTGGAAATTCTAACCAAGGGAAAAATGTAGGCTCTACCTTTGCACCCTACTGTTAGTATTGCAAAAGGAAGCATTCAGGAAGATGATCCATATATTGTAACTTTTGCAAAATATCTGGACATAAGGAGGAAGACTGCAGGAAAAAGCCTAACAACAGGATATGCTACAACTGTGGAGAACAAGGCCACATTAAGCCTAACTGTCCAAAGTTAGCTCCAGCTAAGAACACCAAGAATACTAAAAATGCTAGAACATTTGTTCTGACTGCAGAAGAAGCAAAGATGATCCCGGATGTGATCACCGGTACGTTTTTAGTTAATGATGTGTTTGCTAAAGTGTTATTTGACTCTGGTGCAAACCAAAGTTTTATTAATACTTCATTTTGCAAACTTCTCAATCAATCATTAACTAAACTTCCACAAGAATGTCTAGTAGAGACAACAAATGGGGAAACCATTAAGATTTCCGAAATCTTGCAGGGAGCAAGAATAGAAATTTTAAATCAGAAATTTGTTGCAAATATTTACCCCATGAATCTGACAGGATTTGATGTTGTATTAGGAATGGATTGGTTGGTAACCAATAAAGCCAATATTTTATGTGATCAAAAGTCAATACAAGTAAATTCACCAAGGGGTGAAAAGATCACAATTAAAGGAAATAAAACCTCTAGATCCACTAAATTCATCTCTGTGATGAAAACAGCAAGTTACATAAGAAAAGGATTATTAGTATATTTGATTTCTATAATCACTAACACTAAAGGAAAAGAATTAAAGGATATTCCAGTAGTATCCCAGTTTTCAGATGTATATCTAGAAGAGCTGCCAGGGCAACCTCTAGATAGAGAAATTGAATTCAGAATCCATTTAATACAGGGACAGCACCAATTGCCAAAGCACCTTAACGAATGGCACCCGCAGAAATGCAGGAACTAAAGAAAAAATTAGATGAATTATTAGAGAAAGGATTCATACAACCAAGTTCATCCCCATGGGGATCGCCAATCTTATTCGTTAAAAAGAAGAATGATCAATGCTTATGTGTATTCACTACCATGAATTCAACAAGGTCACAATTAAGAATCGGTATCCATTACCAAGAATTGATGATCTGTTTTATCAATTACAAGAAGCACGATTTTTCTCAAAAATCGATTTAAGATCAGGATATCATCAATTAAAGGTACAGGAAGAGGACATTCCTAAGACCGCCTTCAGAACGAGGTATGGCCATTATGAATTTACCGTCATGCCATTTGGTTTAACCAATGCCCTAGCTGCATTCATGGACATGATGAACCGAATATGTAAGCCATATTTGGATAAATTCATAATTGTCTTTATAGATGATATTCTCATTTACTCTAAGAGTAAAGAGGAACATGCAAAGCATTTGCACGCACTTCTAAGTTTATTGAGAAAAGAAAAGCTTTTTGCTAAATTTTTGAAGTGTGAGTTTTGGTTAGAACAGGTACAATTTCTTGGACACCTAGTTGATCATGAAGGAATTCATGTAGATCCCACCAAGATCGAGGCGATAACCAAATGGAAAACCCCTGAGTCACCAACCGCGGTTAGAAGTTTCTTAGGATTGGCCGGTTATTATAGAAGATTTATTCGAGATTTTTCTAGAATACCCATTCCCTTAACTAAGCTAACCTGTAAATCCGTTAAGTTTGAATGGGGACCAAAACAAGAAGAAGCCATTAGAATTCTTAAACAAAGATTAACCCATGCACCCATACTAGCGTTACCAGAAGGAACTGAAGATTTTGTAATCTATTGTGACGCTTCTAAATTAGGCTATGGATGTGTGTTAATGCAACGTCAAAAGGTTATAGCTTACACTTTTAGACAACTTAAGAATCATGAAGAGAATTATTCAACCCATGATTTATTCAACCCATGATTTAGAATTAGGAGCTATAATTTTCGCCCTTAAGATTTGGAGACATTACCTATACGGTAGTAAGTTTATTGTTTTCACAGACCATAGGAGTATAAGGTATGTCTTCGGGCAAAAGGAATTGAATATGAGATGAAGACGCTGGATGGAAATGCTTAGTGATTATGATTGTGATATCCAATATCATGCGAGAAAAGCAAATGTAGTTGCTGATGCTTTAAGCCGAAAGTATCATGAAAAGCCAAAAAGAGTACGTTCTCTTAAATTAAATCTACAAGTGGATTTAAATGAACAGATTAGAAAGACACAAGAATCAGTAATCAAGGATGATACTGAAAAGTTGAAAGGAATGATTAAGGAATTAGAACAAGGAATAGATGGAATTTGGAGATTCCATAATAAAAGGATGTGGATACCTAAATTAGGAAACCTACGCCACCATATATTAGAAGAAGCCCATAAATCTAAGTATACGATGCATCTTGGAAGTGATAAGATGTATTAGGACTTAAGAAAGAATTTTTGGTGGATAGGAATGAAAAAGGATATAGCAGCATATGTTACAAAGTGTTTAACCTGTTCACAAGTCAAAGCTGAACATCAGAAAACTTCAGGTTTATTGCAACAGTTAGAAATGCCAGTTTGGAAATGGGAATTAATAACAATGGATTTTGTTACTAAATTACCCAAAACTAGAAAAGGTAATGATATAATCTGGGTGATTGTAGACAGGCTAACCAAGTCAGCTCATTTCCTACCGATAAAGGAAACTTTCAGTATGGAACAATTAGCTAAATTATATGTAAATGAAATAGTCTCCTTACATGGAATTCCTCTATCAATTGTTTCTGACAGAGATAGTCGTTTTACCTCTCATTTTTGGACAAGTTTCCAAAAAGCAATGGGAACCAAGTTGAATCTAAGCACCGCTTATCATCCTCAAACGGATGGACAAAGCGAAAGAACAATTCAGACAATGGAAGACATGCTTAGAGCTTGTGTAATTGATTTCGGAGGTAATTGGGACGATCATTTACCATTGATAGAATTTTCTTATAATAATAGTTATCACACAAGTATCAATGTTGCACCATTCGAAGCACTTTATGGACGAAAGTGCCGAACTCCAGTCTGTTGGTCAGAAGTTGGAGAAAAACAACTATCTGGACCTGAGATAGTGCAAGAAACGACTGACAAAATCATTCAAGTCAAGGAATGACTGAAAGCAGCAAGTGATCGACAAAAGAGTTATGCTGATAACAGACGAAAGCCGTTGGAGTTTCAATTAGGAGATAAAGTATTATTAAAAGTCTCTCCTTGGAAAGGAGTGGTAAGATTCATCAAAAGGGGAAAGCTAAGCCCCAGGTATGTTGGACCTTTTAAGATTATTAAAAGAATAGGACCTGTAGCCTATCAGCTACAACTGCCAGAGGAAATGGAAGGAATACATTATGTATTTCATGTATCTAATCTCAAGAAGTGTTTAGCTGATGAATCACTCATAGTACCTCTTAAGGATATAGAGGAAAATGAGCAGTTAAAATTTGTAGAGAGGCCTCTACAAATTGAAGATAGGAAAGTCAAGAACCTTAAGCACAAGAGATTAGTTCTGATCAAAGTAAAGTGGGACTCCAAAAGAGGACCAGAATACACATGGGATCTTGAATTAGAAATGCAAAGGAAATATCCACACTTGTTCCAGTAGATCATAAGGACGAGTTCTAAAACAAGGTGGTGAGGATATAACAACCCTCTTGAATTTTTCTGATACCCTAATATGTCCTTAAATACACCCCATACGTGAAAACGGACCCCGAATACCTTTATTTTTATAAAAATAAAATAAAAACAAAAAAATTAAGGCTGTCGCAGGGTGCAAAGCCTTTGGCTACTGCCTACGCGGGCCGCGAGCGATCAAAAATGAGGCCTCACCCGGTGTTGACACATGGCAAAACGTGTTGGACCTATGCTCGTGACGCGGATCCACTACAGCCTGGACACCCTACTGCGCAGGCCGCGTAAGACAACCCTTAGGTCTATGCGGGCCGCGAGAAACCCGATTTCAGGCCCAATATAAGAGGGCATCGGACCTTCAGTTACGATCGCTCATTTCTTTTCTTTCTTACGAATTTCTAACGAAGATAACATAATTTCTGGGCATAATACCCCCCTAATTAATGAAGTTCTGCTCCATTGTAAGTATTATAATCCTTGTTACGTATTAGATACGCTGCTCGATTGATCCAGGGTTCCGTAACGACTGTCGTGGTTCTGGCCGACGTAGTCATTGGAATGCCGTCTCGGGGAGGGTGTCGTTAATATAAAAAAGGGTTATTATACTAACATATGTATATTTGTGTAAATTATAGATAAATCACCAGGAAACCTTAGAAGAAATCTAAGACAGCAATGTGAGTTTATCCTCTTTTTGTAAACCTTTTTGTAATCTGTTTTTACAAAACCTTAAATGTTTTACAATGTGATTAAGCAGTGATTGAGTCTTTATAGTTCTTCAATTACTGCCGGTATGTTGGGGTTTTGTATACAAAATGTGGAACACGTTACCATTGGACAATGAGTTAGCCAATGTGTAATATGATCCACCAGTCAGGATTGACATAATAAAAAAATGTAATTGCTGATTGCCCTCAATACTGTACAAGTATAAAATCTGTCTTGATTAAACTGGGATTCACTCACCAGTATTTCCCACTGACAAATGTTTTTAAAACGCGTTTCAGGTAACAAAATGTAAAAGCCAATAAGAAGAAAGCCAGCTGGAAAACACTGACGGCTTGGAAAATGTGGCTATAAAAGTTACCTAAAAGACGATGTTTTAAATTCAATAAAATAGGGTTTATCCCTATAAACATGTTGTAATAGGAAACTTGGGTTTTACCCATGTGGTTATTAATATAAAATATGGTGGTTTTACTCTGATAAAACATTTCCTAACTACGGTCCTGATGAAATTTCCGCTGCCAAAATGATAAACAAAATGATACCACCACAACTGGTTTCGCGGCCGCCCGTTCCCGGGACAGATAAGGGGGCGGGGGTTGTGACACTTGTGCGCTTCATCCATCACAATCTCCCTAAGGTTCCCATACAAAGGAACCCATATTCGCTCGATGAAGTAGAGAATACCATCAGATCTCTCTATAAGTCGCTTTTCCATGCCTCGCAAATACTCAGCTTTATAGTTTTCTTCCTTCAACGCTTCAGTTTGTGCAGAGCAGATCTGGTGAGGCAGGTTTGAGTGAATAGTGAGCTGCAGAGCGCGGACACGCTTGGGTTTTGTTTCCTTCCGACTAAGGGCATCAGCTACAACGATAGCTTTTCCTGGGTGATACTTGATGGCACAATCGTAATCGTTTAGAAGTTCTACCCAGCGACGCTGTCGCATATTCAATTCCTTCTGATAAAAAATATGCTGGAGGCTCCTGTGATCGGTGTAGATAGTGCATTTGGTACCGTACAGATAATGCCTACAGATTTTCAATGTGAAAACGACGGCCCCCAACTCCAACTCGTGAGTCGTGTAATTCTTCTCATGAACCTTCAGTTGTCGAAAAACATAAGCTATCACCTTCTCGTGTTGCATCAGCACACAACCGAGACCCTGAATAGAAGCATCACAATATACCACAAAATCCTCGGTACCTTCAGGAAAGGACAAGATTGGTGCACTACAGAGTTTTTGTTTCAAGAGCTGGAAAGCATCTTCCTGCTTCGTTTCCCAAGAGTATGCAACGCCTGTGTCAACGAGGTAAGAGGTTAAGCAATCCTTGAGAAATCCTTAATAAATCTGCGATAATACCCAGCGAGACCGAGAAATTATCGCACCTCTGAGGGATTCTTCGTTGCCGCCTAATTTCTAATAGCATCAATCTTAGCAGGATCCACGTGTATCCCCATTTCATTAACAATGTGGCTGAGGAAGTGTACTTCCCGAATCCAGAAGTCACACTTAGAGAATTTCGCATAGAGTTGCTCCTTCCTCAGAAGTTCCAAAATAAGATGCAAGTGTCGCTCGTGATCCTCCTTGCTCTTAGAGTAGACCAAGATGTCATCGATAAACACAATGACGAAATCATCGAGATACAGTTTACACACACGATTCATAAGGTCCATAAAGACCGCCGGTGCATTAGTTAACCCGAATGGCATAACCAAAAACTCATAATAACCATACCGTGTCCGAAAATCCGTTTTAGGAACATCCTCCTCTCGGACTCTCACCTGATGATAGCCCGATCTTAAATCTTAAATTGATCTTCGAGTAGAAACTCGACCCTTGCAACTGGTCAAACAAGTCGTCGATTCGCGGTAAAGGATAGCGGTTCTTGACTGTCATCTTGTTGAGTTCTCGATAATCTATACACATACGAAAAGACCCGTCTTTATTCTTCACAAACAAAACTGGGGCTCCCCAAGGCGAAGAACTAGGTCGGATAAAACCTCTATCCATCAGTTCTTGGAGTTGATTTGATAGCTCTTGCAACTCTCCTGGTGCAAGATGATAAGGAGCACGAGCAATCAGGGCTGCTCCTGGTGTGAGGTCGATCTGAAATTCCACCTGATGGTGTGGAGGTAAACCAGGAAGCTCCTCAGGGAATACATTGGAAAACTCACGAACAACTGGTAGGTCTTCGATTTTCCTTTCTTCAGGCTGAGTGTCGGTAACAAGAGCTAGAATGGCAGGGTAGCCCTTTCGTAGACACTTCTGGGCTTTCATGGCTGAAATGATGCCGACCATTGCACCACTACGATGACCTTGAACCGACAAAGGGTCTCCACTGGGGAGAGGGATACGCACGACTTTCTCTTTACAGAGAATTTCCACTTGGTGCTTAGATAACCAATCCATGCCAACGACCACATCAAAGCTTCCAAGAGTAACGAGGAGTAGGTCATTGTCGAACACTTGGCCCATAAGATCAAGTTTACAACCAAAAAGAACATGTGAAGCTTCAATCGATTTACCATCAGCTAACTCTACTACGTGCTTATTTACAAGAGGTGCGAGAGTCAACCCTAACTGACGATTGAACTCCAATGACACATAACTCCAATTGGCACCAGAGTCGAATAAAACAGAAGCAAATAGATCATTCACAGAAAACGAACCAGTCACAACGTTGCCATCATTGCGAGCTTCCCCAGCACCAATAGTAAACACTCTCCCACGCGCACCGTTTCCTCCATTGTTCCCATTGTTGTTATTTCCAGTGTTATTGTTGTTGTTGCCTGCATTATGATTGAGATGAGGGCAATCCCGTCTGAAATGACCCTAGTTTCCACACTGGAAGCACCCCTTACGATTCCCCTGATTCTGCTGAGGCTGTTGCCTCTCCTGTTGCTGTGGCTGCTGTTGCTGAGGGGGTTGCTGCTGCTGCTTTGGGAGTGAGCCTCTGCAGTCTCTAGCCATGTGGCCCACCTTGTTGCACCTGTGACATACCCGGGTGCACGGACCGCGATGGTGGAAGTTGCACTTGTTACACTTAGGCTGTTTTCCCGCATAAGAACCCTGATTCGAATTGCTGCTCTGATTTTGATTCACAGAAGATGACTGGCTGAAGCTGCAGTTGATACTATTGTCTGGTTTCTTCTGTTAATGATTCGAGTTGGACACCTTGTCCACATCATTCCATTTACATTTGCTGTCAGTCGCATGAGTAATAGCTCCAGCAGTAATGGCAGTAGTGGAAACATGCGGAGGTAGTGAGCCACGCTCCACTTCCTGATCTGTGATCTTGTGAGCTAAGCGGATAATCTGGGGTAAGTTGTTGAGATTTACGACAGTGACTAAACTCTTTACTGCTGGAGCTAGACCCTTGATATATAACTCAATTCTTCGAGGTGGGGGTCGGGACAAGTTAGGACACATATTCACAAGTTCGTAAGATCGCTTTTTGTACGCCTCGATCTCGGATCCTTCCATTTTCAAGTTGTAATACTCGTTCTCCAGTTTCTGCATTTCATCACGAGGACAGTACTCCTCTCTCATCAGCTCTTTGAAATCCTCCCAAGTAGTGGCATTCGCCATCTCAATACCCAACATCTGAACTTGGGTATTCCACCAAGTCAAGGCACCATCCTCGAGTGTGCCTGAAGCATACTTCACCTTGTCCCCAGCAGGACAGTTACACATCGCAAACACTGATTCCGCCTTCTCAAACCAACGCAGTAGCCCCACAGCCCCTTTAGTCCCACTAAACGTCTGTGGCCTACCTTCCATAAATGTCTTAAACGTACAAGCAGGCATATTGTTTTGATTCTGATTTGCTTGCTGACCTAAGGAAGAAAGGAAATACAGCACACGGGTAAGAGTTGAGTACACGACACAAGAATAAAGAGTATTTAGCACATTTCGTACCAGCTTGATAGGCTGCCAAAGCCTCAGCCACACAGGTGTTAATCAAGTTTGTCAATTCGGCCTGAGTCATCGCAATGTGACCATGCCCATGGCCTCGTCCGCTCATGATTCTATATAAGAAAAGCGAAGGGTTAAGAGTCGAGATAAGGTAGGAGTCAAACCTCATGATGACTTCTATAGACAACAAAGTTTACATCAGACAACAGAGCGGAACCCCTTTCACACTCGTTAAGCCTCACTGGGACTCACATGCACCCCACATTATTATTATGTGTGCACCCATAATAATAATGGGATTTGCATGTTTATCTCAACTCCTCCTGACTCATGCTAAAAGGTTCCTCAAGTTCTCGTGACAAGACAAAACACCACAAATATAAATCACGAAAATCTAATGGGATATCGCACTGTGACTCTATCAATCACATAACTCAGGTAAATACACATGAATTCAGTCTGAAATGCTAAGTGTGTGCAATCGCATGCAACATCGTACCTAAGTGTATGCTAGATATACTATGCAATAAGTAAACGAGAGACGAACCTTGCAATCTGGAGCTGAGTGTCATGGTCGTTTTCGAAGCTGTTCGGTTATAGTCTTGTTTTATAAAAACGTTTTAAAACCTAGTTCACTATAACCAGTGGCTCTGATACCAAACTGTCACACCCCCAAAATACCACATGTGAAAACCTCGCTAGGCGTGTGTCGTACCAGGATCTAGCCACCAATCACATTGAACTAATATCACGATTGAAATAAAGTTTCCATTTATTTAAATAAAGCATTCATCACGTAAACCAAATTCAACATGTTTAGCGGAAGCAATTAACAAAACATTGTTTGAACGTATCCAAAACCTAATGTATAATGAAATCAGAAAACAAGTCATGCATATCCAAGTTGTACAACCCATGACCACTCCCGCCATCAAGATAGCAAGTTCCTTGTCCATATTACCTAACGACCTGCGAGCATGCAACAAGTGTATCAGACAACGCTTGTGAGTTCATAGTTTTACGAAAACGTTGATTACCAAGTGTTTAGTTCAGTTCATTGATTATAATGTTGATAATAACTCGAATACAAGATGGCTCCAGATTTATTTTGCCATTTCCCCAATTCCCCTATCAAATCATTGGGCATGACTGAGTCATTAGTTCACACCCGTCCTCTCAGGTACGGGGTGAGGGCGCCAAACCTAGATAGCGCTACCAACTAATACTCCGTTACCTCTCAGGTAACAAACAAGATGGGACTTAATGGTGATAGGATGAGTGTATTATCCAACATTCCAGATTTTACCCACAAGACGTATTCCTCTCAGGAATACCCATTTAATTTACCCAAAAATCTATCCCTCTCAGGGATACCCAATGACTGTCCCAACCACTGGGAGGCATTCTCAAGAGGAATGAACTCACCTTTGATTTGCTCGGTATGTTAAGTTACCCGTCTGAGTTAGTCAACCCAAACCCTACCGTGGTTACCAAACAACATCAGTTTCACAATCAAACAAGTCACTTATTTCGCACAGTTTGCATTTATCATATGATCACCTCATATTGCATATCAAGTACTCAGTTATCAAGATAACATTTAACAAATGGGTTGACTACTCATACAAGTCAATTCAAGATCTTCACAACTAGTTAACACTACTATCATGCCTTAAACAGATATCACAACACATGTGTCCAATAATATAAACTTCACTGATCCACTGTCCTAACCATTTACCACCTCGGCGAAGAACCCTAGCGACGAAGTTCCTATTCTTCGTCGAAATCACATGTGACGAAGTACCTATTCTTCGTCGAGCCAAATAGCGACGAAGTATCACTATTCTTCGTCTGGTTACAGGTGACGAAGTATCCTATGCTTTTTCGAGATCAGTTACAACGCATTGATCATATATCAACAGTTAGCAGTTACACAATTTCTGAAGGATCACAAGATCAAACGACGGTTATTGCATACATTCAAGCAAACCCTAAATACGGCTCATCATCACGACTAATCATTCCACATCATTAATCATTGAATCACAATAGCACGGGTTTAACGTAAGTCTAAATCATATACAAAATCATGGTTTCAATTCAATCCTTGACGCCCTCAATCATATGTAAATCGAACTAGCAGTTTCATTAACCAACAACATTAACATGAATATGAACGTACTCAATTCATCGATCCTCACCAGGCATAATGCTAGATTACAATATTATTGTCGAAACCCTAATCAGTTACATAGAAAAACGACATCAAAAACATAACACACTATTAACAGGAAGAAACTAACCGTGATACTAAAGTGTTTAGATAAACCGGAATGACAACGCTTCGAGATTCTATAACGTCGCACAGAGAGTGGGGAGAAAACCTTAGGGTTTTTGTGTTTTATGGCAGCAACTGATTACAAGAGTTTATACAAATATTGTAAAAGGGTTGGGCCACAAACCACACTGGGCCGAGGCCCCTTTACGGCGAAATACATGCTCGACGAAGATCCATTCTTCGTCGAGGTTGGGGACGGCGAAGAACCACATTCTTCGTCGAGGTTTCATGTGACGAAGAACTTTATATTAAATCTTAATTAAACTGTATTTAATTATATTTAACACCACACATACAACCACCAAACATAACACATAAAATATTAATCATTCATATAACTACACTCGACACCACAGGAATCAAATTGTAAAACAGGATTATGAAATTAGTGATGTGTATGGGAAAGACCTTGAATTCTCGGATTGTCACAGCGCTCCCCTGTGCGACTAGCATGACAATTGGGGACGAGTGTTCCGTAATTTGTGGACAGAAGTGACTCTCTACTCCTCTGATATTAGGATCCACAAATCTTGGATCCCTTTGTCGATGACGTGGTACTGCTGGTGCCCGATAACCCTGCGATGGAGTTTGATATTCGTTTCCACCTCGCGACTGTCTCTACTGAAAAATTGGTTGACTCCGGTTCAGTTCCAAATTTTGCAAACCACCTTGATACCCTATATATACATTATTTACACCCCACTCTTCATCTCCAAACCCGTCATCCCATGTATCAGCTCTAGCCCTGTTATCCACTTGGTCAAACATCACACCCGATCGGTTCGAGTGTGTAACTAAATTCGGTTGATTCACCGCCCGTAACGGATTGGGCTGTGTTGGTAATCGGATTTCTAATGAGTAAAGGGGTCCATCAATAATGTGAAAATATCCAGTTGGATAGGGTATCAGTTGAGTGGTTGTGTTCAATTGCGGTGCTATTGGTGGAGTTTCTTGGGGTTTGGGTATCAGTTGTGAACTTGGGTGGTGGCATTGGTGGCATCTTAGTGATTGGGGCTTGTTGTGGTGTTTGCTGCTTCGGGGTCTATTGGGTATCTAACGGATTCATCATGGTTTCAATTGCTTTTCCTTTCAATGCTGAACGAAGTAGTAGGTTTTGTCTGGCGGTCTTTTCAATCTCGGGATCGAACAGAAGTGGTTAAGATCATCCTGAAAATCTGGTATGCATGCAATAAGAAATCAGTTGAACACAAGTAAACAAAAAATAGAGCGTAATACCAAATGAAACAAGAATAAATAAAAAGAAATATTTTTGGGTTTTTTAGATTTTTCAAAAAGCAATAAAAACAACCAATTCTAAACTAACACTAAGCGGACGATGTGACACCTGTGTCACTTCAACCATCAAACAAATACCAAACTAATGAAATATTATATTTCATACTTGGGATTTGTATAAATATGTGTATCATTTGCACATATCAATTCTTGTTCGATTTTGGGCTTTAAATTGCTTTCTGGAAGGTTATACGCGCACTGATGCGTAAATATAACCAGTTTAATGCAACAATCACTCCGGAATAGTGACATAGGCTTAACATACCTTAAATAACCTTTACATAACTTAGAAATAAGTTTTGGAAGGTTTGGTGTGCCGAAATCAAGTTTATTCGCTTACAAAGACTAAATTCGTCAAAAAGTGCATAAGTTTGCATTTTCGCGCATATCTTACGTTCTGAATACATCCGGACATCCAAAAATTTTGTAAGCATTAAAATATTTTATTTTAGTGTTTGGCATAAGAAAAATCCATTCGTCGCGCAATTTGGATCGTTTTTCGTGTTCGTGCACATTTCATCGTAATTAAGCGAATATCGCGATCATACGACCAAACAAACCGACATCCGGCATATTTTTGAGCATGTTTCATGTCCACAATGTTTAGGCATCATTTTAGGGCCTTAAAGTTGGCTTGACGGGCCTTAAACATGTCGGAATGAAGCTTAAAACACAACAGGGACTGAAACTGTAATTCAGGAAAGTTGTTGCTGGTCTGCAGAGCCCAGGCGGGCCGCGTAGACTTCCTCTGTCTCTTACGCGGGCCGTGTGGTCCCCCAAATCTGCACAGAATCTATTTTAAGAGCTATTTACAGCTGTTATACCCATATTTCCCACTTGCAAATGGTTTTTGACAAACCATGGGCTTAAACTAAGGGTGCCCATGGTTTTGCAAAACAAGGGGCCCATGTGTACGGCCTAGATTGAAGCACGTTTCTCGACGAACAATCTTAACGGTTGTGCCATATCTATAAGTACCCCCCATGTCTTTGCTTCAAACCCTCAATTTGAATCTGATTTTAGCTCTCTAAGTTGAAGTTTATGCTTCATACCTGAGAGTAAATCAGATCAAACCTTGCGGGGACCTTTTGTAAGTATTCTCTCGTTCTTTTAATTCGTTTTTAGCGTTAAAGTCAAACTACGTTTGACTTTCTGCATTGACCAATTTATGTTCAATGCGAAGTTCATTTAAACTTCATAACGTGAGCGTAATTACGATGGTTATAGTCCCTAGCGACTATACCTACTGATTACCACGTTATCTAGGCTCAGTGACGAGTCATAGTTTCGGCCAAAATGCATATTCTCGCATATTTTGTAACCAAACTACTTTTAGGTATCAAAAACGTTTGTTTTGATACCAAACCTGTTTTTAAACCGTGTTAAACATGTTTTAACATGTTTAGCTCGTCACTTTTAGATTTGTGCTTGTCTAGGGTCGTAAAGGTAAGCGATCTAAACAATCGCTTATACTTTCGAACCCGACCCATTTGGTCGATCATTAGGATCCGACCAAACACTCTAGGTGACCATAGTTGTATAGGGAATAACCTTCCGAGGTTATACCTTATGGTCTCGTTGTTTAAGTAGTTGTATGATAGGTAGTTTATATGCCTTAGGAAAACTACCAAAATACCCTTTTTACGCATAAACTCATTTTAAGCATATGTAACCTAAATTTTGACATCTAAACTGATTAGGTAACTATATTAGACATGTTAAGGCATATTTTACTTGTCATATGACTAGTTAAGCAGTCCGAACGCGTTTTACACGAACGATGCGTTAAAGTAGCATAAGCTACCTAAACGGGTCGTAATGGGTCGTAAGCACCTAGGTTAGGTTTCATTTTAGTATGTAGGCTTTGTTAAACCATATCATATGAGTTCCAATACTCATTTGGTTTACGAAACCTCCTACTATCCCATCTCCCGATTTAGGTCCGGTTATTTATGTAGTTATCTATATAGGGTGCCATTTAATTCCGTCATCCCTCTAGCTTTGCTTGGTTGTTGTTCAAGACTTCTAAGCACCCTCAAGTGAGTACATAGTCCCCTCTTTTACCGTTTTTCAAATGTTTTGGGGTGAAACACATGTGCCTACTTATTACTTTCATGTTTTCCATTGTTTTTACATCATATACTTGCTATGTTCATTAGTACACTATTAGTACATGATTTCATTATGTTTTTCTATGTATGTTTACTTAACATGCTAGCACATTGTTTTACATTACATTTCTTTTGCTATGTATGTTTACTTAACATGCTAGCACATTGTTTTACATGACTTTTCTGCTTTGTATGTACTTAGCATACTTAGCACAATGTTTTACATTACATCTCTGTTGCATATGTTCTCGTAACATATGGACACATTGTTTTACATCTCTACCTTGTATGTTCACTTAGCATACTAGGTACATTATTTTCATAAAACATGCTTACATTTGGTATATCATTTGGTTTGTTTAACGGGACTAAATTACATTCATTAACACCGATCATGTCGCTCGGTAGTAGGTAGTGGTACCATAGGACTTGACAAATCCCGTTTCTAATACCCTAGGTTTGTCTGGGTGGAAGGAATGACCGAATCCGAAAACATTTCTTTTGATAACCTTCACTCTAAGGTTATCCGTCTGTCTCAAGGCTTGAATGTAGGCGTTTAACAATACCGCATAAATGTTGTATCAGTAAAGCATGCATTATTCTATAAAGCATAACTTTTGATTTATTCAAATACTTTGTTTTGTACATTTTTACTTGTGGTTTAAGTAATCTCATTTTACTTTCCATACATAAATTTTGTTTACACATTACATGGTTTACATTTAACTTGGGTTATACGATAACATTGGACTATTGGTTTAAACAAGAACATTTTACTTTAGTGGTTTGGTTTGAGTAAGTGATTTAAGTAACGAGGCGTGTGTAATATGATACAAGCATGGTGGATACGCCGCTGGTACTTCCTATATATAAGTGCTTGTATGGTATTACATATCGTAGCGTTATTTGAATCATTTCAATTTAGACATATAACATTTTATACAAATAACATATTTTTCACAAGACATTGTTTTACAAACAACTTATCTTATACAAACTCATTTTACTTGGTTATTCATTTAACCTTACATTATTCTTTTACATATCATCTACTTTATCATCGCTTTTCAAATGATTTATAAAACAAAACATTTTACAAGGATCATGACTGACTTTTGTTAAACAACCTTTTTCTAAACTTTTAAGGCATGAATCCTATTTTCACAAAACCTATGTATCTCACACGCATTTTTATGCTGACGTAACTATTTTCACATGTGTTTCAGGATATGATGCGTAGGATTTATCAAGATACACTTAGGCAGACTTGGGACTTAGTGACAATAAAAGATGCAAGACTAGTTAATTATGTTATACTTCTGTGTGTTAAGACGTTGTAACTCTTTTAATCAATAAAACAAAATTTCTATTTTCCATGTGTTATGAAACAATGATTCTGTTACAACACTCCCCGACGATTCCGCCACGTTTGTTGTTTTACGTGGTCGGGGTGTGACATAAAAGTTGGTATCAGAGCTCATGGTTATAGGGAATTAGGTTATTAGTAACGCTTTGACCTAGTTTATAACCTTTGTAGGACCCTAACGTGAGTTTGCTTGCGTTTAGTCATAAAACAATACCGTCAACTATCCTTAGGCGACAACCACAACAAGAACACAAATTTCAAAACCGCTTTTAAAAGCAATCATCTGTTCTAGGATGATTGATTACTAGGTTTTGAACCCTCTAAGCTTTCAAAATCTCGTCAAAGTTTGGGTCTTTTGATGTGAACACGTGCAAACTGAAAGGGTGAATGCCTGTACTCTGAGTTTTCTGTCTAAGGCTAGAGTATTCATACAAATCCGCAAAATTGGACCAGTCACTCTTACCTGGGAACTCTTGGGGTGAGTGTTAACTTATAGGAGAGCATGTCTTCAGTGATACATTAATATGACCCGTTTACTTTGATTAGTCACCGTCTCATTTGTTTGCCTTAAGTAACAAACAAATGATCGCAAATTCTATGCGTTGTCATTTTGTTTTGATTTTTCGATAACATTTCACTTATTTCTTCCTATGTCTTTCATTTTCTTCTTGAATGTCTCTTCCTCTTAGCAACGGTCAAATGTCTGAGCAAACAGCCAAATTTACCAAGCAAATAGGCGAAGTGATTCTGAAGTTGGTGGATTTAGGCATTGCCATGTCTCGTCTCAACAATGAAGCCACTCAAGAGTCACCGAAGGAAGCAGAAGTCAAGCCTGCACCAAAATCAAGGAAGCGTAAGGCTTCAAGGAAACCCGCAGCAGTTACACCTAATCAAGCGGGACCTAGCCAAGTGGCAGCGCCACCAGCTAGGAAGCCGTACTTAGGAGCTGCCCCATGGTGCAAATGATGCAATCGTCATCATTCAAACCATATACCCTGCTTCAAATGTACCTACTGTGGATGGTGGGGACATTTGGTTAACATATGCCGCTTTGCTATCCAAAACAAAGCTGCTATAAACCTTGCTGCTTCCCAACTCCAAGTTAACCCTACTCAAGCTCGTTTTCCGTCTGGTACTTGCTACAACTGTGGCGAGACGAGCCATTTTAGGAACAAATGCCCAAAGATTGTCAATGCAAATCCAACCCTTGGATGAGCATTTGGCTGAGTAGAAGAAGCTGCTGCTTTAAATAACTTGTATCTGTTGCTTTTGTTTCTTTTGTTGAACTCAGAAACAATGTGTTCAGTTTATGAATAAATTGTTGTTCACATTTCTGATATACAAGTGTAGTTACATATGTGTATGGCATTTCCCTATGATACCTACATCAAGGAACTATGTTCTTTACAAGCTACTCTTGTGATTCTCCCTTTCAAGTGATCACTTATGATTTCCTCGAAAAATTTTAAGTACTCATTTCATTCTAGGAGACGAAGTACAAGAAATAAAGCGAAATTATGAGTAATCGTGCTTTTGCACATCTGTGCCTTTGAATCCTTGGTTAGATGACTGAGGGTATATTCAATCTCGTACCCATATCATTTCATTCTGGTTTCGTAACAATATACATAGTATAAGTATTTCAAAAACATTGTTTTCAAAAACAACCTCCATGATTTCAAAAACATTGTCTATGTTTTCAAAAACAACCTTCATGATTTCAAAATGTTTCATATAGTCTGAAAACAATATTAACACAGTATATTTTCTTATCAAGTGCATGATTTCAAAAAAAGCATTATTCATATTTTCAAAAACCTAATAAATAATTTCAAAAAATTTCATCTCGCATGATTTTAAAACATTTTTATCTAATACACCTACTTATGATTTCAAAAGTATTATGTAAGATTTCAAAAACATTAAACACATTTAAAAAAAAAAAAAGAAACCCCATGCATAGTTTTCAAAAATATTTTTCCATACATTGGCTTAACCTTCAAATTTCGCTTCATATGTCGCCTTGACATATCTAACATCCCAACTTCATAAGTATTTTTACTTCATGTTTTGACTTAAGCACATCCAGTGCAAGGTTTCAAAACATCTTCAACTTCAAAATTCCATATGGGATCTTTTAATCTTCACAATTAGACCCTTGTGGATGATTATCATTCAAATCAGAGTCCTTAATTGGATTCCTTGTGTACCTTAATTCGAACATTTCGGTTCCTTATAATCGAAATCGAATTTTCTCTTTAAGATCTTTCTATCTTCATAGTTAGATTCTTGGAAATATTTACAGCACCAATCAAAATCCACGAATCGGATACCTGGTGTGCTTTAAATACATGTGCACAATTAACAAAAAGAAATTAACAAAATGATAACAAATCAAGTTAAACAATTATGTGATTATGTGTTTATGCATTTTGTGTTTTCTTTTATGCATTTTTGGGTTTTTGTATACTCTGGATATTCGTTATCCAAATCCTCATAGAACCTTTCATATCTTCATATGAGGGATTCGTAGTAGGATATTCAAAAAGGTACTACCTTAAATCCTTAATGGGCTTCTACGTAATCGTTAAGACCCTTGGATTATATAGTACCATTCCATCTTTCAAAGAGTCCCCTTGAGTGGTCTTGTCAGAAAGATTAATTCAGAATCTGGTTAAGAACGACACGTGGTGATATAGCTGAATAGACTCATTGGTAGTCCATTTAAATCATTTATTGATTTAATTAAAAGGACCCTATGTGTGACATATGTGCTTGTAATCATTGTAAACAATTCAGTTATCAATGAAATAAAGTTATTTGATCCCAATATTTGTTTGTTTATGTTTGACATTTTTCATGTTTTGACTTTTATTCAATTTCAAATTATATATCGCTTTCTAGAGAATTATACGCAAACTGGTGCGTAAACGTAATCAGTTTAATGCGAAAAATACTCCAGAACATCAACATATGCTTAACATACCTTAAATAACCTTTACATAACTTAGAAATAAGTTTTGAAGGCTTTGGTATGGCAAAATCAAGTCTATTCGCTTACAAGGACTAAATTTGACAAACTGCAAAAGTATGCCAATTTGAATTGTAACAAACATTCCGGAACATGATCATAATTTAAAAACACCCTAAATATCCTTTACATAGCTTAGAAATAGGCTTTGAGGGGTTCGGTGTGCTAAAATAAAGTTTATGCTCATTCAGGGACTAAAAGCGCCAAAAAGTGCACAAGTTTGCATTTTCGCGCATAACTTACGTTCTGAATACGTCCGGACATCCAAAAATTTTTGTAAGCATTAACATATTTTATTTTAGTGTTTGGCATAATAAAAATCCATTCGCCGCGCAATTTGGATTGTTTTTCGCACTTGTGCGCATTTCGTCGTAATTAACCAAACAACGCAACCGTACGGCCAAACGAACCGACATCCGACACATTTTTTAGCACATTTTAAGTTCCCTATACTTCAAATTCATATTTGAGCCTTTAATTGAGGTTAACGGGGCTTAAACGTGTCAAAACGCATCAAAAATCAAGTTCGGAGCCTCAGGGGCCTGTTCTGCCATTTTACAAAGTTGCTGACCTGCAGGGTCCTTACGGACCGTATGCCCTTCTTCTTGCGGTTCGTAAGAAGGTCCCAGACTAGCAGAAGTGTTTTCCAGCTTGATCTAGCTATTACACACCTTTGCACCTGGTTTCTTTGATTCTATGTGCTTGTTTTGGATGTCCATGGGTTCACAAATCAGTGGGTATGAAGTGTAGGGCTAAGATCATTCCCTCTTCTCCAAGAAATGATCCTAATGGTTGTGAAATTCCTATAAATAGCAACCCCCACTTCACTTCATTCTCACACTTGATCTGAAATCAGATCTAAGTTGGGGTGTTTGCACTTCATACCTGAGCTATTTTAGATCAAACATCCTTCTTGGACCCTTTGTAAGTCCTCTTCTTGCTTGTTCTTGTATTTCAAGCATGAAAGTCAAACTATGTTTGACTTTCAGCTTTGACCAGTCAATGGTCAACACAAAGTTCCGTTGAACTTTGCAACGTGAGCGTAATCACGATGGTTATAGTCCCTTGTGACTATACCTACTGATTACCGCGTTGACTAGGCATAGTGACGTGTCGTAGTTTCGGCCAAAAAGCGTATATGTGCGTATTTTGTAACCAAACTACTATTGGGTATCAAAACCGTTTGTTTTGATACCAAAACCTGTTTTCTAATTTAACTAAACATGTTTTAGCATGTTTAGCTCGTCACTTTTAGATTTGTGCTTGTCTAGGGTCGTAAAGGTAAGCGATCTAATCAATCGCTTATACTTTCGAACCCGACCCATTTGGTCGATCATTAGGATCTGACCAAACACATTAGGTGACCATAGTTTTATAGGGAATAACCTTCTGAGATTATACCTTATGGTCACATCGTTTGAGTAGTTGTATGATAGGTAGTATATATGCCTTAAGTAAATTACCAAAATGCCCTTTTTATGCCAAATTTCATTTTAAGCATATGTAACATAATTTTTGACATCTAAACTGATTTGGCAATAGTATTAAACATGTTAAGGCATATTCTAGATGTCATAGGACTAGTTAGGCGGTCTAAACGCGTTTTACGCAAACGACACGTTAAAGTAGCATAAGCTACCTAAACGGGTCGTAACGGGTCAAAAGCACTTAGGATAAGTTTCATTTTAGTATGTAGGCTTTGTTAAACCATATTACATGAGTTCCTACACTCATTTGGTTTACGAACCCACATGCTACCCGATCCTCCGAGTAGGTCCGTTTATTAATGTAGTTACCTATATTAGGTGCCGTTTGATCCCGTGATCTTCTAGCTTTGCTCGGTGGTTATCTTAGGACTTCTGAGCAATCTCAAGTGAGTACATAGACCCCTCTTTTACTGTTTTCAAACTATTTTGGGGTGAAACACTTGTGCCTACTTGTTACTTTCGTGCTTTCCATGTTTTTACATCATATTCTTGCTATGTTCATTAGTACACTATTAGTACATAATTACATTTTCTTTTGCTATGTATGTTTATTTAACATGCTAGTATATTTACATTACATCCTCTTTTGCTATGTATGTTTACTTGGCATGATAGCACACTGATTTACATGACTTTCCTGCTTTGTATGTTAAATTAGCATACTTAGTACATTACTTTCATTACATGTTTACATTTGGTATGACATTTGGTTTGTTCAACGGGTCTAAACTACATTCATTAACATTAGCTACGCCGGTTGGTAGTAAGTAATGGTACCATAGGACTTGACAAACCCCGTTCCTGACATCCTAGGTTTGTTTGGGTGTAAGGAATGACTGAATCCGAAAACATTTTTCTTTGATAATCTTTACTCTAAGGTTATCCTGTTGTCTCAATGCTTGAATGTATGCGTTAACTTACTACATAAATGTTTGTATCAGTAAACCATGTATTTATCTTACAAAACATAACTTTTGATTTATTCAAAATACTTTGTTTTGTACCTTTTTATTTTACTTATGGTTTAAGTAGTCTCATCTTACTTACCATACATAACTTTTGTTTACACATTACATGGTTTATATTCAACTTGGGTTATACTATGATATTTGACTATTTGATTAAACATGGATATTTTACAATGTTGGTTGGTTTGAGTGACTTAAATAACGAGGCGTGTGTAATATGGTACAAGCATGGTGGATACGCCGCTGGTACTTCCTATATATAAGTGCTTGTATGATATTACATATCGTAGCGTCATTTAAACCACTTCAGTTTAGTCATATTACAGTTACAACACATTTTCACTTAAACATTGTTTTACAAATGACTTGGTTTATTCAAACTCTTTTTACTTGGTTATTCTTTTAACCATACACTATTCTTTTATATATACTTATCATCTGATTTTGCTATCGTTTTTTTTCAAATGATTTATAAAACAAAACAATTAACAAGGTTCATGACTGAATTTTTATTAGACATTTATTTAAACTCAAGTCATGAATCCTATTTTCATAAAACCTATGTATCTCACAGGCATTTTTATGCTGACGTACCTATTTTCAGATGTGTTTTCAGGGGCTGTTGCTTAGGATGTTCGTGACACGCTAGGGCGGACCTGTGCCTTAGAGACTTAAAATAAAGATAGAGCTAGTTTAATTATGTGATGTACTCTTTGTTTCAGTTATCTTAAGACAATGTAACTCTTTGTTTGATGAATAAAACATAACTTTTAAATGCCATGGTTGTGAAACAATAATTCTGTTACAACACTCCCCGACGTTTCCGCCACGATTCGATGTTTTACGTGGTCGGGGTGTGACAGAAGAGTTGGTATCAGAGCCAATGGTTATAGGGAATTAGGTTATTAGTAATGCTTTGACCTAGACTATAACCTTTCTAGGACCCCAACACAAGTTGTCTTGTGTTTAGATTTTAAAACATGCACTTCACCTATCCTTAGGTGATCACCAAAACGAGAACCCAATTTTCTAAAACGATTTTTGAAAATCATTCATCTGTTTTTAAATGATTTATTATATGGTTTTGAACTCTTTGGTTTTTCATAATGATTTTGAAAATTTACCATCCATTTTTGAAAGATTCTTTTGGCCTTGTGCCTTCCAAGTTTTCAAAATCTCGTCAAAGTTTTGGGTTCTAAATAGTGTGAACACGTGCAAACTGGAAGAGAGAATGCCTGTACCCTGGGTTTTCTGTCTAAGGCTAGAGTGTTCGTACAAATCCACATAATCGGACCAGTCACTCTTACCTGGGAACTCTTTGGGTGAGTGTTCACTTATAGGCGAGTATGTCTTCGCGAAGCATTATTTTTGACCCATTTACTTTGATTAGTCACTGTGTGTCATTTGTTTGCTTTGTGATACGGACGAATGACCACCATCTTTGCTTTTGTCGATTTTTGTTTCATCTCATTCTTTTCATCTAATCATCTCACTCGTTCCTTTCATGTTCCCTCTTTTAGAATGCCTCCTCGACGCAAAAATCCGCTACCAAATGCCGAACTAGCAGAAATTATCGGGCAGCAAATGGCTGCTGCGTTTCCAAATCTTATTGCTCAATGGAACCAAGCCAACAACAACAACAATAATGCTCCATGCAACTTCAAGAGTTTTAACTCGGCTAAACCACTCAAGTTCAGTGGTTCTGAAGGGGCAACTGGGTTTTTTCAGTGGTTCGAGAGCATTGAGAATACATTCCGTCACGTTCTGTGTCCTAAGAATCGGAAAGTCGAGTTTGCATCAAGCGTGTTTCAGAAGAGGGCTCTCACATGGTGGAACGGGGTTATGAGAGACCGTGGTGCTGAGGTTGCTTTGGCACAAACATGGGCTGAACTTAGGACTCTTATGATGAGGGAGTTTTGTCCTCGTCATGAGCTGCGAGCTCTAGAAAGGGAATTTGATGACCTGAAACAAGATAGTAGCGAGCACCGGGCCTAAACTGATATGTATGAGGAGCTGAGTTTGTTATGCCCAACAATGGTTACTCCGCTCGAGAAGGCTATCTAGAGGTATATCGATGGCCTACCTGACTCCATACAAGACATCGTTACTGGTACTAACCCTACCACAGTTCGTCAAGCCATCGAGCTATCTGCGACATTGACTGAGTCGCAGGTTCGGAAAGGTAAGTTGCATAGAAAAGGTGACAAGGGTAAGAAGCAGTCGTCTGACAAAGAGGATAGCAAGAAAAGTAAAAACAAGAAGGGTAAGGATTCTGGTTCCTTGAAGGGTTCTAGGAAGCGTAAGGCTTCCCAAAACTACGCCGTTACTGTACAGGCTCAAGCTGCACCAAATCAGCCTGCGCAACCACTTGCCAAGAAACCTTATCTTGGCAATGCACCTTTGTGCAACAAATGTAACGGTTACCATCAACCGCACCTCCAGTGTCGTCATTGCACTAACTGTGGAAGATCTGGTCATCTTGCTGACACATGCCGCATTCCTACCAATCAGAATCGGGCAGTTCAGAATCCGGCTCAACAAGTTGCTCAGCCTCCTACTCAGCAACAGGGTCAAGCTGCACGACCTCACTACCCACCAGGTTCTTGTTATAACTGTGGGGATCTGACCCACTACCGTAATCAATGTCCAAGATTGGTAAATGCAAATCCAGCTCAGGCTCAGGCTCGAGGTCGAGTCTTCAACATGAATGCACAAGAGGCGCAAGCAGACAATGAAGTGGTTAACGGTACGTTCTTTGTTAATAATCAACCCGCATCTGTTCTTTTTGATTCTGGTGCCGATAAGAGTTTTGTGTCGTTATCTTTTGAGCCATTGCTTTGCATGTCTAGAACGAAACTAGGTAAGCCTTTGACAGTAGAAGTTGCTAGTGGTGATCCCATTGTTCTTGATTATGTTCTTCGCAATTTCCAATTGAACCTTAGCAACCATCTTTTTCCTATCGACCTCACGCCAATGCAACTTTGGAGTTTCGACATTATTGTGGGTATGGATTGGTTAGCCAAGCATCACGCAGAGGTAGTTTGTTTTGAGAAGATTGTTCGTGTTCCACTCTCGTCAGGTGAGATCCTACAGGTTCGTGGTGTAAAGCCTGCTAGTAGTCTCAAGCTCATGTCTTGTTTTCAAGCTCGGAAGTATCTGCGAAAGAACTATGTGGCCTTCTTGGCACATGTTGTAGTAGATAAAGGCAAAGGTAAGTCTATTCAAGATATCCCTGTCGTTCGGGATTATCCGGAGCTATTTCCTGAGGAGTTACCTGGATTACCCCCAGCGCGCCAAGTCGAGTTCCATATTGATCTTGTACCTGGTGCAAATCCTATTGCCAGATCTCCATATCGTCTTGCACCATCTGAGATGCAAGAGTTGTCTAAGCAGCTTCAGGAGCTTTCTGATAAAGGTTTTATTCATCCTAGTTTTTCACCTTGGGGTGCTCCCGTTCTTTTTATCAAGAAGAAGGATGGATCTTTCATAATGTGCATCGATTACCGTGAGCTTAACAAGCTTACCATCAAGAATCGATATCCCCTACCTCGCATTGATGATCTCTTTGACCAGTTACAAGGTGCTTCTTACTTTTCAAAGATTGATCTGCGTTCTAGGTATCATCAACTTAGTGTGCATGAAGAAGATATTCCCAAGACAGCGTTCCGCACTCGTTATGGGCATTATGAGTTCACAGTTATGCCATTCGGTTTGACTAATGCTCCTGCTGTTTTCATGGACTTGATGAATAGGGTTTGCAAGCCTTATTTAGATAAGTTCATCATCGTTTTTATTGATGAAATTTTGATATACTCTAAGACGCAAGCTGATCACGAGCAACATCTTCGTCTTACTCTGGAACTCCTAAAGAAAGAGCAACTTTTCGCCAACTTCTCCAAGTGTGAATTTTGGCTTAAGGAAGTTCAATTTTTGGGTCATATTATCAACGAACAAGGTATTCATGTAGATCCCTCCAAGATCAGTGCGTTTAAGGATTGGGATACGCCTATTACTCCTACCGAAGTTCATTCTTTTCTTGGTCTCATGGGCTATTACCGCCGCTTCATCGAAAATTTCTTAAAGATTGCAGTTCCCCTAACTGCTCTAACTCAGAAGAATAAGCCCTTTGAATGGGGTTCTAAACAAGAAGAAGCATTTCAGACCTTGAAGCAGAAGCTTTGTGACGCGCCTATTCTATCGTTGCCTGTGGGTAATGATGATTTTGTCGTGTACTGCGATGCATCTAAATTGGGACTTGGCTGTGTTCTGATGCAAAGGAACAAAGTCATAGCATATGCATCGAGGCAGTTGAAGGTGCATGAGAAAAACTACACCACTCACGATCTTGAGTTGGGTGCAGTTGTGTTCGCTCTAAAGATCAGGAGACACTACTTGTATGGTACAAAATGTGTGGTTTTCACTGACCACAAAAGTCTTCAGCATATCTTCAATCAGAAAGAACTCAACATGAGGCAGAGACGTTGGGTTGAACTTCTAAACGACTATGACTGCGAAATTTGCTACCATCCTGGTAAAGCGAATGTCGTGGCTGACGCTTTAAGTCATAAAGAACATGTCAAGCTTCATTGTGTTCGTGTTCAATCTGATATTCAAGCTCGATCTGATATCCAAGCCCGCATTTCTCAGGCTCAACATGCTTGTGTTTCACAAGACTTGATGGGTAAGGAATTACCCTATCACATTAAGCCTGATCTTGAACTAAAGGACGATGGATCGTATTATTTCATGGACCGTTTGTGGGTCTCAAGCCTAGATGATCTCCGCAATTTGCTTATGGATGAAGCTCATAAGTCTCGTTATTCTATTCATCCTGGCTCAGATAAAATGTATAAGGATCTTCATACTCAGTATTGATGGCCTGGTATGAAGAAAGACATTGCCTTGTACGTTTCAAAATGCATTACTTGTCTTAAGGTTAAGGCTGAACACCAACATTCTTCTGGTCTTTTGGAGCAACCAGAGATCCCACTTTGGAAATGGGAAAACATCGCTATGGATCTCATTACTAAACTTCCACGCACAAAGAAAGGTCATGATGCCATCTGGGTAGTTGTTGATCGTCTTACTATGTCAGCACATTTCTTGCCAATCCGTGAGGATTTTTCTGCTGAAAGGCTGGCTAAAATTTATGTGGATGAAATCGTGTCTAGACATGGTGTTCCTTTGAACATTATTTCTGACAGAGATGCTCGATTCTCTTCTCGATTTTTGAGAACCATGCAATCCGCTATGGGGACCCAACTTAATCTGAGCACAGCTTATCATCCATAAACAGATGGCCAAACTGAAAGAACAATCCAGACTTTGGAGGATATGCTTAGAGCTTGCGTGATCGATTTTGGTGGTAGTTGGGATTCACATCTTCCATTGATTTAATTCTCCTACAACAACAGGTCAACAGTTATCACTCCAGCATCAACATGGCTCCTTTCGAGGCTCTCTATGGTCGAAAATGTCGTTCACCAGTCTGCTGGAATGAGATCGGTGAGGCTCAGCTTACTGGACCTGACCTCATTCTAGAGACGACTGATAAGGTTAAGAAAGTTCGTAATAACCTCCAGACAGCTTGAAGCCGTCAAAAGAGTTTCGCGGACCAACGATGCAAGCCCTTGGAATTTCAAGCCGTCCAAAGTTCGTGATCGTGTGTTACTTAAGGTCTCACCTTGGAAAGGTGTGATCAGATTTGGAAAGACAGGAAAACTTGCACCTGGATATGTTGGACCATTCAAGATCGTCGAAAGAATCGGTAAGGTAGCCTACAGACTTGAGTTACCTCCTGAACTTGGAAACGTTCATCCAACCTTCCACGTGTCCAATCTCAAGAAGTGTTTAGCTGATGAGAACCTCCACATACCACTTGACGAAATTCGTGTTGATAAAACACTACATTTTGTTGAGAAACCTGTGGAAATCATGGACCGAATAGTCAAATGGCTTAAACGCAAGCGCATTCCTTTGGTTAAAGTTCGCTGGGAATATAAGCGTGGACCTGAGTTTACTTGGGAACGTGAAGATCAAACGAAGGTGAAGTATCCGCATCTTTTCTCACGAGTTTCCTCTAAACAAATTTCGGGACGAAATTTCCACAAGTAGGGGAGACTGTGACATCTGTGCTTGTAATCATTCTAAACAATTTAGTTATCAATGAAATAAAGTTGTTTGATCCCAATATTTGTTTGTTTATGTTTGACATTTTTCATGTTTTAACTTTTATTCAATTTCAAACTCTATATCGCTTTCTTGAGAATTATACGCAAACTGGTGCATAAACGTAATCAGTTTAATGCGAAAAATACTCCAGATCATCAACATAGGCTTAACATACCTTAAATAACCTTTACATAACTTAGAAATAAGTTTTGAAGGCTTTGGTATGGCAAAATCAAGTCTATTCGCTTACAAGGACTAAATTTGACAAACTACGAAAGTATGCCAATTTGAATTATAACGAACATTCCGGAACATGATCATAAGTTAAACAAACTCTAAATATCCTTTACATAGCTTAGAAATAGGCTTTGAGGGGTTCGGTGTGCTAAAATAAACTTTATGCTCATTCAGGGACTAAAAGCGTCAAAAAGTGCACAAGTTTGCATTTTCACGCATAACTTACGTTCTGAATACATCCAGACATCCAAAAATTTATGTAAGCATTAAAATATTTTATTTTAGTGTTTGGCATAATAAAAATCCATTCGCCGCGCAATTTGGATCGTTTTTCGCACTTGCGCGCATTCTGTCGTAATTAACCGAACAACGCAACCGTACGGCCAAACGAACCAACATCCGACACATTTTTTAGCACATTTTAAGTTCCCTAAACTTTAACTTCATATTGGATCCTTTAAGTGAGGTTAACAGGGCTTAAACGTGTCAAAACGCATCAAAAATCAAGTTCGGAGACTCAGGGGCCTGTTATGCCATTTTACAAGGTTGCTGACCTGCAGGGTCCTTACGGACCGTATGCCCTTCTTCCTGTGGTTCATAAGCAGGTCCCAGACCAGCAGAAGTGTTTTCCAGCTTGATCTAGCTGTTACACACCTTTGCACCTGGTTTCTTTGATTCTATGTGCTTGTTTTGGATGCCCATGGGTTCACAAATCAGTGGGTATGAAGTGTAGGGCCAAGATCATTCCCTCTTCTCCAAGAAATGATCCTAATGGTTGTGAAATTCCTATAAATAGCAACCCCCACTTCACTTCATTCTCACACTTGATCTGAAATCAGCTCTAAGTTGGGGTGTTTGCACTTCATACCTGAGCTATTTTAGATCAAACATCCTTCTTGGACCCTTTGTAAGTCCTCTTCTTGCTTGTTCTTGTATTTCAAGCATGAAAGTCAAACTATGTTTGACTTTCAGCTTTGACCAGTCAATGGTCAACACCAAGTTCCGTTGAACTTTGCAACGTGAGCGTAATCATGATGGTTATAGTCCCTTGTGACTATACCAACTGATTACCACGTTGACTAGGCATAGTGACGAGTCGTAGTTTCGGCCAAAATGCGTATTTGTGCGTATTTTGTAACCAAACTACTATTGGGTATCAAAACCCTTTGTTTTGATACCAAAACCTGTTTTCTAACTTAACTAAACATGTTTTAGCATGTTAAGCTCGTCACTTTTAGATTTGTGCTTGTCTAGGGTCGTAAAGGTAAGCGATCTAATCAATCTCTTATACTTTCGAACCCGACCCATTTGGTCGATCATTAGGATCCGACCAAACAAATTAGGTGACCATAGTTGTATAGGGAATAACCTTCCAAGGTTATACCTTATGGTCACATCGTTTGAGTAGTTGTATAATAGGTAGTATATATGCCTTAAGTAAATTACCAAAATGCCTTTTTATGCCAAATTTCATTTTAAGCATATGTAACATAATTTTTGACCTCTAAACTGATTTGGCAATAGTATTAAACATGTTAAGACATATTCTACTTGTCATAGGACTAGTTAGGCGGTCTAAACGCGTTTTACGCAAACGACGCATTAAAGTAGCTAAGCTACCTAAACGGGTCGTAATGGGTCAAAAGCACTTAGGATAAGTTTCATTTTAGTATGTAGGCTTTGTTAAACCATATTACATGAGTTCCTACACTCATTTGGTTTACGAACCCTCATGCTACCCGATCCTCCGAGTAGGTCCGTTTATTAATGTAGTTACCTATATTAGGTGTCGTTTGATCCCGTGATCTTCTAGCTTTGCTCGGTGGTTATCTTAGGCCTTCTGAGCAATCTCAAGTGAGTACATAGACCCCTATTTTACTGTTTTCAAACTGTTTTGGGGTGAAACACTTGTGCCTACTTGTTACTTTCGTGCTTTCCATGTTTTTACATCATATTCTTGCTATGTTCATTAGTACACTATTAGTACATAATTACATTTTCTTTTGCTATGTATGTTTACTTAACATGCTAGTATATTTACATTACATCTTCTTTTGCTATGTATGTTTACTTGGCATGATAGCACACTGATTTACATGACTTTCCTGCTTTGTATGTTAACTTAGCATACTTAGTACATTACTTTCATTACATGTTTACATTTGGTATGACATTTGGTTTGTTCAACGGGTCTAAACTACATTCATTAACATTAGCTACGCCGCTCGTTTGGTAAGTAATGGTACCATAGGACTTGACAAATCCCGTTCCTGACATCCTAGGTTTGTTTGGGTGTAAGGAATGACTGAATCCGAAAACATTTTTCTTTGATAATCTTTACTCTAAGGTTATCCTGCTGTCTCAAGGCTTGAATGTATGCGTTAACTTAGTACATAAATGTTTGTATCAGTAAACCATGTATTTATCTTACAAAACATAACTTTTGATTTATTCAAAATACTTTGTTTTATACCTTTTTTATTTTACTTATGGTTTAAGTAGTCTCATCTTACTTACCATACATAACTTTTGTTTACACATTACATGGTTTATATTCAACTTGGGTTATACTATGACATTTGACTATTTGATTAAACATGGATATTTTACAATGTTGGTTGGTTTGAGTGACTTAAATAACGAGGCGTGTGTAATATGGTACAAGCATGGTGGATACGCCGCTAGTACTTCCTATATATAAGTGCTTGTATGATATTACATATCGTAGCGACATTTAAACCACTTCAGTTTAGTCATATTACAGTTACAACACATTTTCACTTAAACATTGTTTTACAAATGACTTGGTTTATTCAAACTCTTTTTACTTTGTTATTCTTTTAACCATACACTATTCTTTTATATATACATATCATCTGATTTTGCTATCGTTTTTTTTTCAAATGATTTATAAAACAAAATAATTAACAAGGTTCCTGACTGAATTTTTATTAAACATTTCTTTAAACTCAAGTCATGAATCCTATTTTCATAAAACCTATGTATCTCACAGGCATTTTTATGCTGACGTACCTATTTTCACATGTGTTTTCAGGGGCTGTTGCTTAGGATGTTCGTGACACGCTAGGGCGGACCTGTGCCTTAGAGACTTAAAATAAAGATAGAACTAGTTTAATTATGTGATGTACTCTTTGTTTCAGTTATCTTAAGACAATGTAACTCTTTGTTTGATGAATAAAACATAACTTTTAAATGCCATGGTTGTGAAACAATAATTCTGTTACAACACTCCCCAACGTTTCTGCCACGATTTGATGTTTTACGTGGTCGGGGTGTGACACTATGGTGGTCTAGTCACAATCATCACAAGTTCGTTCATTATTTTTCATCCCCTACACATTATAAGATGCACTATGTGACTATGCAAGGAATTACGTAATTATGGATGCATACATAATTGCGAAGTTCAATACACGGAAACCACAGTAAGACTTATTTCTTAGCGATAATATCATCAGCCAAGTATATCGGCTGACAGCTGGCAAACAGCTTGTGATTTGCTGGATTATTATAGATTGATTGATGTATTTTTAGTGTAGATTGATTGGTGTAAATTTGTTACCATATATTCGGTTGTACCTCTCCCTATTTAAAGGGTTTCATTGTTGAATACAATTCATTCAGAAAGTTTACAACATCATCTCTTTTATGGTATCAGAGCAATTCTGATAACCATTCTCTTCCCTTCCATTCCGCTGTTTTCTTTTCTTCTCGGATACATCCGATCACCATGACCAAAGATTCAGTCAACCAACAGCCACCCAAAACCCAATCCCTGCACCCTTACTCTGTAACAAATATTCAGAGTAAAATACGAACCCTAGACGGCACTAATGTCACCAAGTCGCAGTGGATATAGACGGCACTCCTCCTCCAGCATCCACTTCTGCAGATCATGAGCCTTGGAAAGAAATTGATGCGCTAGTTCTCCAATGGATATTTAGCACAATATCCGATGATATTCTGAAGCGAGTTATGGATGGTACTGTAGCTTCGGCTCAGGCCTCCTGGTCTAAACTCGAGAAAATTTATCTCAGCAACAAGAAGGCGAGAGCTGCAGCTTTAGAGGCAAAATTCTGCAATCTGACCTTATCAACATGCGCATCTGTTGAAGATTATTGTCAACGTTTAACTGGCCTGGCCAACCAATTAGCTGATGTCGATGTCTCGGTGACCGAGTCCCGTCTGGTTCTGCAACTGGTACGAGGCCTTCCTGCAGAATATAATACTACTGCAGCCCTCATCAATCAGAATGGTATCGATTGGTATCAGGCGGTAAGCATGCTCAATGATGAAGTCCTGCGTTTGGAAGCACAAAAAGGCACTCAGGCTATTGTTTTGGCTGCCACTTCTGCTCAAACCCCACCACAAACCAACCAGCCTTGTCACACCTCGGACACCAACTCCTCTTCCACTCAAGGCCGGGGCCGTGGGTCCTGGAACCACCGGGGAGGCAGGGGACGTGGCAGTAACAGGCAACCCTATTCACCATGGGCCGGTCAACAGCAAACTCAGCCTACTTATCCTAATTGGGCCTGGTGGACACCTCCACCATGTCCATATCCAACCCAACAGCAGTGGCGGCCCACCAACAGCCCATCTCAGCAGCCTTCGGTGTCTTCCCAGGTGCATTTTTCAGGATTTCAGCAGCCGCATTTTTCAGGATTCAGTCCATCACCACAGGGAGTTTACAATGCGTTGAGCCCTTCTGATCTTAGTGCGGCTTTCACCAACATGCAGATGAATCCACCGGCTTCATCGTGGGCTTCGGACATCATGGACACAGGAGCCAAATCCCATGTCACACACGATCAAGGTAAGTTACTAATCCCACATTCTTCTCCTGTTTGTAGTAAGTTACTGGTGGGCAATGGCAATTTTTTTACCAATACATGGATCGGGAACGGGTTTCCACACCTTACCCAACCGCACCTATGTCCTTCCCAATGTCCTCTATAGCCCCCAAGTTATTAAAAATCCCATTTCAGTCAGACGTTTTACTCGTGATAATCTTGTTTCGGTTGAATTTGACCCTTTTGGTTTTTCATTGAAGGATCTCAAAACTAAGAAGCCGTTGTCCCGACACAACAACACTGGAGTTCTCTACCCTTTCACTCTGCCGGAACTTCCTCCTCAAGCCACTTTTCTTGCTTCAACCAGTCTCCCTTGGCATGATCGCCTAGGTCACCCAGGGGCTCAAGTTATCAAACTTTTAAGTCGTACTTTTAATTTTCAATGTAATAAGAATAAAAACTCACATCTTTGCAATTCTTGTCAGCTTTCTAATAGCAAACGATTACCTTTTCATGCTTCTAATACTTTTACATTTGCCCCATTTAATATAGCCCATTGTGATCTATGGACATCCCCAATCACGAGTAAAACAGGATACAAATATTATATGGTTCTTATCAATAATTTTTCAAACTTTGTGTGGGTGTATCCTCTTAAATATAAGTCTGACACATTTCCTACATTTGCTAAATTTCACCGACTTATTGAAACACAATTTCACCGTAAAATTAAAACATTTCAATGTGACCTAGGGGGTGAATTTGACAACCTAGCCTTTAAAGCGTTTGCAGACCAACACGGCCTTCTGTTTCGGTTTGCTTGTCCCCAAACCTCCTCACAAAATGGCCGCGCAGAACGAATGATTCGTCGCCTCAACGACATTATTCGAGCTCTGCTCATTCATGCCAATCTCCCACCCTCCTTTTGGGTGGAAGCTTTGCACACAGCAGTTTACCTACACAATATTTTACCTACCAAACGCCTCAACTTTTACACTCCTACCTTTGCACTTTACCTGCGGCATCCCGAATATGAACACCTACGGGTTTTCGGATGCGCGTGTTACCCTAATACCTCTGCTACCCAGCCACATAAATTACATGCACGGTCAATTCGCTGCATTTTTCTTGGGTACCCACCTGACTTTCGTGGCTATCGATGTTTTGACCCAACCACGGGTAAAGTACACATCTCTCGCCACGTGACATTCGATGAACACGTCTTTCCTTTCACCATTCGTCACAACCCAAACACATACAATTTTCTAGACGACACACTTCCCCCGGGCTTTACTTTTCATCGACCCATAACTCAACCATCTGTCACGGCTCCTTACCCCTTTACTTACTCCCGCCGCCCGAGACAGTCCCAAGCCCAACCTACCTCAGCCCCTCCCCAACAACCTTCGGCCCAAGGTCAAACCGGCCACGCCCACAACCCTCCTCCTACCATTCCCAAAACCGGCCCAACCCATCCAACCCAAATACCCACTGCTGATCAGCCTGTCCCACACCCATCTAACATTTCTTCCCAGACCAACTCCCACCCCATAACCACTCGATCCAAAGCCCGTTCCTCCACACCATCGGCCTTTACTACCACTACCATATCCCCAATACCCACAACCTATGACAAGGCCCTTTCTGATCCTAATTGGTTAAATGCCATGCAAGCCGAATTTACTGCTTTACAGGATAATGAAACATGGGAACTAGTTCCTCGACCTACGGATCGTCCAGTCATCAGATGTATGTGGCTTTTTCGTCACAAGTTCAAGGCTGATGGCAAACTGGAAAGGTATAAGGCCAGACTTGTGGTTAATGGGAATTCTCAGACAGTGGGCATTGATTGCGAGGACACATTTAGTCCGGTTATTAAACCGGCAACTATCCGCACAGTTTTATCTCTCGCAGTTTCCCGGTCATGGCCTATTCATCAGTTGGACGTCAAGAATGCTTTCTTACATGGGGAACTTAATGAAACGGTGTTTATGCATCAACCTCCGGGTTTTTATGACAAACGAGCTCCTAACTTTGTGTGCCGTCTGAAGAAGTCTCTTTATGGGCTTAAGCAAGCCCCACGGGCTTGGTACACCCGCTTTGCGTCCTATATCACATCTCACGGGTTTCGAAGCAGTGCCTGCGACAACTCGCTATTTATTTACCAACAAGGTCCATCCAACATTGCTTATCTCCTCTTGTACGTTTATGATATCATACTTACAGCATCCAGTGATACTCTTTTGCGTGACATCATTGCCACCTTATCACGGGAATTTGCTATGACGGACTTGGGACGCTTGCATCACTTCTTGGGTATCAAAGTTTCTCAGCATTCACATGGAATATTTCTATCATAAGCACAATATGCAAAGGATATTATTGCACGGGCATCAATGACTTCCTATAAACCATGCGCTACCCATGTAGACCTTTCGGCCAAACTGATCAGTACCGATGGCCCTCTGTTTTCTGATCCCATGTTGTATAGAAGCCTTGCCGGGGCTCTTCAGTATCTCACTTTTACACGGCCCGACATTTCCTATGCAGTGCAGCAGGTGTGCCTCTTTATGCATGAGCCCAGGGATTCTCATTTTGCTTTTATGAAAAGGATCATCAGGTATATTCAGGGAACTATTGAGTATGGTATACGTATCATTAAATCACCCTCACATTCATTGGTGGCCTACTCTGATGCTGCCTGGGGTGGTTGCCCAGATTCACGACGCTCCACATCAGGGTACTGTGTTTTCCTTGGAGATAATCTCATTTCCTGGTCCTCTAAACGTCAGCCGACTGTGTCCAGATCTAGTGTCGAGGCCGAATACAGAGGTGTTGCTAATGCTGTTGCTGAAGCCACATGGACACGCAATTTATTGCTCGAGCTACACACTCCTCTTCAGCATGCTTCAGTTGTCTACTATGGTAACGTCTCAGCTGTGTACCTTTCCAATAATCCGCTTCAGCATCAGAGGACTAAACACATAGAGAATGACATACATTTTGTTCGGGACATGGTCCGAGTCGGCCACATCAAGGTTCTACATGTACCCTCCTCATTGCAATATGCGGATATTTTCACCAAGGGTATTCCACGGCAGCTATTTCAGTCTTTTTGCTCCAGCTTGAGCGTTTGTCCTCCGCCCGCTCAATCTGAGGGGGTGTCTTAGCGATAATATCATCAGGCAAGTATATCGGCTTACAGATGGCAAACAGCTTGTGATTAGCCTTGGGATTAGCTGGATTATTATAGATTGATTGATTTATTTTTAGTGTAGATTGATCGGTGTAAATCTGTTACCATATATTCGGTTGTACCTCTCCCTATTTAAAGGTTTCCATTGTTGAATACAATTCATTCAGAAAGTTTACAACATCATCTCTTTTATTATTATGTGTAAGAACCGATAGTGGCAACCATAACGGAATGTGAACAATGTAATAGAGGTACGGTGGACGCACCAATAACGCTTTATATACTTATATATAAGTGTCCCTCTCACATTGCAAGCATGATGTTATTTAAAGTTACTAGAAGTTCAAGACTCTAACCAGTATTGTTTGGTCTTTTCAACTTCATGTTTCAAACTCCCACAAGTGCTTGTATGGTATTACATATCGTAGCGTTATTTGAATCATTTCAATTTAGACATATAACATTTTATACAAATAACATATTTTTCACAAGACATTGTTCAAGACTCGAAATTTCCTAAAGTAGGGGAGACTGTGACACCTGTGTCACTTCAACCATCAAACAAATACCAAACTAATGAAATATTATATTTCATACTTAGGATTTGTATAAATATGTGTATCATTTGCACATATCAATTCTTGTTCGATTTCGGACTTTAAATCGCTTTCTCGAAGGTTATACGCGCACTGATGCGTAAATATAACCAGTTTAATGCAACAAACACTCCAGAATAGTGACATAGGCTTAACATACCTTAAATAACCTTTACATAACTTAGAAATAAGTTTTGGAAGGTTTGGTGTGCCGAAATCAAGTTTATTCGCTTACAGGGACTAAATTCGTCAAAAAGTGCATAAGTTTGCATTTTCGCGCATATCTTACGTTCTGAATACATCCGGACATCCAAAAATTTATGTAAGCATTAAAATATTTTATTTTAGTGTTTGGCATAAGATAAATCCATTCGTCGCGCAATTTGGATCGTTTTTCGCGTTCGTGCGCATTTCGTCGTAATTAAGCGAATATCGCGATCATACGACCAAACGAACTGACATCCGGCATATTTTTGAGCATGTTTCATGTCCACAATGTTTAGGCATCATTTTAGGGCCTTAAAGTTCGCTTGACGGGCCTTAAACATGTCGGAATGAAGCTTAAAACACAACAGGGACTGAAACTGTAATTCAGGAAAGTTGTTGCTGGTCTGCAGAGCCCAGGCGGGCCGCGTAGACTTCCTCTGTCTCTTACACTGGCCGCGTGGTCCTCCCAGATCTGCATAGAATCTATTTTAACAGCTGTTTACAGCTGTTATACCCATATTTCCCACTTGCCAATGGTTTTTAACAAACCATGGGCTTAAACTAAGGGTGCCCATGGTTTTGCAAAACAAGGGGCCCATGTGTACGGCCTAGATCGAAGCACGTTTCTCGACGAACGATCTTAGCGGTTGTGCCATATCTATAAATACCCCCCCCCCCCCCAATTCTTTGTTTCAAACCCACAATTTGAATCTGATTTTGGCTCTCTAATTTGAAGTTTATGCTTCATACCTGAGAGTAAATCGGATCAAATCTTGCGGGGACTTTTTGTAAGTATTCTCTCATTCTTTTCATTTGTTTTTAGCGTTAAAGTCAAACTGCGTTTGACTTTCTACATTGACCAGTTTATGGTCAATGCGAAGTTCGTTTGAACTTCATAACGTGAGCATAATCACGATGGTTATAGTCCCTAGCGACTATACCTACTGATTACCACGTTATCTAGGCTCAGTGACGAGTCGTAGTTTCGGCCAAAATGCGTATTCTCGCATATTTTGTAACCAAACTACTTTTAGGTATCAAAACCGTTTGTTTTGATACCAAACCTGTTTTTAAACTTCGTTAAACATGTTTTAACATGTTTAGCTCATCACTTTTAGATTTGTGTTTGTCTAGGGTCGTAAAGGTAAGCGATCTAAACAATCGCTTATACTTTGAACCCAACCCATTTGGTCGATCATTAGGATCCGACCAAACACTCTAGGTGACCATAGTTGTATAGGCAATAACCTTCCGAGGTTATACCTTATGGTCACGTTGTTTAAGTAGTTGTATGATAGGTAGTTTATATGCCTTAGGAAAATTACCAAAATACCCTTTTTACGCATAAATTCATTTTAAGCATATGTAACCTAAATTTTGACATCTAAACTGATTAGGTAACTATATTAGACGTGTTAAGGCATATTTTACTTGTCATAGGACTAGTTAAGCGATCCGAACGCGTTTTACGCAAACGACGCGTTAAAGTAGCATAAGCTACCTAAACGGGTCGTAATGGGTCGTAAGCACCTAGGTTAGATTTCATTTTATTATATAGGCTTTGTTAAACCATATCATATGAGTTCCAATACTCATTTGGTTTACGAAACCTCCTACTATCCCATCTCCCGATTTAGGTCCGGTTATTTATGTAGTTATTTATATAGGGTGCCGTTTGATTCCGTGATCCCTCTTGCTTTGCTTGGTTGTTGTTCAAGACTTCTAAGCACCCTCAAGTGAGTACATAGTCCTCTCTTTTACCCTTTTTCAAACGTTTTGGGGTGAAACACATGTGCCTACTTGTTACTTTCATGCTTTCCATTGTTTTTACATCATATACTTGCTATGTTCATTAGTACACTATTAGTACATGATTTCATTATGTTTTGATATGTATGTTTACTTAACATGCTTGCACATTGTTTTACATTACATTTCTTTTGCTATGTATGTTTACTTAACATGCTAGCACATTGTTTTACATGACTTTTCTACTTTGTTGTACTTAGCATACTTAGCACAATGTTTTACATTGCATCTCTGTTGCATATGTTCTCGTAACATATGGATACATTGTTTTACATCTCTACCTTGTATGTTCACTTAGCATACTAGGTACATTATTTTCATAAAACATGCTTACATTTGGTGTATTATTTGGTTTGTTTAACGGGACTAAATTACATTCATTAACACCGATCATGCCGCTCGGTAGTAGGTAGTGGTACCATAGGACTTGACAAATCCCGTTCCTAAAACCCTAGGTTTGTTTGGGTGGAAGGAATGACCGAATCTGAAAACATTTCCTTTGATAACCTTCACTCTAAGGTTATCCGTCTGTCTCAAGGCTTGAATGTAGGCGTTTAATATTACCGCATAAATGTTGTATCAGTAAAGCATGCATTATTCTACAAAGCATAACTTTTGATTTATTCAAATACTTTGTTTTGTACATTTTTACTTGTGGTTTAAGTAGTCTTATTTTACTTACCATAAATAACTTTTGTTTACACATTACATGGTTTACATTTAACTTGGGTTATACAATAACATTGGACTATTGGTTTAAACATGAACATTTTACTTTGGTGGTTTGGTTTGAGTAAGTGATTTAAGTAACGAGGCGTGTGTAATATGATACAAGCATGGTGGATACGCCACTGGTACTTCCTATATATAAGTGTTTGTATGGTATTACATATCGTAGCGTTATTTGAATCATTTCAATTTAGACATATAACATTTTATACAAATAACATATTTTTCACAAGACATTGTTTTACAAACAACTTATCTTATAAAACTCATTTTACTTGGTTATTCATTTAACCTTACATTATTCTTTTACATATCATCTACTTTATCATCGCTTTTCAAATGATTTATAAAACAAAACATTTTACAAGGATCATGACTGACTTTTGTTAAACAACCTTTTTCTAAACTTATAAGTCATGAATCCTATTTTCACAAAACCTATGTATCTCACAGGCATTTTTATGCTGACGTACCTATTTTCACATGTGTTTCAGGATATGATGCGTAGGATTTATCAAGATACACTTAGGCGGACTTGGGCCTTAGTGACAATAAAAGATGCAAGACTAGTTAATTATGTTATACTTCTTTGTGTGTTAAGACATTGTAACTCTTTTAATCAATAAAACAAAATTTCAATTTTCCATGTGTTATTAAACAATGATTCTGTTACAACACTCCCCGACGATTCCGCCACGTTTTGTTGTTTTACGTGGTCGGGGTGTGACAGACGAATTCCCTGGCAACGGCGCCATTTTGATGACTATCGTAAGGGTCAATCAAAAACCTAATTAAACTATGTAGATAGCGTAAGTAAGGTATCGTATCCACGGGGAATTTGTGGTCAGTGTAGAAGACTTTAACGAAACTAAAATTGCCTAACTTGGGGGTTTGATTAATTGATTTTGAAAACAAGAAAGCTAATTACGAAATTGGTGATCAATATGAGAAAAAGCAAACCCTAGCCAGAATCCTAATTGTTCATTTAACACAAAAACCTGTTTATAAATTCAACACACTACGTAGACATGGTCTTGGGATTAATGGATTTGATTAATTATCAGAGATAGTTTCTAACATTCACCATGCATTCTAATAATCGGTTTAGTTATATCAATTACCCACCAAATTACCAACCCGCTAACAACGCAAGGAAGTTGCCAATACGCTTGATAAAATGACAAATTATTCAAATATAAAGAAACGTTGCACAAATCCAACACAAGTAGTCAAGATTTACAAGTTTAACGAATTCATAAACAAAGTTTAATTAAAAACAACACAATCATTCATCCGGGCGGGAGCTACAAGTGGTTTAACCACGCATGCTCATCTTCGCAGCTTCGGTTGTCATCCCGGGTTGCTTAGATGTCATAGAAAAGCTTGAGAGATGAAGAACGATGCTGAAATTCGTCGTTAGGGTTGCTGGATGTCGGCTTATTTCGGGAATTATGAATGTGATCCCAAAACCTAATACTTGATCAATTTAAATAAGTTTATGTAACTCAAACCCTCTGCGCATCGCGGAGCCAAACTTCAACCCTCCGCATGTCGCGAGACTCTTCTTCTTGACCGACTTCCAATTTCATTGACTGACGTCATTTGATGTGCTAGGCATGTCACGAAAGAAATCCACATACCCCCCGCATGTCGCGGGGGTGGCCCCTTTGACTTGTTTCAGCTTTTCGGCCTTGCATTGATTTGTCAGACCCGATTTCAGCCTTGTTTACCTCATTTACTCTTGTTAGAACCCGTTTAAGTAATCAAACATGAATATACAAGATATATATATATATATGTATATATAAACATATATATTTTACTATATTTAACGCACTAAAACTGACACGAACTAGTATAAAACCCAACTTATTTTAACCCGACATCATGCATTGAGACAACAACAGATAATGAATGAATTGTTGGACTCTTGTTCCAAATGCATTTGTAGGATCCGTACTTAAAGGTCTCTCTCTTTCTTAAATAGTTGATATGACTTGACCACGAAAGGACTACATCCGGTACATAACAGACGAATAACAATACCATTTAATGAAATTTAACGTACATAACGCATTCGAAGATTCTTGCATCACAAAGCCACTGTGTTTACATGCACTGTACAGTGTTCTAATATCACCATATTCAACCATTCTGAACCCTAGATACAAACAAACCAACAAACTCCGGATACTGAAAATGTTATCTAAAGAATTACTAAAATTTATTAAACGGTTGTTCGGTTTTAGACAAAAAAAATTAAAAAAATATATACGGCCCATATAACCTTATACGGCCCGTATACAGATCTTAAAACCAAAAAATTGATCAAACCTAAAAAAATAAGCACATTTGACTGTATAACATTATATTGCTCGTATACACATGTATACGGGTCGTATAATGTTATACGGCCTGTATACATGTAAAAAAAAAAAAAGATTCCACTGCATTTATTTGTGTGCAAAATCATTTTATACGGATCGTATAACCTTATATGGCCCGTATACCCTAAGGGATGTGAAAATAAAATTACAGGGGTGTGTGTATATTATCACCTTATTTTAAATCAATTATTGGTACCTGCTGATTTAAATCAATTATTGGTAATATTTTACTTAGTTTAAAAAACTAAAATAACCTGAAATAATATATAAATTAAGAGGTGAAATATAGTTTTTTATACCAGTAATTTTAAATATTTAATTATTTTTGTATAAAAACCTATTTTAACATCAAATAATAAACAAATTAATAAATAAAAATATTATAATTATAACAAAATTATATGAATTAAGTTTGATTTTATAAGTTTAGGGTGAAATTTATAATAAAATAAAAAAGGGTTTATTTCTGTTTTACCTATTAATATAAAGGACTAAGTGAAAAGAACTTAGATCAAGAGTGTTTAATTTGTATTTTAGTTATTAATTTAAGGGTGTATGTGAAATAAATCCATCATGGGATCGGGATAATGTTCCAATATGGGGTAAATTTGATTTAAAAAAAATAAAAGGCTACGCAAAACGTGTGTTACATTTTGCTTTTCTTATACAAAGTTTGATAAGGTTCAAACACATAGTCTCTTAAGAATAAGAAGTCATATGAATGGTATCAAATGGACTTCGATTGAATGGTATCAAACATCACTGTAACTCTCTTGTCGAACTTTATAATATGAGATTTTAGGTTTTCATTTTTGTATATTTAGCTTGTATATTTTAGAATTTTTATTTAGGTTATTGTGTCTTTTTATTTAGCATGGTTCTATTTTCTTTATTTGCCTCATTGTTTATTTCTGCGACTCATTATGTCTTTTTTTCCTCAAAATTGAATTATACTTCTTAGTGTTCTGTTATATTTTGCGATCAGTTGTCTTATATTTTTCAATGCGCTGTGTCTTTGTATCATTCAAGATTTAGAAGACTTTTAGGATAACTTTACATATATAAAAACATTACGCAACGTGCGTGTTAGGTTTTCACTGAGAAGTGTTATTTTTTCTATGTTTTTGTTTTAATTTGTTGAAAATCGTTAAGTCCATCGCCGTGAATGGCGGGTTCTCTCGCTAGTATACACATATAACTATGTTCTTGATAAGTCGCAGCAGCCAGGTGTGACTAATATGTTTGATATGATAATAGAGTATAGACGCAAATAGAGAATCATTTCAAATACATTTTAAGAAATAAATAATGTAACAGAAAAGTATTTATTTATTTGGGTATTTAAAAATATTTACCTATTTGGTTACTTTTCTATATCCTTTTTGTTTTTTTACCTAATTTATACGTTTCTTTTTATTTTTCTACCCAAAGTAAAACTAGATTACTCACATAATTGGAATCAGCAAAAATATTGCCTATCATTATTTTTTGTAAAATATAACCCTAATAATTTGAATATAATAAAGCTGGAATCTGTGAATATAGTTCAGTTCTTTAAGATTATATCAATTCTTGAATATAATATTGCCTATCATCTCATCACATCACATGCACCTTCGTTGCACCAATATAAAGAAGGCAACAATTATGAATACGTTTTTATTTGTAGATTGTTATTGAAAGTGCAAACTAATAGAAAAACTGGAATCGAAGAACTCTAAACTGGAATCTGTGATGAACCAACGAAATACGGTTGTAATAAAAACCTAATATCAAAGGAAATCTTGTTCTAAACATGATATCAGAATCGTTAAAAATAATAAGATTAACCAAGCCTGATGATGCGCTGTTGCGATGAATGCGCCGCCGGGAGGAACACGCTGGGAGGATGCGCCGCAGGGAGAAAAACCTTCGATTAGGTAACGATGGTCGCCGGGGGGACGCCCGCCAGTTGATTTCGATGGTTCCGTGATTTTGGGGGAGCAGCGATCGGAGACGAACAGTTACGCTTTGTGGTTTTTTTTAACAATAATAATAATAATAATAATAATAATAATAATAATAATAATAATAATAATAATAATAATAATAATAATACTTTAAATCTACCCAAATAGGTAAATATTTTTCAAAGTACTCAAATAGGTAAATAATTTTTTTATCTACACTAGTTTGGGAAAAAATTCAATGAAAGATTGGTAATGAACACAAAAAGATGTTGAAAAAATTAAGCAGTTAAATTATGTTCGAAAAAAATAAATATAAATTATGTTCAAAATCGCTTGCTATAAAGTTTAAATTTGAACATTTTCAAGCAGTTGGTGAACCTAATTAGCCACCTAATTAACCCACTACCTAATGCCTAAAATATTTCTTATTGAGTAATATACCTAATGCTTAAAATATATATTATTGAGTAATAATGCAAGAAACTTGATAGGTCAATATTTTTTTTATCATATGTGAACTGATGAGAAGCTTTACCAGAACTATTTTTCCCATATTTTTTTATACTACAATTGGTATTGTATCCTGTGCGTGTTACGGCGTACTAAACCGAATCGTTCTTGATGTGATAACATGTACATTTGTGGTTTGATTACAACTTATAACACGATCGTGCTAAACCAGATCATTCTTGTGTGATAACATGTATGTTTATAATTTGATTGTTTATACATTAGAAGTCGCAATATGATCTCGAGAAAAATCTATATTGAGAATTGATAAAAATATGTTGATCAAAGAAAAATTCATAAAACTTTTGAATTGTTGTAAAGTAATTTATTAAAGTTCAGAGGTACCAATGTCAATTAACTTAAAAAAAAAGTTTATGGTGTAAAATGTAACATTTAAAAAAAAACAATATCATGGGATGAGCCTAGAACCGGGCTTTTTCAATGTGAATACAACGGAACCATTACACATTGTAAATTTCTTTCCATCATATATAGGGTGGGGTTCGGCTACAAAGTCCGTTTTTCCTATAAAGTTTACAAAGTAATAAAACACCACAATTTTAACCATAAAACACACTTAAAACCCACAAATAACAGAGTGAAGATCACTAAAACAGAATAGTAAGACCCTAACAATCCATAAAAACTTCAAACATTCCATCATAAAACTATGAATATAAAACACAATATCACAATCAACATAAAACACACTAATGTTAGTCATTCGATAATCAATGCCTTATCATCTAAAACACAACACAAAACCCACAAATATGGCGTTTTAGTAACCTTCACTTTGTTATTTTTTGGGTTTTGAGTGTGTTTTATGGTTGATATTAAGATGTTTTATGACTTTTTACACTTTATAGAAAAAATTGACTTTGTAGCAAAACTCTCACCCTATATATATATATAGGGAAAAGATCATGCGAGAACCACCTCTTATTGCGAGAAGACACGCGAGAACCAATGTGAACACAACCAAAAATGCCTAAAAATAGCTAAAAATCACACAATTTTTTTTTTTAATATTTTTTTTATATAAAAAATCGCTACTTTTCGAACAAAAAAAAAAATAAAAAATAAATTTGCCACCAATTTAAGCATAAAAATATTAAAAAAAATTTAGATTTTTTTAGGTTTTTAGGGGTTTAGTTTTTAGCATTTTAGCTTGGGGTGGGGGTTTATGTTTTTGGGGGGGTGGGGGAGGGGGGATTAGGTTTTTTTTTTTGGGAGGGGGGGGGTTAGGTTTTTTTTTAGGTTTTTTTGGGGGTTTTAGTTTTTAACATTTAGCTTGGAGAGGGGGTTAGGTTTTTTTTTTTTTGAGGGGGGGGGGTGTGGGGGTTGGGTTTTTTTAGGTTTTTTAGCTATTATAGGTTGTGTTCAGATTGGTTCTCGCAATAAATAGAGTTCTTGCATGAGCCCCTCCCTATATATATAGGGAGAAGATTATGCGAGAACCACCTCTTATTGCGAGAACCGCGAGAACCAATGTGAACACAACCAAAAATGCCTATAAATAGCTAAAAATCACACAAAAATTTTTTTTTTTGATTTTTTTAATATTTTTTAGGTTAAAATCGCTACTTTTCGAAGCAAAAAAAAAATTGTTTTTTTTTTTTTAAATTTTTTTTTTGACTTCGAAAAGTAGCGATTTTAACCTAAAAAATATTAAAAAAATAAAAAAAAATTAGATTTTTTTTTTAGATTTTTTTTAGATTTTTTTAGGTTTTTTTGGGGTTTAGTTTTTAGCATTTTAGCTTGAGGGGGTGGGGGGTGGGGGAGGGGGTGGGTTTAGGTTTGGGGGGGGGGGGGGGGGGTGGGGTTAGGTTTTTTGTAAGTTTTTTTTAGGTTTTTTTTAGCATTTAGCTTGGGGGGGGGGGGTTGGGGGCTCGGTTTTTTTTAGGTTTTTTTAGCTATTTAAGTTGTGTTCACATTGGTTCTTATGGTTCTCAGAATAAATGGAGTTCTCGCATGAGCCCTCATGCGAGAACTCCATTTATTGTGAGAACCATTAGAACCAATGTGAACACAACTTAAATAGCTAAAAAAACCTAGCCCCAACCCCCCCCCCCAAACCTAAACCCCCCCACCCCCCCCCCCCCCTAAAAAACCTAACCCCCACCCCCCCCCCCCCCCCAAAAAAAAACCTAAGCCCCCCCCCCCCCCCCCCAAAAAAAAAAACCTAAACCCCCCTCCCTCACCCCCCCCCCCCTCCAAGCTAAAATGCTAAAAACTAAACCCCAAAAAAACCTAAAAAAATAAAAAAATAAAAATCTAAATTTTTTTTTTTGATTTTTTTAATATTTTTTAGGTTAAAATCGCTACTTTTCGAAGCCAAAAAACAATAAAAAATTATTTAAATTTTTTTTTTGCTTCGAAAAGTAGCGATTTTAACCTAAAAATATTAAAAAAATAAAAAAAAAACATTTTGTGTGATTTTAGCTATTTTTAGGCATTTTTGTTTGTGTTCACATTGGTTCTCGCGGTTCTCGCAATAAGAGGTGGTTCTCGCATGATCTTCTCCCTATATATATATATATATATATATAGGGGAATGTTCAAATGAAAACCACTTTTTAACGTGAAAACTCTCGAAAACTAACTAAAAAAAGCCTAAAAATCACAACAAATTTTTTTTTCAATTTTTTTTATAAAAATCGCATGTTTTTTTATATGTAAAAAAAATTTCAAAAAATAAAAAATAAAAAAATTTGTAGTATACATGTATAATAATACACATGTGTAGTACACATACACATGTGTAGTATTACACATGTGCACTACAAATTTTTTTTTTTTTTTTTTTGAAAATTTTTTTTATATATAAAAAATGGCTAAAATTGGTATGCAAAAAAAATGGTATGTTTTTTTTTGCTTTTTTAATTAGTTTTCGAGTTTTCGCGATAACTAATGGTTTTCATTTGAACATTCCCCTATATATATATATATATAGGGTCAGAATTTAGAGAAAACGGTAGAAAGTGTGAGAACGGTAAGAACGCTTATTGATCGTCCGATCAAAACAATCTATGGGCTAGATTGGTGCGGTGGCATTTTTCGTAAATAACATCAATTTTATTACGTGGACGCGATTCAATAAGGGTAAAAAAAGGTAAAACATCATTTCTCACATAAAACGCCATTGAAAAATAAAACGCCAAATAAATACAAAACGCCAATTTTATCACTGCGTACTTTTTTCTGTGTTTTTATTTAAGCTCTCTGGCTACAAAAACGCCACAAAATATGACGCCAAACCTTACATACAGATAAATGTTTATTACATTTTTTGTTATAAAAATAATATTCCGCCTAAACTACGCGCCAAAAAAAATTCTATAAATAGAAACGTCTCACCACCATCCGTTTATCACACCAAAAAAACACAAAAAAACACAGTGGTTCCTAATAAAAAATACAACTCAATGTAAAACGCCAAAAAATACAACGATGGCAAACATCTTTTCTTTGATACTCAGTAATGTTCTGCATGAAGTTTCACTGAATGATTTGTTACGTGAGTGTAGTAAGATTTTGCTGCATGAGATGGACAAAATTAAAAAAAGAGGGACTCATGACACCCATATGTCATTCTGTCATCTTTGTTCTTGAACAAGGTTTGGATGATTAGAAGAGACCTATACCAGTGTAAATGCTACTTTGGCCTCGGTGATTATAATGAAGACGACGGGCAGATAGCATCCACCCACAAAGGGTTGATCTATATCTCCAACATCCACAAAGACACTTCAACACATGAACAAAGAAAATAAACCACGCCAAATCCAAAATGCCATTTATTTGTGACAGTTCTTTTAGTTTCAAAAGAAAAAATAGACTGATGACACTGAAGATTTAGATCGTCAATTGCTTCTATTTTGTTTTTTTTTTATTTTCTTTATATCTTGTTTGTTTTGTAATTTCAGTTAATAAACAACAAAAGCACATTAATACTATAATGAAATATATAATAAAACGCCAAAATGAGCAAATGCTTGTAAAACGCCATGATGCCACAAAAACGCCCCTAAAAAACTACCAAACTATAATAAAATTATTTTGAACTACTATTATAAAAATAACGTGAAACAATGTGCGAAGAATATAAAACAAAAAAAGTCCAATCGTTATCTAACCGCAATTGGAAAACAAAACGCCATAATTACAGTCGTCAAGATTAAACGTGTTACACCATAAAAACAGTTGAGTCTGAAAACAAAACACGGTAACTGTAAAAAACAGTAAAATGAAACGACGGAAAAACATAATTACTAACATTTATTATATTAGTAAAAATACTTGGGGAATTAAATTTTTTTTTTTATTTTATTTTTTTTTTCATTCCAATCATCAGGGCAAATTATATAAGAATAGCAGGTAGACGAGCAACAAACTGCGCCGCCATCCCTTTCTAAATTTATTTATTTTTTTCAAAACGCCATAATTACCTGTCATACGCGGGAAAAAAAGTCAATATAAAAGAAGACCATGAGAACACAAGCTCAAACACGCCAAAAATATTGACTAAAACGCCACATATTGTCCAAAACGCCGAAAACTTTAAAAATGGCTAAGGTTATTGTATGGAGGTTTGAAAGGAAATAGAAATGATTAATCATAAAGTTCTCTGATAGGAGAAGGATAAAGGTAAGGACAATCAAAGCCATGCTTGGAATGAATGAAGGTGTTCAGAAGGATATCCTAGCCCTTGGGGTTCCAATGGCCAACGATTGTGAAAGAACCAGAACTGTAATAAAAAGACTGAAGAGAAAATTTCCGGCAGAAGATGATGAAGATGATGATGATATTGACGATACTCCTATACCAAATCTTAGCAGTTAGGTGATGCATGAGGAAGAATGAACGCTTGAAGTGACTTATAAAAACGGGGTGCAATATTCATTGCCAATAGAAGAAATGTTGAAGACAGGGTTGCTATCTATCATTGAACAACTCTGTGATTTAGCACCTTCAAACGATCCAAAATCCAAGGATGCAGTGATATTCAAGAATAGGCTGCAGTAAAGAAGAGACAAGCTAATGGCGTTATACGCAAATCTAAAATTTGATGATGAATCTTAAGAAAGTGATGAACAAAGCGATGGGTATAATCCCGCCTACAGAAGACTATTAGTTTATTTTGATTTTGTATTATTGTAATTTTATAAAATATTAATCTATGTTAATAAATTATTAATAAAAAGATAAAAAAAAACGCCAAAAAATGACATGGAAAAAGCCATAATGCCAAAAAAATTAACTAGGTGACACAAAAAGAATTAATTCAACTAGAAGAAATCTGAGAAAAACAGTAAAACGCCAAGTAATTAAGAATTCTAGATAACGCCAAAATTATCTTGCACGCAAAAAATAAAGCAGCATGTCAAACGCGAAAAACGGGAAAGGAGAAGAATACTAAAAAGACAAAAAAAACCCCTCGTTCCCTGATCGTGCCCCGCGCCACGTGTTGGGCCAGGATGCGTTCTCACCGTTCTCACACTTTTTGCCGTTTTCTCCTGAACTCGTTTCTATATATATATATATATAGGATAAGGATCCGTTAGGAACCACCATTTATTGCGAGAACCGCGAGAACCAGTGTGAACACATGGAAAAATTGTAATTATGTGATATTTATTATAAAACACGCTCCCCCTGTTTCATAACTCTGTTCACTATCCACAGTTTTACTTATTAGGGTTTCAGTCATGTTTCATTCATTGGTTCAAAATATTATATATGTTTACGACGGTTGCCAACGACGTTCAAGTAACTCACCGGAGTTCACGGCGGCGGCATCCGGTCACGGTGTTTCCAGTGGCATTCACAACGACAACCCACCTTTTACACCTTCTACATGGCATCCTCTGATTTATTACGTGTCGATTCTCACACATATGATGTTCCTCCTCATACATTCTCTGATAATCCTCCTCATACATCTGATGCTGACATTGTTGGTCCATCTGCTGATAATACAGTTGACAGTCACAATACACCTACAAATACAGAACATCAAGAGTTACGGTTCATTCGATTCATGACTAAAGTTATTATGTTGACTGTAAATGATGTATATACTTTGTAAATGATATTATATTAAATGATATGAACATGTGCATTATATTTACTCGAACTGGTGTTGTATTAAATTATATGCACATGTGCATTATATTGAAAATTAGACTATGTCGTTGATGTATGGATTCTGAACAATTGCCTTGTGTATGATTATCCAATTATGTACAGAATGGCAGCAAACAAAGGGTCTTGGGTGGTGGACAATTACAACAAAAAAAAGGGAGGTGACTGTGTGGGATTGGCAATGGAAGAACAAGCCGACAACCGGGGAGGCATGTGTGGAGGTTATACAGCTTTTAGCGCTGCTGAGATACATGGCATACTTGTAATTATACTATATTGTATCAAAAAACACGCGTGTCCTTCACTGCGTTCTGTAAGTGTTCCCCTGTTTTAGGGTTTCATCAATTCACGTCGTTCCCAATCCATAATCAGCATCAGCAGTATCGATACATTAACTCGACGACGTGAACCCGCTGTTCATGGTGGCGTACAGGAGTGTACGGTGGTCTCACGACAGGAAAAAACGGTCGCTCCCACCTATTTCATGGTGGAGGCATTCGGCATACTGATTACGGCGACGTATGGCGTCTTTTGATTCATCCCGTGTTGAACCTAACGCATCTGATGATCCTCATCCAACAATTTCAGAATATCATCCTCATACATCTGATGCTGATTTTGGTGGTCCACATGTTATTTCTGCTGTCAAACCAAGTGAAAGTCGCAAACTTGTGTCTACAACAGTTGAAAGTCGACACACCCTTCATGGCTTTGAAATACAGACTCTTGATTCCATCTCAACATCAGACAATGTTATATTATCCTATGGGAATGCTAATATATCTGAACACTCGTAGTCGTTTGACACTACTTCGACTGGTACAGCACGTACCAATACAGAACATCAGCAATTACAGTTCATTCGGTTTGAGACTAAAGGTATTCCATGTTCATTTTATGTAAATTGTGATTTGTTCAATGATATACACGTTTGCAACATGTTCACAGTTATATTATGTTGTAAATAATGATTACTCAAAAAATATATGCACATGTGCATTGTGTTAACTTCATCATATTATAAATTATGTTACATTACAAATTTATGCGCATGTGCATTATGATGAAAAATAACTTATGACATTATATATTATCTGACAATGCACATGTGCATTTTGATTACAATTTTACTATTCATCTGTTCATCATGTTGACCATTATTTATTTATTTATTACTCATAAACAATTACATTACAGCTGCTATATATTCTACGCCTAATGGCACCCCATATTGGATACCTGAAGTTGATGTTGAATCCATAATCATCACAAATAAACTGTTAACCATAAGTACATAATTATGACATGTGCATCACATTACAAACACACCATACACATCACCAAAATAAAATTGTTAAACATTCATACATCGTGCGTATACACACCATATACCATATACCATATTAATCACAATCTTATATGTTTTTCTTTTTCTTTATATAGGAACAATTACGACTTTTACACCTAATGGCACACCATATTGGATACCCGATGTTGATGCTGAATACATCCCTATTATAAACAATATGTTTAACAGTTGGGAGGATGTTGATTCCAATGATACTGATGAAGATGTTGATGATGATGATGATGATGATAAAGACCCCGCATATATATATGAACCCGAGCAATGTAACACCTGTGCCTCCACGGCCATCAAACAAATACTGTATCAATGGAATATTGTATTTCATACTTGGGACATGTATAAATATGTGTATCCTTTGCACATATCAATTCTTGTTCGATTTCAAGCTTTAAATCGCTTTCTGGAAGGTTATACGCGCACTGATGCGTAAATATAACCCGTTTAATGCAACGAACACTCCAGAATAGTGAAATAGGCTAAACATACCTTAAATAACCTTTACATAACTTAGAAATAAGTTTTGAAGGCTTTGGTATGGCAAAATCGAGTTAATTCGCCTACAGGGACTAAATTTGACAAACGGCGAAAGTATGCCAATTTGAACTGTAACAGACATTTCGGAACATGAACATAAGTTAAACACACCTTAAATATCCTTTACATAGCTTAGAAATAGGCTTTGAGGGGTTCGGTATGCGAAAATAAACTTTTGGGTCATTCAGGGACTAAAAGCGTCAAAAAGTGCACAAGTTTGCACTTTCGCGCATAACTTACGTTCTGAATACATCTGGACATCCAAAAATTTATGTAAGCACTAAAATATTTTATTTTAGTGTTTGGCATAAGAAAAATCCATTCGTCACGCCATTTGGTTTGTTTTTCGCGCTTATGCGCATTCCGTCGTAATTAAGCGAACATCGCGATCATACGGCCAAACGAACCGACACCCGAGATATTTTTGAACACATTTTAAGTTCCCTACACTTTAACTTCATTTTAGAGCTTTGAAATGGGGTTAACGGGCCTTAAACATGTCGGAAATAGCTCAAAACACTAACAGGGACCAAAAGTGTAATTCTGTGAAAGTAGGTCCTTGCGCACCTCAACACTCTGAGTGTTACGGTGCGCAAGCAGGGGCCAGATGCAGCAACTCGTTTTAACAGCCTGTTTCCAGCCTTTAAACCCCCCCAGAGGCCAATGCCACTTGTCAATAACTGGTGGGTGGAGGGGGGGGCAAAATGATGCACCATAACATTCCAACACTTGTACGGATGGGATTCGATCACGTTATTCGAGAAACGATCTTAACGGCTCTCCGAAAACTATAAATATCCATCCATCCCCATTGCAAAACCCACTTGAAATCTGAGAATTCTCTAAGTTGGGGTGTTTCATCACCTCATACCTGAGAATACTTGGATTATCAATCTTGCGGGGACCCTTTGTAAGTGTTCCTTCGTTCTTTTATCGCTTTTCTAGTCCGAAAGTCGAACTTTGTTTGACTTTCTGCATTGACCAGTTTATGGTCAATGCGAAGTTCATTTGAACTTCATAACGTGAGCGTGATCACGATGGTTATAGTCCCTAGTGACTATACCTACTGATTACCACGTTATCTAGGCTCAGTGACGAGTCGTAGTTTCGGCCAAAATGCGTGTTATTGCGTATTTTGTAACCAAACTACTTTTAGGTATCAAAACCGTTTGTTTTGATACCAAACCTGTTTTCTAAACTTAGTTAAGCATGTTTTAACATGCTTAGCTCGTCACTTTTAGTTTAGTGCTTATATAGGGTCGTAAGGTAAGCGATCTAAACAATCGCTTATACTTTCGAACCCGACCCGTTTGGTCGATCATTAGGATCCAACCAAACACATTAGGTGACCATAGTATATAGGGAATAACCTTCCGAGGTTATACCTTATGGTCACGGCGTTTAGTTAGTTGTATGATAGGTAGTTTATATGCCTTAGGTAAATTACCAAAATGCCCTTTGTACGCCAAAATTCATTTTAAGCATATGTAACATAACTTTTGGTATCTAAACTGATTTGGTAACAATATTAGACATGTTAAGGCATATTTTACTTGTCATAGGACTAGTTAGGCTTTCCGAACGCGTTTCACGCGGACGACGCGTTAAAGTAGCATAAGCTACCTAAACGGGTCGTAATGGGTCGTAAGCACTTAGGTTAGGTTTCATTTAGTATGTAGGCTTTGTTAAACCATATTACATGAGTTCCCATACTCATTTGGTTTACGAGCCCTCATTCTATCCGATCCTCCGATTATAGGTCCGGTTTATTAATGTAGTTACCTATATTAGGTGTCGTTTGATATCCGTGATCTCTAGCATTGTTTGGTTGTTACTCAAGGACTACTAAGCAATCTCAAGTGAGTACATAGAACCCCCTCTTTTAAATGTTTTCAAGGTGTTTATGTGAGTACATAGACCCCTCTTTTACTGTTTTCCAAACGTTTTGGGGTGGAACACATGTGCCTACTTGTTACTTTCGTGCTTTCCTGTTTTCACATCATATACTTGCTATGTTCATTAGTACATTTATAGTATATGATTTCATTGTGTTTTATGCTATGTATGCCCATTGTGTGCGTACTTAGTACATTATTTTACATTACATTTTATGCTATGTATGCCCATTGTGTGCGTACTTAGTACATTATTTTACATTACATTTTATGCTATGTATGCCCATTGTGTGCGTACTTAGTAAATTTATTATTCATCACATGCTTACATTTTGGTATGACATTTGGTTTGTTTAAATGGGACAATGTACATTCATTAACACCGATCATGCCGCTCGGTAGTAGGTAGTGGTACCATAGGACTTGACAAATCCCATTCCTGAAATCTCGGGTTTGTTTGGATGGAAGGAATGACCGAATCCGAATACATTTCTTTTGGTAACCTTTACTAAAAGGGTTATCCGACTGTCGCAAGGCTTGGATGTATGAATTTTCACAATACCGCATAGATGTTTATATCAGTATAGCATGCATTTATTACACAAAACATAACTTTGATTTAAACCATGTTTTACTTCAATACCTTGTTTTTGTGCATTTTACATATGGTTTAGTTGATATATTTCACTTACCATACATAAACATTTTGACATTTACATACACAATTCATGATTTACATTAGACATAAACATTAGACATAGACATTAGACATGGTTTTCACATAAACATTTTGACATTTGATTATACATAAACATTTTACTTTGGTGGTTTGGTTTGAGTAAGTGATTTAAGTAACGAGGCGTGTGTAATATGATACAAGCATGGTGGATACGCCGCTGGTACTTCCTATATATAAGTGTTTGTATGGTATTACATATCGTAGCGTTATTTGAATCATTTCAATTTGAGACATATAACATTTTATACAAATAACATACTTTTCACAAGACATTGTTTTACAAACAACTTATCTTATACAAACTCATTTTACTTGGTTATTCATTTAACCATACATTATTCTCTTCTTTATACATATCATCTGAACTTTTTGTTTTTCAAACGATTTACAAAACAAATCAATTTACAAGGTTCATGACTGACTTTTGCTAAACAATTTTTTTTTCTAAACTTACAAGTCATGAATCCTATTTTCACAAAACCTATGTATCTCACAGGCATTTTTATGCCGACGTACCTATTTTCACATGTGTTTCAGGATATGATGCATAGGATTTATCAAGATACACTTAGGCGGACTTGGGCCTTAGTGACAATAAAAGATGCAAGACTAGTTATTTATGTTATGTTTCTTTGATTGTCAAGACATTTTAACCCTTTACTTAATAAAACAATATTTCAATTCCCATGTGTTATGAAACAATGATTCTGTTACAACACTCTCCGACGTTTCCGCCACGTTTTGTTGTTTTACGTTGTCGGGGTGTGACAAGCAACCTTGTAGACATTCATCTAGACGTGTAGACATTCATCCAGGCGTCATAAAACATTCAACGATTCTTGATTATCCTATATATAATGACAAATAGTTTCTAAGCATTATTATTTTTGTTTTTCAATCATTTTGCACTGTCTGTATACGTATTCATAGGTTATGATTGTGATCATTATACTTTGATATCAATTACTTATTATACATAAGCGTATGTAATTTCATTATTGACCACCTACCATATATTACCAACATAGTTACTGTTTTGAAAAATGCACATGTGCATACATGTTTATTGTTTCACTCCACATGGTGATTGTTTCAAACAATGCACATGTGCATACATGTTTAATGTTTCACTACATGCTGTTATTGTTTCGACCAATGCACATGTGCATACATTGTGCATACATGAATGTCTTAACTACATGTAATCCGTTTTCCTTTACATATACATCATCATATGCAATGTGGTACCCCATACGTAATAGGGTACCACATACGTAATATGATATGATATATCAAACATTGCACATGTGCAATACCAACATTTCCTATACCAAACAACATAATACATCAAAAATTAACAAACATACCACAAACCTGAACAATCAAATAGATTTTTAACCCATCAACCACCATATAAGACATCGTATATGTCAAACTTCTTATATTAACCGTTATCGTAAAAACTACCCACATATTACCATCAAAATACATCAACACAAAAAAAAACCGTCTTTATGAATTTCATATCCATAAACTACCTACATAACATTCGCATTAGTTCACAACCTCACACCGTCTGATCTTCTTTCCATTTTATAACCATCTTCCAACACCCCTCCTGTTTCAACGAAACACCACTTTGTCTATCATTTTTCCCTGGTATTTTTCATCTGTCAACCTATTAATCAAATACCTCTTTTGTTGTCAATCCATAAGCAGTTTTGAATATTTTTTCCTGCATGCATTAGATAGATTACATCAAATACTTCATGTATGCACATGTGCAGTAAACATATTACATACAATATGTATAATGTTTATGTTTTTAGGTAATAATGCACGTGTGCATATGCCGTAATACATTCATATTAACTTAATCTGACAAAATATGCATATGTGCATAACTATGCACATGTGCATTAACATGACTGGCCTTATCAACAGGTTTGTTTCAATAAAAAAAACTTAACCCTTACCAAATCAAATTTTGTATTACCACCAATCATATTTAACATTAATTAGTAACAAAACTATTATGACAAACAATGCACATGTGCATAACTTTTTTTTTGAAATGTAAATGTTATTCACAAGAAGCCAACCTCCAAAACAGATGCGGTCGAACCAACCACTACAGCAAAACGAAAAACAACAACTCAACACAAGAACCTAAAGACCGAAAACTAGCAGCTACCTTATATCGAAACTACACCATTTTTCCCAACTCACTGACCTATTTTTGGACCGATTCTTATACCATAAAAAACCGACAAGACTTAATACTACGGATAATCTCTCCGGGGTTAACTTGAGTCTCCGAGAACCTTTTATTGTTACTGGCTAACCATATACACCAACTTATCACAAACATAATGCCATGTAAAGCTTCTTTCACCTCTCTATCCATATTGCAAAACTCAGAGGCAATTACGATATCTTTAGCCAAAAACAGAATAAAAGGACTCACCTTGCACCACTGACTGATGTGATACCAGACAGTCGACGCTACCCTGCACGAACAAAGAAGGTGTTCATCTGTTTCATCGCCATCTTCACACAGGCAACATTTCACGTCTCCGCCCCAACAGTTCCGATCCCAGAGTGCAGTCAGCGTGGGAATACGATCTAAAACCGCCCTCCAAACAAAAATATTGCTTTTTTGGGACCCAATTCGACCATTTCACAACGTGTCTGCTGCTGAAATTGGAGCCGCTATACAGGAAGTTCTTGACAGCCTTGACTGAAAAATCAGAGTCATTACCTCCCAATCATTCTCAACCATCTTTGCCATCGGACAAAGTGACATTATTGAGGAGCCCGATCAACTCGTGCCATTCCAGTAATTCTTCGCCAGAGCTTGGGCTTCTCAACATTTTCCAAACCCCCATAAAAGTTTCTATTATCCTAATTGTACCGGTCCGCCACCAGGCATCGCTTCTCTTGTTCCATTCTAAATATATCTGGGAAATGGGTTTTGTGCATAATTGACCTTATTAACCTATTCTACCAAATTATGCACATGTGCATAATTATACGCATTTTCATCAATATGACTGACCTTCTTAAACTAATATGGCAAAATATGCATATGTGCATAACTATGCACATGTGTATTAACATGATTGACCTTATCTACAGGTTTGCTTCAATAAAAAAACCCTAACCCTTAACAAATTGAATTTCACCAATCATATTTAACATTAATTAGTAACAAAACTACATACAAAAAACACATAAATACCACATTACAGATCGTGCTATCACAACAGTCGCCCCTAATACCTCAAAAATTATATACATCACACCATTTTCACTAATGCATATATGAAACGAAGATTTAAGCCTCATATTCACATATAAAAGATCTGAATCGACCATTAAGCGTCATGTTAACATATAAACGTGCAAAACAGAGTGTATAAACTTACAAATTCACGGAATTATGTAATGACGCTGGATATTCCGACAACAAGCGAGTTCATTGGACGTTTGTTCTTCAAATTCTCCCTAATTATGCCACAATCTTCAATGATTCTATTCTTATTGCCCTAATTTCGCATATATGATCGATGATTCTTTTATTTGTGCCCTAATTTCGAATATACTAAGAATAAAGGATGAATGGTAAGATCGAGATGACAGATGACGAATTTCGGAGAATCTGGAGTGACGGATGTGAACTGAGATGATGAATTTTGAAGTCCAGGAGACGAATTTTGAAGTACAGGAGTGTTAGACGTGGGTGTTTAGGAGGAGGCGCCTAATGTCAGGTGTTTAGTAGGAGACGTTTAGGAGGAGACGCTCAATTTCAATTTTGTTATGTATTTACAGTATTGCCCCCTGTTCACATTGGTTCTCGAGATTCTCGCAATAAAGGTGGTTCTCGCATGAACCCTACCCTATATATATATATATGGGACTGCTAAAATGTAAAACAACTTCAGTTGCGAAAATCGTGAGAACCACTTTTCAACCATTGGATCTTGGAGATAGATGGATAAGATTAAAAGTAATTAAAACTAATATTAAATTCTTTTTGTCTTATTATGTTTTTAATATTTTAATGTCAAAAGGGTAGTTTAGTAACTTTACTTTTTTGATTTATTTGTATTTAATGTTTTTTATTACTTTTTTATCTCATTATATTAATTGATTTTTTTGTTAAAAATAGATTTTTTTTTATTAAAAAACATTTTAAAATCAGATTTTTTTTACAAAAAACAATATTTTTAAATATTTTTTACAAAAAAACGTTCTTACGAGCTGTTTTTTACGCCCCGTTTTTTACCTGCCGTTTTACGCCCCTTTTTTACGTGTCGTTTTTACGCGCTGTTTTTAAGCCCGGTTTTTTTACGCCCCGACTTTACGCACCATTTTTTTACGCCGCTTTTTTACGCCCTGTTTTTTATGTGTCGTTTTTTACGCGGCGTTTTTACGTCCCGTATTTAGTCGTCGTTTTTTACGCGTCGTGTTTTTTTGCACCGCGTGTTTTTTTTACTCGCCCTTTTTTTATTCACCGTTTTTTTACACGCCGTGTTTTTTTACGGACAACTTTTTTTTTACGAAAAAACTTTTTTTACGAAAAACTTTTTTCTGAAAAGTTTTTTTTTTACGAACGACTTTTTTACGAAAGTAAAAGGTGTGACAACTGTCAAAAATTCAGGTATCCGTACAATTAATTAACCATGATTAGTGCTTAATGAACGTGCTGATTTACAATTAACTGCTTTCTGGTTACTGCTTTATACATATATGTGCATCATATATTGCTTGACGTCATATCATTATTGTATGAGAACTTTATTTACTCAAATGATGCACGAAGCATAGTTAGCACTGTTATCTGATAAATCAGGAAAATGCTGACAGAACTCAGCACATAGACAGACAGTGCATAGAGACACAGAATGAGCCAGAAATTAAGAACCACACTAGTATAGTGTGTAGGAAAGTGTGGATCACAAAACTGCCTTTCTAAGTGATAGTTTAAGTGCCAGAAAGTGCCTAAAACACACATTGAGTGCTGAATTCAGCAAAATTCAGCATAAATCAGCATTTTAACAATCTAATTTTATGTAGAAACATGGTTAAATGGTCCTGAATGCTTTCCTAATTGTCGGGAATCAAAAGTGTCACAAAAGGATACATAAAGCACACTAAACTGCATAGTTTAGCAATTTAACAAACCAGTAACCAACCGAACAACCGGACACTACCCGAAACATCAAATTTACACTAGAAGCATTGCTTTAACATTACCAATCTAGTTATGGTCCCCAAACATCATAACACCCTATAAAATATCAAGTAACTAAGTAACTAACTATATACTTGAATTTTTACCCTAAACTAACTATATGATTAAACCTACTCTACATACCCCCCCCCCACCTAGTAATCGGCCCACGCCTTGCCCATACCTCAAGATTTTATGCCAATTTAGTAATGGATATTGTTCCCCCTTTAATGATATAAAAACCAAGGGTTGGATAGTTGAAATGGTTTATAAAGGGATATGAAGGTTCATGAGTTCATTTCTCACACATGCTAACACACACAAGCTTTCCTTCTTCCCTCTTGGAGCTCTCGGCCGAACATCACCCCACACACCTCCACCATCATTCAATCTTCTTCATACATTCTACATATATCCAAAGGTGTTAGAGATCATACAAAGCAGCTAGGAGCTTTCGGAAGTTAAAGAACCTCTCTTATTTGCTTTTATCCATCTCATTTCTTCACTTGATCATCCCTAGCCTTGTGCTAGTGGTAAGAGTCTTGATCTTGCTAGTTTACTTCTATTTTAAGTGGTTAAAATAAGAATCATACTTATAATCTTGAAGAACACTAAAGATCATAAGAAGTAAACTTGAACATAAGCATGATTAATGAAGAAACTAAGTTGTTTATGTATTGATTTGCTTGATGATTGTTGTTTATTCATATATATGATGTAGATCATCATATGATCTTGCTAGATCATGATTAAAAAGATAATATAGCAAGATGAGAAAGTAGAAATGTTGAAGGATGATAGATCATCCACACAAAGATCATGAACTTGAAAGAATACATCGATTTCTTGAAAAATAGTGATCAAAGTAAGTTGATAGTCACATAGATCTAAAGATTTAGGGATGAGTTTTCAAAGAAACCAAGTTAAAAATATAAGTTTTACTAAATCTTGGTTCTTACATAAACAAACATTATTTTTGGTGGTTAAACAAGTGTAGTGTCACGGAGTGAACTTTTGACTCACGTGTAGCAACTTAGACTTGATCTAAGTTAAGCTATGTGCCCCAACGATGTAGTGCTTTGAGTGATTCACGTGATGGTTGCAAGTTGTGTATACAAAGAAACAACTTTGTATTGATTACAAGAAGATTTACAAGAGTGTGTAGTACAAGTGTGTTTACTTGTGATATTGTTGGGTGATCTCCAAATGAGACCCCATCATCCTATTTATACTAGTCCTTCCTAGTTCTAGAGAATTCTTAATCTAGATAATTCTTTAAATAATATCTTGGATATTTATAAGTTGATTTCTAGAGCCTTCTTGCAAAATATCAAGTGTTTTCAAGGTGTTTCTAGAGAATTCTTGGCTGAAACTTTGGACAGAATCATGTAGCCCTTTCTGGACCCTTCCGAGCTCTTTCAAGGCCGATCTAGAGTCTTTCGATGGTGCCAAGATGTTCCAGCGACTAGTAGGCTGTTTCAGAAACTTCCGGCCAGCCCTAGATGCTTCTTTAGTGTTCCGGAATCTTTCGGAATTCGCGAAAAAAATTCTGTATTTAGGCAGATCGTGACATTCTCCCACACCTAAATTCACGATGCCCTCGTCGTGACACTTACGTGGTTGTTGCTTTGTTCTCATGATCTGCATGGCGGATAAGGTTTTGCCTCGGTGCCTTGTATCCGTCTCCATGGGTGCCGTGTGAACCTCCTTGTCCTTGATGAGGTAAAAGGTGTTGAGGAATGCATCGGGGATGGCGTTGGACCTATCGAAGAATGGCAACCTGAGCACAATTTTGTAGTCGTCCATGGGAACGACTGAGAAAGTAATTTTGCCCTTCCATGTCTCGATCTTGGCTTTGGCGTCATAGGTTACGTCTTAGATTGACTTAGGTTCCCCACCAACAACCTTCATCATTAGTCCTTCTTTGGTAGTGATCCGCAAACGAAGTCTTTTCGCCTCGTCCCGGGTAATGAAAATGTGACTGGCTCCGGTATCGATTAAGGCTTTTGCTTGTTCTCCGTTAAACTCAAGAGTTATGAATCGAAGACCTTTTGGCTCTCTATTTGAATGACTAACATTGGCTTTTCTCGAGGGGTCATGAACCATTTTTAACGGCTTACTTTGGGTTAGACTTAAAGCATTGAGGACTTGAAGTTGCATTGCTCCTAGACGAGCCTCCTCGCTACCGTCGGCTTCATCATCTTCAGTCCTAATAAGGGCTGTTAACTTAGACTTCTTTGGACAATTGCGTGCATCGTGCGGCCCTTCGAAAATGAAGCATCCACTCCTTGCGAATTGGTTGTTGTTATATCTTGGGGGTTTTGGACCTTCCGTCCTTCGAGTGTAACTTGGTTTTGCTCCCCCACCTATGTCGTCATCAGGTTTTTCGATAACGGGCTTAGTTGGGCGTTTTTCCTTAAGATCGATCAAGCTTTCAGCTATGGCGATTGTTGTAACTAAATCTTGAACGTTGCGACGGTCTAATTCTGTTCTAGCCCAATATTGTAACCCGTCGAGGAAGTGGAAAAGGGAATCCTTTTCCGATAGATCGGGGATTTCAAGGACAAGTGTTGTGAATTCTTTGACATAGTCCTTGAGGGTTCCAGTATGCTTGAGCTTTCTCAATTTGCTCCTAGCTTCGTGCTCAGCATTGACCGGGTAAATTTGTTTTTTGAGTTCTTGGACGAATTCAGCCCAAGTGTTGATAGTGCATGTACCTTTGGTGATGTCTGTGTATCGATGTCTCCACCATAGTGCTGCCGTATCTTTTAGGTACATGCTGGCCGTCTTGATTTTGGTGGCGTCGTCCTTGATTTGCACTCCACCCAAGTATTGTTCCATCTCCCAAACAAAGTCGTCAACCGCTCGTGCTTATCTTTTGCCAAGGAATGTAGATGGTTTTGGGATCTCCACCCTAGGGGTGAAGAGATCGGTGCTGGCTGAATGCACAACTACTTGCTTGTTTTCCTTCACTTTAGCTTCCAGATCCAAGAAGCTTTGGTGACAATCACGAATGCTATTTTCACCTCGTTCCGTAGCTTCGACATTTCCTCCTTGAATAATGTCGTAAGCTCATGGTGCCAAACGCTCATGAGAGACTTGACGTCGTCCTTGAAAGCTTCAAAATCAGTTTCCAACGTTTGTAACCGTTGGAATGCATGGTCGAGTTGCGCACCCAACCCGGTGACCGCTGCCTCGGTGTCGCTGATGCGCTTGACATATGTTGCCTCTCGTTCTTTCTTAGTTGTGCGTCTTTCATCACCCTTTGTTTCGGTTGCCATCCCGAATGAATCGTCCCGCTCTGATACCACTTTGTCACGGAGTGAACTTTTGACTCACGTGTAGCAACTTAGACTTGATCTAAGTTAAGCTATGTACCCCAACGATGTAGTTTTTTGAGTGATTCACATGATGGTTGCAAGTTGTGTATACAAAGAAACAACTTTGTATTGATTACAAGAAGATTTACAAGAGTGTGTTTACAAGTACAAGTGTGTTTACTTGTGATATTATCGGGTGATCTCCAAATGAGACCCCATCATCCTATTTATACTAGTCCTTCCTAGTTCTAGAGAATTCTTAATCAAGATAATTCTTTACATAATATCTTGGATATTTATAAGTTGATTTCTAGAGCCTTCTTACAAAATATCAAGTGTTTTCAAGGTGTTTCTAGAGAATTCTTGGCTGAAACTTTGGAGAAAATCATGTAGCCCTTTCTGGACCCTTCCGAGCTCTTTCAAGGCCGATCTAGAGTCTTTCGATGGTGCCAAGATGTTCCAGCGACTAGTAGGCTGTTCCGGAAACTTCCGGGCAGCCCTAGTTGCTTCTTTAGTGTTCCGGAATCTTCCGGAATTCGCGAAAAAAATTATGTATTTAGGCGGATCGTGACAGTAGAAACACTTGTGTAACAAAAAGATTTCATAAAGAAGTATTTTTAGAAATGATGATCACAAGTTTTAAACATCCATATTCTTTAAAAATGAAGTTTTTAAAGAATCAAACACACTTTAAAGGATAACAAGGCTTACTAATAACACTAGTAAGTTACTACAAATTTTTACAACTATTCAAGTTCATGAAGTAGTAGATTATGCATGATTTTGGCAAAATTGGTAAGTAAAGGTTGTTTATTGTTGATTGTGGATTGATTGTGATGATTTTTACAAAAGAAAATGATATGCTTAAAAGCATGGAAACCTCCATTTTTAGGGGAAACTATGGCAAAATTTTCTAAAAATTTAAACACTTAGAAAAATATTTCTAAACAAATATTTACAAGTGTATTTTCAACAATAAATTGTTACATAATTTTTGGTTACAAAAGTATAATTATTGGAGGTTGGTTTTTATAAATAAAAATGACTAAATATGTATTTAGGAAATATATATTTAAAAGACACCATGTGTGTGATTATTTGTATATTGTGTGTATTAGTGATATTATTTTAGGACATGGAATAACGTAACACATCAAAATACCAGGAACTACAATCCAAAAATATTACCAAAATTTCAAGAAATAAATATACAAGTTATACACAAAATATTGGTGAAACCGAACTATGGAATAAGACTTACAAAATATTCCGAAAATTATTCACAAAGTATATTTTGGTAAATAATATTTTGGACACCAAGGAAATAAAAAATATGATTTTTACAATTACTACGAGAATATATCGTATGTTTGACAAGGGAAAAATATATTATTTTTGCCATATGTGAATATATATTTCTTGAGATTTTTAGAAAAGAGATTATTTTTAAGAAATATATATTTTCTCACACAAACACAATATTTTGAGGTGAAAGATATATTTTCTCAAATAAACATGAAATATATCATTTTTGGAGAAAAATGAGTTTATATATATATATTTTCTAATTTAGACATGAAAATATATTATTTTTGAAACTTATGAGAAAATGCAAATATTTTTGCCAAAATAAAAATTATAAATAATTTTTCTAAATAATATTTATTACAATCTATATTTTTGGAAATATATATTGGGGGACTTTTATTAAAGATAATATTCCGGAAAGATTAATACGAAATTAAGTATAAGAATACTTAATGAATACAATAAAAAATACGTATTCTCATACGTATAAATGCACACCGGAATACGACCCTAACACATGGAAAAAATATACAAGTATAAGAATACGAATACGAATACGAATACAAATACCCCCAATCTTGGGAAGGATATACAAGTATAAATACTTTGGAGTGTAAAGTTACAATAATATTGCTTTAACAATTATTCCAAAATTTAGTAAATATGATTTAAGTTAAAATATTAATTATTTTAATAAATAATTATATGACTTGGAATAATATCGAAGATACAAAGAACGTAACTCAAAGACGCTAACAAATACTAAATCAAGGCACGGCCCGTTCGTCTAATAGACATTAGTACGTTGTAGGTAGTCGTGTTCACCGAAGGAGCTTGAGTTACGATTGTTAAAGACGCAAGACTGTGAGTTCATGTCCCCCTTTTCTTTAAATAGTTTTGTTTTATAACTTCGGGGGTGAAGTACATGTTACAAATTATTACAAACAATTACAATTGGTATGGTTAGCTTTGGAAAGTACAGTAGATCATGTGAATGGATAGGTGCACTCTTAAGAACATTAATCCTCGTGTTAGGACCGAGGGGTATGAGTGATAGATCTATGTGGGTGTAGTGAGCCCATACCCGTGTGGACCAGGGTGGCCCACGAGGTGACTATGCCTTACAGCCGGAGGCCCGGTACAAATCTGCTAGGTTTGAGCCTTCCTACGCCATTACACGCATGTTAATGGCCTTGCAAACCATTAATCGATCTGTTTCCATGTTTTTGGTTTCATACCGGGATTTACAAAACATACACACATACAATGATATCAAAGGTTTATTCATACATACAAACAAACACATGAACTCGCTTAACTTTTGTTGATGTTTTTAAAACTACATGTATTTCAGGGAATTAATAGTGGATTTGGCGGGCGTTGAACGTTTCAAGCTGCGTTAGGAATAAATGATGTCATTCGTTGTTTTAGGGTTTGGTCAGCATGTCTTACTCCTGGACGAGACAGGTCTCCCAAATCCTGGTTTATTTAGTATCTTTTGTCGAGTCTTGTGAACTCTTAAACAAGTTGCATGGGTTGTACTGGAGTTTGAAATTTTATGTCTTAAAACAATGTTGTTATTTTGTTTCTAAACTTAATTTAATGGATGACCATCTACGGTTTTTATCATATAGTTGTTGTTATAATTGAATGTAATGGTATTAAGAAAGTCACACCATAATCACGTTTCCGTAAAAGTCAGGGTGTGACAGCTTGGTATCAGAGCTTCGGTTGTAGCGAACTAGGATTCTTTCTTTAGTCTAGACTACAATCATTAGGGCTCTCACGAAAATGTTTTCACCACATGTTTTCATTGCATACACGAAACGCCCAGATCTAGGAAAATAAACATTTTTACAAACAAAAAGACACGAAGAACATTTCAAGGTTTATGTTTATGGTTCAGTCTGGGAGACTGGGAGGTTCAGTCTGAGAGATTGGGTAGTTTAGTCTGGGAGACTAGGTGGTTTAGTCTAGGAGATTGGGTAGTTTAGTTTGGGAGACTAGGTAGTTTAGTTTGGGAGACTAGGTGGTTTAGTCTGGGAGACTAGGTGGTTTAGTCTGGGAGACTGGTTGGTTTAGTCTGGGAGACTAGGAAGGATATATGATAACATGATTACCTTGTCATTGATTACATGCTTAATGTTAGTAGTTGATATATGTGCATATGTGGTGATTGTTATGTTACAGATACCATGTCGTCATCCGATAGCGGATTATTCGATGACCACGACCCTATTTGTTTCTGATGATGAGATTGTCCCAGAGAACTTTACTTCTTATACCGAGAGTGACCCAGAGATGATGTCCGACGATGATGACGATTTTCAGCCCTTTGCGTTGCCCGACTTCGGAGATGATTTACCGATTGCTGATGGTATCCCGGACGAGGATCCATTTGTTATTCCTATTTCTGTGCATGATCATCTTATCATCGGTCATCCCTATGGTGAGCATGTCGTGGCATCGATCCTCGCTCTTGTTCCCCTCATGGTCATTCCCCCTGAGCATTGGCCATTCGATGATCTTTTTGATGATGATTTTGATTTGTTTGTTGATGGTCCCCTTGATGATGCCCATGGAGACGGAGAGATCGATGAGGACGTTGTTGACGTTCCACTTCTGGAGATCCCTGTTATTGAGATTTCCTCTGATTCTAGCTTATACTCTGTCTCAGACTCTTTTGCGTCTGTGACTTCTTCCGCCTTACAGGCAGTTGGTTTGCGGCGTTACGCCACTGATACTGACGATGATACAGCCATGTCAACTGCACCGTTTCCTCTACATGACATTGAGCCTGGACTTGAGCTTGATTTTATCCCTGTTGATCAGCCTGTTGATGCACCCGCTGATCTTGAGCCGATACTTGCACCTAAGCCTTTGCCTGATCATGATCCTGTACCATTTGGCATACCTGACCTTGCACCTCTCATACCAGATCCAGTTCCTGTACCCGCTGACCCTCCTGTTATTGAGCCAGTCACTCCCCCACTTGCACCCGCACCTACTGATGTTGCTCCTTTTCACCCAGGAGAGTCTGATGTTCATCGTGTTGATCTCCCTATTGTTTTCTTGCAGGATATACCCATACCCCATCTAGGGGAAGGCACTTCTAGCCAGCAGCCTAGTCATTACCCACATGTATCAGCAGCATTCCCTCACATGCCACAGTCTGCAACTTCTGCTCATTTTACTTCTTCACCACTAGATGAGCCACTTAGATGGTTCCCACCTTACACCATGCCGATTTCCGATCCCTACCATCCCTCACCTTTTACTGGGTATACTCGGGATGAGTTACTTTTATCCTTGCAGCTTCAGTGTGAGATCATGAGTCGCAGGATCTTAGAGCTCGAGATGACACCACGACCTTTGCCATGTCCGTGTCAGCCTGCAGTTGCTCCTCGTTCATCACCAACCCCATTTTCACATCCTCTTGCACCGTTTACTCCTTTTCCTGAGTTTGACGCTCCATTTCTCACTATGGAGCAGCGGATCAGTTATCTGTTGCATCACATTTATGATCTTGAGGATGAGCTAGCACATGTGCGCAGCTTACTTTTTGTTCCTCCACCTCCTCCACCACCACCATCAGCATAGCCGGTTTTTGGTTTTATGTAGGTTGCTTGCTTTTGATGAGAGCACCGCTATTGAGATGAGCTAGTGAAGCCTTTTGGAGACCACTTTTTGATTGTATGACTTACGGTAGATTGATAGACAGTTTAAACAAGGGTAGTGTGACCCTGTGTTCCCATTTTTGATACAATACTTTGTAAAACATGTAACAATATGCGTGGTCGGTGATTAATGGAAAGCTCAATCGTAATGTTCTCATTAAATACCTTATTAACTTACATACTCGCATTATAATTGTGTTGCTTACCTGATTGCTTGCTACAATAATTGCTACTACATATACATACTATATACTTCTTATATAATTAAGACCTGACCTATACAATCTTCTTTATAGAAGATGTCTCCTCGAAGGAACACTCAGTTGTCCACAACAGAGGCAGAACTGCATGAACGGATTTCACAAGTAATCGCAAAACATGAGGCCTTACGCTCTGAACACAACAGAAGTACCTCAGGAAATAACCCACCTCATGGTAATGTGTAAGTCGCTTAAGACACATTGCGATACGTTTGGACATTCCATGTGCGTTTGCTAATGCTTCTGTGAATGATGTTGCTTGTACAGGTTGTACTTACAAGCAGTTCCTTGACTGTAAGCCTCTGAATTTTGACGGCACTGGAGGTGCTGTAGCTTTCGTTAGATGGGCTAAGAAAACAGATTCCGTGCTGCGAATGAGCAAGTGTGCGCCAGAGCACCAGGTCACTTACATTTCTGGACTATTCCTAGACGGAGCTCTATCCTGGTGGAACCTTCAGGTTCAGACTCTAGGAGAGGAAGCAGCATATGGTATGACTTGGGATGAGATGAAAGAACTAATGCGCAAGAAGTACTGCTAGAGAGCTGAGATTCAAAAGTTGGAAACCGAGTTCTAGAATCTGAAGATGGATGGACCCAAGATTGCTGAGTATGTACAGAGATTTCATGACCTGTCTCATGTTGTCCCCTACCTGATAGAACCGGAATTCAAGCGAGTCGAACACTTCATCTGGGGATTGGCACCCCAAATTATGAGCATGGTGACTACCTCGAAGCCTCCAACGATCACTGAAGCCATTGATTTGAGCGTAGCATTGACTGAAGAAGCAATTAGATTGAACAAGTTTTCGATCTCTGAAGGGAAGAAGAAAGAGACTCATGTTGAGTCATTAGGAGAGAACAAAAGGAAGTTCTCAAATTTCAAGAAGTGTACCCAATGAAACAACAGTGGTAACAAGAAGAGAGATGTGAATCCACCAGCCGAGGTTAAGACTGGTGCTGCTACTTCTGGTGCTGAGGTTAAAGGAAAAGGATATATGGGCAACATGCCCAAATGTGATGTGTGTCAATTTCATCACGCTGGACGATGCAGAGCTGGAAAGTGTGAAACGTGCGGAAAAGTTGGCCAAGCTAAAGAGACATGCTGGTATGGTGCCGGATGTGGAAATAAAGGACAGAGAGGAAATGGTAATGGCAACGGAAACCGTGGTGGCAACGGTTATGGAAACAGAAGCCAAAGTGGAAATCAAGAAGGTAATGGCAATCGTGGTGGTTCTAGAAACCAAGATGGTAATGGAAACCGCAACCAAAACAACCAGGGTGGTATTGGAAACAAGCAAGGATGCTTTAGTTGCAGAGATGTCGGGCATTTCAAGAGAGATTGCCCAAAGAACAATCAAGCCCAAGGAAGAGTTTTCACCATTAGAGCTAGGGAAGCTCGTCAAGATCCGAACGTAGTCACTGGTACGTTCCCTATCAACCAACACTTTGCATCTGTGTTATTTGATACTGGTGCCGATTATAGCTTCGTATCCCTAGAATTTAAGAATATACTTACGTTAGTTGCCAGTAAGTTAGAAATTCCGTACTCGATTGAACTAGCTAATGGAAAGCTAGTAGAGGCAAACGAAGTGAATAGAGGCTGTGTAATAGAGCTCAGAGAGCATGAGTTTACGCTTAATCTTCTGCCAGTCGAGTTAGGAAGCTTTGACGTGGTAGTTGGAATGGATTGGTTGTCAAGCAACCGAGCTGAGACCATATGCCATGAGAGGGTTATCCGCATTCCACTGGTGAATGGAGAGACAATCGTAGTGCATGGAGAGAAGCATTATACGCCTCTAAGGATTATCAGTTGTTTGAAGGCCCGAAAGTTTTTACAAAAAGGATGTGTTGCCTTTTTGGCTCACATTGTGGATAAAGAAACTAAAGAGCCGAAGCTGGAAAATATCCCAGTGGTAAGAGACTATCCTGAATTCTTCCTCGAAGACTTGCCAGGATTACCGCCCCAGCGACAAGTCAAATTAAACATTGATTTAGTTCCAGGCGCCGCGCCTGTAGCTAAATCACCTTATCGACTTGCGCCATCGGAAATGCAAGAGTTGTCGACGCAACTCCGGGAGCTTTTGGACAAGGGATTCATTAGGCCAAGCTTCTCGCCTTGGGGAGATCCAGTTCTGTTTATCAAGAAGAAGGACGGCAGTTTCCGTATGTGCATTGACTACCGAGAACTAAACAAGTTGACCATCAAGAATCGGTACCCATTGCCGAGAATTGATGACCTATTCGATGAACTTCAAGGTTCAAGTTACTACTCCAAGATCGATCTTCGATCAGGCTATCATCAGTTAAGGATTCAAGAGGAGAGCATTCCGAAGACTGCCTTTAGAACTCGTTATGGACACCACGAGTTTCTAGTGATGCCGTTTGGGTTGACAAACGCGCCGGCAGTATTTATGGATCTGATGAACCGAGTTTGCAAACCATATCTCGATAAATTCGTAATTGTATTTATCGATGATATTTTGATCTATTCAAGGACGAAGGAAGAGCACGAGCAACACCTTAGAGCCATTTTAGAGTTGCTCCAGAGGGAGAACACTACGTCAAAAAAGGCTTACGGCCACACAAAAAAAGTGTGACCATACGCCTTTTGCCACACTTTTTTTTCAACTCAAGTGTGACCAAAGGTAGAGTCATCGTAGGTATCATATGGCCACATTCACGTTTAGTGGCCGTATCAACTTAAAAGTGTGGCTAAAGGGCACCACCATTTCTTGATGGAATCAGACATTTTGAACGATAAGTGTGGCTAAAGGGTAGCAACAGCCACATGAATTTACTGTAAATGTGGTCACTTCTATTATATGGTCACTTAAAAGTATGTTTTAGCCACATCAATTTAAAAAAAATGTGGCAAAAAGAGTTGTTGTAATCAAGCATTTCATTCATTAAGTATGACTAAATGGTAGTAATGGCCACATAAACTCACTGTAAGTGTGGTCGTTTCTATTATTTAGTCACATGAGTTTACTATAAGTATGGCTAAAATCTATTTCTAGACACACAAAACAACTTTGTAATTTTAAATGTGACTATTGTCTAACCTTTAGTCACATATAAAGTTGTAATTTTAAGTGTGGCTATTGTTTAATCTTTGGTCACCGTTTTTTTTTTTTTTTCACATGACGTATGCTATCATTCCGTCACACAAAAAACAATAAAATGACGATAGTGTGGCTAATGTTTATGTAAAGCTACATGAAGTTTTGTGCTTTTAAGTGTGGCTATTGGCTAACCTTTGGTCACATATAATTTACTTTTCTCATTACGTTTGCTATCATTCCGTCACTTAAAAAACAAATTAACTATAGTGGCTAATGATTATGTTAAGCCACATAAAACTTTATATTTTATGTGTGACTATCATCTAACCTTTGGCTACACATATTCATTTTGCACATTACAGATGTTATCATTCCGTCACATAAAAAAACAAAATAAGGATGGTGTGGCTAAAAGTTATGTAAAGCCACATGAAGTTTTATTTTTAAGTGTGGCTATTGTGTTATCTTTGGTCACACATAATATTTTTATCCATGACGTTTGCTAATATTTCGTCACACAAAAATAAACAAAATGGCGATGATGTGACTAATGGTTATTTAAAGCCACATTAAAGTTTATAACTTTAGATACGGCTATCGTATAACCTTTAGCCACACATTATATTTTTTTCCACATGACAATTGCTAACATTTCGTCACACCAAAATTAACAATGCAACCATGATGTGACTAATGATTATGTAAAGCCACATGAAAATTTGTAATTTTAAGTGTGGCTAATGTTTAACCTTTGGTCACACATAATCTGTTTTTACATGACGTTTACTATCATTTTGTCACACAAAATAATAAAGTGACAATAGTGTGGCTAATGTTTATGTAAAGCCACATGAAGTTGTCCTTTTAAGTGTGACTAATGACTAACATTTGGTCACACATGTATATTGTGGTTTTATGTGGCCATTCTCGTACAATAAAAACATCATGAAACATGATAAAACCTAAAACCAAATAATATTAAAATTAATAAACCAAAAGTTGTGCATAATGCTTTCAATTTAAATACTAAAATTTAAACTTCTAATCAAAAACTTTCTACCATTGTTGGAAAAATAAATGATTGTACACATAAAGTAAGAACTAGTTTAGAGTGTTTTCATGTTCTTCTTGCTCCTTGTCTTTTTCTTGATGTCATCTAGCGTTGTGAAACATATCTTTTGCTTCTTTGCCATTTGATTTGTAGTGTTTTGTGTTTGAATACTTGATAGATTTGGTACCTAAAGGAAAAAAACATTAAAACAAATATCAATAGCTAGAGTAATTAATCTTAATCATATATCAATAAAGAACAGACCTTTTGGCTAGTTTTAACAAGTGATTTTGGCCAAGCAACAAAAGTATTTAGTGCATCCCCAACTGTTTTGAACTCCCCTGATTCTACTGGTAAAAATGTTGCTGCTTTTGTAACTCTATCAATAGAAACTTTATAGCAATCATCTTGTAGTGGAACACAATGAATGCTCTGTTTTCCCATTGACAAGTGAATTGTACCATATCCTACACAATTGTTCAAATTTAGAGTATATAAAGTACACTTGTATTTCTACAAAAAAAATTATGTTATATCAACATCTTAAGGTTAAAGTCAATAGAAATGTGTATTTCATAACACATACCTCTAGGACATTTGCTGAATGTGTATTATGTATATTTTCTTGTGATTCCAAATGAGATGATGACCCAAGAAGTGAAGTCTCATCCGTAGACAAAACATCTTTTTTTCTAATTTTCACATTTTCCTAAAAACATTTAATTAATCAAGTTATAGAAAATCAACAAGCATATATAAAAACTATTAAAAATATGAATTTTTTAAATAGTTACCGTTGGTACCATTTTAGATGTGGTAACATGAGGAGTGACTTTTGTTTGCACTACTTTACTTGATATGTTAGAAGTGGTAACATTAGCATTGTCCTTTGATCCAGGATTGTTTTCCATAGAGTTTACCTACAATTCAGTTAATTATGTTATGAAATATCAACAATTACATGGGAAATTATAAAAAAAATAATGAAATTATCATACTTACCGTTGTTGCCATTTCTTTTTGCACTATTTTAGACCCGGTAGCACTAGCATTATGTGTTGAACCAACATGTTTGTCCACAGAATTTACCTACAAAACGCAACAAGGGAGCAAATACAAATAATACCATTCGGTGAAACGAGGACAAGTTCTAAAATTGCAAGGCAGATGTTAAATTTATACAAATAGGTTGCAAGTCTAGTGAAGTGATTTGCAAGATAAGTGACCCAAAATATGTAAATAAATAGCTGAATATATCAGAGATAATAAGTAATTAAGTACCCTGATTCAATTTCAAGTTGCAAATCTTCATTCCACGTGAAGCATTGTTGATTTGTTATATGATGGTTGTGCCCATTTTAGCTCATATTATCATAAAGTTCCATTCATCATTCATGTAACAACAACAAAGCCATGGCCTTATGGTCTAAAATAAAAGGCAAAGGTACACAATTTAGAGGTTTATAACCTGTTAGACAGGTAATAGTGTTATTATTATTATTATTTTTTTTGGTTAAAGTGAACTGTCATGCATAGCGTAGATTTTTATTCTAACACAAATTATATGGTTCTATGTGATCGTTATAGCATGTAGGCAATCATGCGAAATCTTCCAGCATTTAACATGATTAAATCATTCAAGAACCGGCCGGTACGGTTAGGAACGGGTTCCGGGTATAAAAAAAAAACCCGATATGCCCATCTCTAGTCCGCACCATCGGGCTGAATCTGCAATTTATTTTTATTTGATTAGGCCCAATTAACTTAGTTTTTTTTTTTCCAATGGCAGGTCCAATAAAAGTTAGCACAAGTTTGTGGCAAACAATATGGGATCAAGAATTATGAAAGATAATAATTCCTAAATACTTTTTGCTTTAAATTTGCAACAACATACAACATCAAAATGGGTCTGAAAGTTTGCACTGTTGCGGACAGGTGAGTTGTAGGTGAGTCGGGTGGCAGCTGGGAATTTAATTAAATTATCATTCAACATGTTGCAACCTACAACATCAAAATGGGTCTGAAAGTTTGCACGATGCTGCTCAACCTCATGGGTGGTTTTTCCTTGTCAAGCAGGCCTGATCAGTGGACTTGGGCGCTTGACAGGCCGGGTTTTTTTCCAGTTCAGAGTATAAAACACATGCTTCCGTCTCTCACGCATGGTCCAGCCGTATGTGCCCCTCATTGCAGAGCACTTGTTTGTTTCGTTTGGTTTTGCCCGTCACTTCGGAAAATTATGTCACAATGGTGTGGGATTCAACCTATCTTTGCTTTCCGAATCAAAGATATATTGGATTTATAGGAGTATGTGACCAGGTCAAGGCATAGGAAGAGGGTAGGCCCAATTAACTTAGTTTTTTTCCAACGGCAGGCCCAATTAACTTAAAACTAACTGCTTCTTCAAATTTAGAACTTTATTACGACCAATATATGGTTCTTATCAACCATTTACATTTTATTTAAACTTTTTAAACATATATTTTGGTATTCGTTAAATAAAAAAGTTGTATAATGTTTTACAAAGTTTTAAGTAGACAATTGTGGAAACCACATCATATACTTGTACATAATTGTCTATGTATTACATCTCAGTTAAAGGATAAAACTGCATTTTCCAGTTCTTTACGTAAAATTAGTTCTTAGTTATCAGTCATGTAGTTGGGACCATTGTTTATTTATGGCTTTTCATGTGATGTTGGGTGGTGACTTTATTGTCTAAAGGTCTCAGAATGGGCTTATTTTAACTTGTAACATTTAATGATTTGCTGTTGCAGCTTTTTTGTGAATTCAGAATGTTTGAGGAGTTTATAGGGAATGTTCTGTAACTATTTGAGTGATCTGCAAAAGTCTTATAAATGTTCTATTATTTTTCCACCGGATTCTATAGTTACCAATTAGGTTCTTCATCTTACTTATTATGGGTCATGTAGTAATTAGGCCATGGGGTATGGTTCTCCAACACTCAACCATCCTGATCCTCCATCTATAAGCTCCACATCAGCCTCCGTTTTGACCCGATCCCGTTTTGACCCATGACCCAACCCGAACCGACCCTTTTGCCAGGTCTATATCATCTCTACAGCTGCTCGTTTTTTTTGCGCTTTGTGCCTAAGCCCCAGGCGAGGCCTATGCGCCTTGAGTGCGGCTAGCGCCTTTAATAACTATGATTATAAGTTTTAAACTTCAAATGATTCTCGAAAACTGGGATGGCCTATTTCAACAGCTTATCTGTTTATTGTTTATGTGGATCTGCCTATTTTAGGCTGAAGTAAGTTGTTTTCTATTAATACTTGTACTCTCTTTCTGATGGTTTGTTTCGATTGCCTCAGCCACACTTTATGTTACCTCGTTTATTACACTCTACATGTAAAAAAAGGAGTCTCTAGAGCCGGGTTTCTATAAGCAGTTTAAAAAAGCAAAATCCCAAACACCCCTCATATTAGTACATATCACACACCAAACCACCCTTTCTGGTTTCAGAGGACAGTAATCTAAGAGAATTACAAAATAACTTCCAAGCAAACACAATAATGAACAAAAAAACCAATAACTGAAACTGAAAGAAGACAGAATGCATAGTAAACCTCGATCATTATCACAATTTCAAATGATGCTCAGAAACAATCACCCAACCAATTATAACTCATGTCAAACATATTCACGTATAACTTGAAATTTTCACCTAATCAACTAACTAGAACTAAAATTAACAACAAACGAGCATTATGAATCACTACAAATCTGAAACTAACTACAAATTTTCACCTAATTAGATAACTAGAACTAAAATTAACAAAAAACCGATCATAACAAATCACTACAAATCAACAATCAAACACATGAACTTCGGGACGAATGTCATAATTTTCACGAATCTGTGGAGTTTTATCAATAAATGCGAAGAAAATAGGGTTCTTGCACTTTACCTTAATCACGTCAGTCCTTCGGTTTGCGTTCAATTAGAGGAGAGATCAGATGGATTCAATGGAGATGCTTCGTGTCTGGTTTCTTTCTCTCTTTATCGTAATGCCAAAACAAGCTGATTAAACAAAAAGATAAGAGGGGGTATCAGTACGAGATCTGGGGATGAATTTTGGGAGAGGAATCATTTAGGGTTAAAAGGAAAATATGGGGAAAAGTAAAAATAACATGTTTTAGGAGGGAGACACAAGAGACGAAAGAAGAGGGAAATTAGAATTTTTTTGGGAAATGGTGGGAAACTAAAATTAAAGTTACATTTTTTCATATATTACACAAAATAATAATAGAAAATTATATTATATTTATGTTACGTTTGAAAAAATTGTGTTGTGTATGAAAATCATGCTATACATATGAACCCGAACACGACCCGACCGAATTTAAGTTATACAATCTTCTGTTAATTTCTCTTTTAAGTTATAATTATAGCATAAAATACACGCCTAAATTATTTTATAACATAAAACGTATTGTTAAAATATATAATATAATATAAATGGGTTAAACGAGTCAACCCGATAACCCGACTGGTTTGACCTGAACCCGACCTGTTGAGTTGAATGGGTCCACGGGTTCAACCTGAAACTGACCCAAACCCGTTTAGACTAAATTTAAACCCGTGAATTCTGTTTTAGGTTTGTGTTATTTATCGGGTCATGTTAGAATTCACACTCTACTCACTATAGCATTCTAACAACTAATTCACCTTCATTGGCCCTGATTAATCGTCATTTAGGTCAACAACCCTAACTGACATTCATTGAGGCTAATTGACCATCATTGTGCTTAACAACCCTAATTGGCCATCATTGAGCTTAACTGACATTCATTGGGTCTAATTGACCATTATTGAGCTTAACTGGCCATCACTGAGTCTCAACAACTTTAATTGACCTTCATTGAACCTAGTTTACCATCGTTGGGTCTAATTGACCGTCATTGGGCGTAATTGACCATCATTGAGCTTAACTACCCTAAGTAGCCTTCATTAGGCCTAATTGACCTTTATTAAGCCCAGCTAAGTATCATTGAAGCTAGCTGACAATCATCAGACCTAGTTGATTTTCATTGGGCCTAATTGACCATCATTGAGCTCAAAAACCGTAATTAACCATCATTTGGCCTAAATGGCCATCATTGGGTCTATTTGATCACCACTGGGCTTAACTGCCATCACTAAGCCTCAACAACTTTAATTGACCTTCATTGAACCTAGTTTACCATCGTTGGGTCTAATTGACCGTCATTGGGCGTAATTGCCCATCATTGCGCTTAACTACCCTAAGTAGCCTTCATTAGGCCTAATTGATCTTTATTAAGCTCAACAAAACTATCATTGAAGCTAACTGACAATCATTAGACATAGTTGACTTTCATTGGGCCTAATGGGCCATCATTGAGCTCAAAAACCGTAATTAACCATCATTTGGCCTAAATGAGCATCATTGGGTCTATTTGATCTCCACTGGGCTCAATTGGCCATCACTGAGCCTCAACAACTCTAACTGACCTTCATTGAACCTAGTTTACCATCGTTGGGTCTAATTGACCGTCATTGTGCCTAATTGACAATCATTGAGCTCAACAACCCTAACTGACCTTCATTAGGCCTAATTGACCTTTAAGAACCCAAATAACCATCATTGGGCATGAATGACTGGTTCTATTGAAATCAAACAATACATAAACCAAACTGTTTATAAATTAGTTATTTATATGTAATAATTTTTCTTAATAATTTGTTATTTATCTTTGATTAGATTTAAAATTTTAATTATATAAAAAAAGAAAAATAATTAATGGTTATAGATAATATAAAAAAGAAAAAAAAAATTATATACATATATATGAATTAAACTTGACAGAAAGAATAGCGAATTTAAGAGCAAATTAAAGGAATTAAAATTTAAAAAAAAATCTAAGAGCAAATTAAAGGAATTAAAATTTCAAAATTACCCAAAACCGGGCATAAACGAGGATCGAACCCTTGACCTTAAGTTCGTGTGCACCCGTCCCTTCTACTAGGAGAAGTGTCTACTGTCTAACCCGGTGGAATAGTTGATTTTAATTCCTTTTATACTGAATCTTGTGAACTTCATTAACTGCAGTTCAGTGTTCCAAATTGAAGGCCACCTGAATCCTTCAGGTAATGTATCAGTTTTTCGGTTTGCATTCATAATGAAATTGGTCTTGTAGTCGCTTTTGTAATTGAAAATGATATTTATGTATATGGGAAGATAGGGAATCTTTTCGACCCGAATTGTTTCGACACGAACCGTTTCAACCAGTACTGTTCCCACCCGAACTACTTTAACGGGTCAAAATAAAACAAACTTAACACATCAAAATACAACAATTTAAAAATAGCAATTAAACAGGTAATAATATAGCATTTTAAACTGAAACGGGTCAAACACGCCAAAATGTAATGAATTAATATTTGTAAGGGACAAATATAGCGAATTAAGTTTTATTGGGTAATATATGTACAAATCAAACAATCTGCAAACACAACAGAATTAACATAGCTCCAAATAATCTCAAGATACATAGCAGACCATAGAGTTGAGCTGAATAACACATGCTGAAGCTGGTCAATTTGGTACTACCCTCCGAGCTGGTCAATTTGTTACCCTCCGATTTCTTCGGTGGCACAATGCAACTACGAATACAAAATGTGGGAAGTTAATTAAACAAAAATGTGAAAAAAATGAAATAAGAAGGTAAGCGTGGTAAAAGGACACACTTGATGTAGTTGTCGTGAACACCAGCACGACATTTATCATTGCTGGTTCCCAGTTTTGAGCTTCCATAGAACTTTCCAAATGCTCCTGTAAACTGAAAATCAGTTGACAAAATGTTAAGATACAAAGCTGAAGTAAGTCAGGCAAAATAGGTAGGTAGTCTGGTCAGGTAACTGGTCAAACGAGTTGACCAAAATAGACTCTGGGTTATAATAAATCGTTCTAGGAAGAAAACAAACAACAGCGAAAATAGATTAGGGAAACATTACCTGATAAAAATGCGGTTCGTAACCGTTTAAATTAAAAGAACAGCGAAAACAAGGCAGAATGATAGAGAGGATGCTGACCCACATCACGGAGAGGCAGATCTCGCAGTACTACACTTTGCTTTTAAATTTAAAACTTTGCTTTTAAATTAGCAACTTAAGACACCTTAGCATCGCATCGCATCACTTCGCACATTAAAATTTACATGCAAATTCTCAAATCGTTTCAGATTCAAAACGTTACTTAGGATAGCTTCAACCGTTATCACGCTGTTTCTTTCTTTCTACCCTTCTGTGTTCAACCGCCATCACGCCATTTCTTTCTTTCTACCCTTATGTGTTCAACCGTCTGTTCATTATCAACGGCATGAGTACCCTATTTTGGATGCCTAAAGCCCAAGCCTCAAAATACTTGGGCTTGGGCCGGCCCTGCCAGTGTTCAGAAACGGATTGGTCAGATCAGTTGGACCAGTAACTTTTAGAATATACCAAATTTTAGAAAAATCATATGGACTTTATCTTTTATGCGGATAAATTAATGAACAAAAATAATTTCAATAGTCAGTAATTATTTTCAAAATGGAATCATCCTTAAAGATAAAGAGAAAGTTACCATGACAAATAACGAGAGAGTTGAACCGTGGAAGATGGGCTTCGAACTCCGGGGCAATAAACATGAAAGCTCAAAAGTGCGATAATTGCAACGACTACAAGAGCTGCGGTGCCTGAATGGCTGGGATATGCGCATCCTATCCCGTATATGTCCTTAACCTCATCAAGCTGCATGTGAATTCATGCATGTATAATCAGTACATGTATGCATATGTGTATGTGTGTCTGTGTGTGTGCGCGCACATGTGTTTTGTGTGTGATTGTTTGATGTGTTTGACCTGGAGCTTTGTCGCTTCGGCAACAAAGCCAAGAGCAGCTGATAACAAGCCGATGGTTGCAACAGCGGCATTGGTTTTAACTCTCGAACTTTGTTGATCATGGACATCCATGCTTATACTTTAAGAGGCTTATTAAAATCTTGAGTGAAAGACGAAGTTTTACATGTAATTATTTGTGCATATAAATACATGTGTTTCATCTAGTTAATGATGTTTGTTTTGTCCCTCTATGTACGGATTGTAGTGTTTGATACCATTGATAAATGAGTAAATCCATATGTTTCTTGTTATTTTCTTGGAGTACACAAAACATGTCAAAGAAGCAAAAGAGGACATCTATTTACGACAAAAAAAAAAAAAGAAGCAAAACAAGACATCTATTTACGACAAAAAAAAACTTCTAAAGTAATATGAAAATACCTGATATAAGGGTACACGGGCTGGAAGCGGTAAAGGGTGCGGCGAACCTCTTTACTGTGCGGGGAACACCGCCGCCGTTGATGTTTACCCCGGGTGGTTGAGGGATTTGGGCAGGGGCGGCTCAACGTCTTTTGAGACCTAAAATAAGATAAAATTTTGAGGCCCTTATGAATTAAGTGCTCAACTACAAAGGTATAAAAGAGCTTCTAACAAAATAGATAAAATCATGTGTTCAAGCTATCCTAGTATTAAGGAGGGGCTCGTTATTTATTTTATTGGAACTCAAGGAGGGGCTCGTTATTTATTTTATTGAAACTCAAAACAAAGAAATCAATTTTGAGTTTTGAGACTACAAAGCAAACTCAACAACAGGAGTTTTTGTTGGTTTCCATGCTCAATCTAGTTTTTATAGCTTGTAAACCCAAATACGAATGCATCAGCAAAATTTCTAATATATATAATGTAATATGTAAGATGAAATGAGGGCCTTGTAAAAAGTGGTGGCCCTAAGCCACCGCTTCACTTAAATGGAGCTAGAGCCGGCTTTGAACTCGATATTCCTAATCGATAACCCGCCGCAACGGGCGGGTAGGCGTCAACTCGTTATATATACAAAAATAAAATTTTGTTTGGGATTGTTTACGCTCGCGAGCTGAATTTACCTAACCGAAATATTTTCAGTACCGATTCGGTACCAACTTTTGATGTTTTCGGTACCGGTTTTTACCTTCAAATATCGATACCGAACCGTACCGTACCGGGTTTTTTCGATACCGGTACCCGTTTTTGGACATTTTCGGTACGAACCGTTGGTACCGAGCTCATCCCATCGACTGGTTACCCAACCCGCCCAACCCACTTTGCTTAAGGAAAGCAAAGACAAACATTCGTTGCTAAAATGGAGAAGGAACACTAACCGAAAAAACACTTCCGTTGTTATTCCCGATTCTAGTTACCAACTTTCCATCACTCCAAGTACCTCCTCCACCCTGTTAACCACAAGTCTTTAAATAAGAAAGATTTAAATAAGAAAGATAAAGAGTCCAATAATAGTGTTCTAACTTTTGCAATAATATGTAATGCAACAAAAATAATGCAATAACGAATAACGAACTGTAACCTCGCCAAAACAAAAGTCGCTTTCTGATTGTAGCATTTTTCTGATCACCAAAGCACCAATATCACGCCCACGTTTCTCTACGGGTTCCCTCTTTCCATCAAAGTAACATCAACGCCAAATTCTACAAGTACAATAGACGCAAACAAATCTGCGGGGCCGCTGCCCACAACTGCAACTTTTGGCCTTTTAGTAATGGGAAGTTCATGCATATACAAAATTAGATTATGGAAACATTGTCACAACAACTTAGGCCAAATACAAAATCAATCGTGAAATAAGCAGATGATCAAGTTGGACATTTTTTGGGTATTAAACTTCTTATTCTAAGAGAAGATTGTACATTTAATTACTATTTTCAGTTCCGAATGCTAGACATAATAAATAAACAATCCAAGTATTATGAATTATGTTGAGATCGCACTAATGGTGAGCATAAAGTCAAGAATCACCAAATTAAACTGTTTTAGACGAGTCGGTATTTGTTCCATTGATTTGTTCCTATTCAGGTTCCAACTTGTTTCTTATTAATGTGCACTTGAAAACATTGACAGACTGACTGGTGGTTGTACCAGCACCATAAAGTCAACACTGTTTCCTTTTGGGGCTCACCATGGGAGACCTCTCCTAATAATGTATGAATCCGACAACTTGAGGATGTAATTGGTGACCCTTTGTAGAAAAAAGTGTATGCTTATAGAAACATTGACTTGAGATGATCATCTCGATGACTTTTCTTCAGCAGCAAACTGTTTCCTGTTCTGAAATTTAACATTCTAACCTAATTAGTTATCAACTACTGGTAAATAATAACATATACCTGTGCTGAAATTTATTCAGCAGAAAACAGTTTCCCAATAGCTGGACAATCAAGCTTCACATTCCCATTCTCATCACGCACAACCGAATACGAATTGCTGATGTAAGCATCCGACTTCGTTGTAGCAGTTATTTCCATCAATTTCAGTATAAAAAAAATCCAAACTTTCAAGATTCAAACAATCGAACACCTTAATTCTTTGTTTAAACGTTAATCGATGATATTCAAGCTGGATACACTGCGAATCGGTCGAAATAGGGATGAACTTAAACATAATAAAGTCAGAGGGTTGAGTTTTGATGAATAATTTCGGAATTTAGGGTTTCTTTTTTTTTTTTTTGACATTTGAGGTAATGAAATTGAATTAGGGTTAGAGATTTAGATGAGAAAGTGAGTTTGAAAAGAAGAGCAGAGACCGTGTGAAAATTGGAGGACATGAGAAGAGCATCTTCATGATATACTGTAGAGTTACTTGTTGCAGACGAAGGTACCGGAGCCGAAGGATGGGGCAGTGATGGGCAAGTAAAGATGGTCACATAATTAAAGTGTGATGGTAGACAACCTATGGTCACGTTTTTTGTTTTGCGGTCATCATCAATAACAGCCACATATAAAAAACTTATAACTGGCTAGTAAATAATATTGTTTGGTCACATAATTAAAAACCTAATGTGGCATTTAGTAACATTTAACCACACTTTTCTATTGTGGCTAATGATTGTCACATTTGTTATTAAAAGTGTGACGAAAAGTGTCTAAAAGATGTTTTTCCGTCACATGAACTATAAAATCAAACAAATATCGTGGCAATATGTCACATTTGGACACACTTTTTGAGGTATGGCTAGACTGGCAAGTAATTGTCACATTTTTTTAAAAAAGTGTTGCTAATTGTTTTGAGTTGTCATACAATAGTCACATTAATAATAAAATGTATGGCTAAAAGTAGACTAGAAGGTTTTGAAATGTCATTAATGATCTTTAGCCACACATTTATTTGATAGTGTGGCATGACGGTTTTTGAAAAAGTGTGGCGATAGGTCATATTTGGCGTAGTGGAATCGGTAAGCTAAGTTCTCGAAGTGCGAGTTCTGGCTGCGTGAGGTACAATTCCTTGGTCATATAGTGAATGAAGATGGAATCCATGTGGATCCCACCAAGATCGAGGTGATTAAGAATTGGGAGACCCCAAAGATGCCAACCAAGATCTGTTAGTTTCTAGGTTTAGATGGGTATTATCGCCGATTCATTGAGGATTTTTCGAAAATCGCTCAACCACTGACCTCCATTACTCAAAAGGATAAGAAGTATGAATGGGGAGATAAACAAGAAGAAGCTTTTCAGTTGCTTAAAAACAAGCTTTACGATGCACCTATTTTATCCCTACCCGAAGGCACCGATGACTTCGTGGTATACAGTGATGCCTCGCGTAAGGAATTAGGCTGTGTGCTAATGCAGCGACAGAAGGTTATCGCTTATGCTTCGCGCCAGTTGAAAGTTCATGAGAAGAATTACACCACGCATGACTTGGAGTTAGGCGCAGTGGTGTTTGCTTTGGAGATCTGGCGACATTATTTGTATGGCACCCGATGTACGATCTTTACTGATCATAAGAGCCTTCAGCACATATTCGATCAGAAAGAGCTTAATATGAGACAACGACGATGGGTTGAGTTATTAAACGATTATGATTGCGAAATCAAATATCACCCAGGAAAGGCGAATGTGGTGTCAGACGCCTTGAGTCGGAAGGAGAGGATTAAGCCCATAAGGGTTAGGGCTTTAGAAATGCTCATTCAAACAGACCTCTCGTTGCGCATTTGTGCTGCACAAAGGGAAGCTCTCAAGAAGGAATACTTGAAGGATGAATATCTCCGTGGGATGGAGAAAAAGTTGATGCCCAATGAGGAAGGAACCTTGTGTTTCATGGGATGAATTTGGTTCCCCTCTTTGGAGGTCTTAGAGATGTGATCTTTGATGAAGCTCATAAATCAAGGTACTCGATCCACCCAGGATCGGATAAGATGTACCAAGATTTGAAAGATTTCAACTGGTGGCCGAGATTAAAAGGTGATGTTGCAACTTATGTTGGAAAATGCTTGACTTGTGCCAAAGTGAAGGCCGAGTATCAGAAGCCTTCAGGTCTTCTGAAGCAACCTGAGATACACATGTGGAAGTGGGAGCAGATCTCGATGGACTTCATAACTAAGTTGCCAAAGACTCCTAGAAGTCATGATACGATTTGGGTAATCGTAGACCGTCTGACAAAATCTTCGCACTTTCTGCCAATCAGGGAAAAGGATAACACGGGTAAGCTAGCTGAGCTGTACCTAAGAGAGATAGTCGCACGACATGGAGTGCCTATCTCGATTATATCTGATAGAGATGGGAGATTTGTGTCAAGGATTTGACAATCTTTTCAAGAAGCGTTTGGTTCACAGCTAAATTTGAGCACCGCATTTCATCCACAGACGGACGGCCAAAGTGAGAGAATGATTCAAACGCTTGAAGATATGCTACGAGCTTGCGTAATGGACTTGGGTGGCAGTTGGGACACTCACCTTCCTTTGGTAGAGTTCTCCTATAACAACAACTACCATACAAGCATTCAAGCTGCACCGTTTGAAGCTCTTTACGGAAGAAAGTGCCGATCACCGCTATGCTGGGTAGACGCAGGTGAGAGACAGCTGGTTGGTCCTGAATTGGTCCAAGAGACGACAGATAAGATCATACAGATCCAAGAGCGCATTAAGGCGGCTCGTGATCGACAAAAGAGCTATGCGGACCAAAGAAGGAAACCTTTAGAATTCGAAGTGGGAGATATGGTTTTGTTAAAAGTCTCACCTTCGAAAGGTGTGGCACGCTTTCGGAAGCGTGGAAAGTTAAACCTGCGATTTATCGGACCATTCAAAATCCTAGAAAGGATTGGCCCTGTGGCTTACAAGTTGGAACTACCAGCGAAACTTAATGGCGTTCATGATACATTCCATGTATCTAATCTGAAGAAGAGTCCAACTCAAGAAACAGTGATCATACCTGCCGATGGAGTTCACATTGATGACACACTCCACTTTACCGAAGAACCTGTTGAGGTTACTGACTGGAAAGTTAACAAGACTCGGAGGAGTAGTGTTAAGCTTGTCAAGGTTAGATGGAACGCGCGTCATGGCCCATAGTTTACTTGGGAGCGTGAGGACCGCATGAAAGCTAAGAACCCACATTTATTCCCTAACACCCCTGCAGTTAGTAGTAGAGCTTAAAATTTCGGGACGAAATTTTCTTAACATGGGGAGAATGTGACAACTGTAAAAAATTCCGGTATCCTTACAATTAATTAACCATGATTAGTGCTTAATGACCGTGCTGAATTACAATTAACTGCTTTCTGGTTACTGCTTTATACATATATGTGCATCATATATTGCTTGACGTCATATCATTATTGTATGAGAACTTTATTTACTCAAATGATGTACGAAACATAGTTAGCACAGTTATCTGATAAATAAGGAAAATGCTGACAGAACTCAGCCCATAGACAGACAGTGTATAGAGACACAGAATGAGCCAGCAATTAAGTACCACACTAGTATAGTGTGTAGGAAAGTGTGGATCACAAAATTGCCTTCCTAAGTGATACTTTAAGTGCCGGAAAGTGCCTAAAACACACATTGAGTGCTGAATTCAGCAAAATTCAGCATAAATCAGCATTTTAACAATCTAATTTTATGCAGAAACATGGTTAAATTGTCCTGAATGCTTTCCTAAGTGTCAGGAATCAAAAGTGTCACAAAAGGATACATAAATCACACTAAACTGCATAGTTTAGCACTTTAACAAACCAGTAACCAACCGAACAACCGGACAATACCCGAAACATCAAATTTACACTAGAAGCACTGTTTTAACATTACCAAACTAGTTATGGTCCCCAAACATCATAACACCCTATAAAATATCAAGTAACTAAGTAACTAACTATATACTTGAATTTTTACCCTAAACTAACTATATGATTAAACCTACTCTATATACCCCCCACCCCTACCAAGTAATCGGCCCACGCCTTGCCCATACCTCAAGATTTTATTCCAATTTAGTAATGGATATTGTTCCCCCTTTAATGACATAAAAACCAAGGGTTAGATAGTTGAAATGGTTTACAAAAGGATATGAAGGTTCATGAGTTCATTTCTCACACACACTAACACACATAAGCTTTCCTTCTTCCCTCTTGGAGCTCTCAGCCGAACATCACCCCGCACACCTCCACCATCATTCAATCTTCTTCATGCATTCTACATATATCCAACGGTGTTAGAGATCATACAAATGAGCTAGGAGCTTTCGAAAGTTCAAGAACCTCTCTTATTTGCTTTTATCCATCTCATTTCTTCACTTGATCATCCTTAGCCTTGTGCTAGTGGTAAGAGTCTTGATCTTGCTAGTTTACTTCTATTTTAAGTGGTTAAAAGAAGAATCATACTTATAATCTTGAAGAACACTAAAGATGATAAGAAGTAAACTTGAATATAAGCATGATTAATGAAGAAACTAAGTTGTTTATGTATTGATTTGCTTGATGATTGTTATTTGTTCATATATATGATGTAGATCATCATATGATCTTGCTAGATCATGATTAAAAACATAATCTAGCAAGATGAGAAAGTAGAAATGTTGAAGGATGATAGATCATCCACACAAAGATCATGAACTTGAAAGAATACATGGATTTCTTGAAAAATAGTGATCAAAGTAAGTTGATAGTCACATAGATCTAAAGATTTATGGATGAGTTTTCAAAGAAACCAAGTTAAAAATATAAGTTTTACTAAATCTTGGTTCTTACATAAATAAACATTATTTTTGGTGGTTAAACAAGTGTAGAAACACTTGTGTAACAAAAAGATTTCATAAAGAAGTATTTTTAGAAATGATGATCACAAGTTGTAAACATCCATATTCTTTAAAAATGAAGATTTTAAAGAATCAAACACACTTTAAAGGATAACAAGGCTTACTAATAACACTAGTAAGTTACTACAAATTCTTACAAATATTCAAGTTCATGAAGTAGTAGATTTTGCATGATTTTGGCAAAATTGGTAAGTAAAGGTTGTTTATTGTTGATTGTGGATTGATTGTGATGATTTTTAGAAATGAAAATGATATGCTTGAAAGCATGGAAACCTCCATTTTTAGGGGAAACTATGGCAAAATTTTCTAAAAATTTAAACACTTAGAAAAATATTTCTAAACAAATATTTACAAGTGTATTTTCAACAATAAATTGTTACATAAACTTTGCCATAATTTTTTGTTACAAAAATATAAATATTGGAGGTTGGTTTTTATAAATAAAAGTGACTAAATATGTATTTAGGATATATATATTTAGAAGAAACCATGTGTGTGATTATTTGTATATTTTGTGTATTAGTTATATTATTTTAGGACATGAAATAATGTAACACATCAAAATACCAGGAATTACAATCCAAAAATATTACCAAAATTCCAAGAAATAAATATACAAGTTATACACAAAATATTGGTGAAACCGAACTATGGAATAAGACTTACAAAATATTCCGGAAATTATTCACAAAGTATATTTTTTAAATAATATTTTGGACACCAAGGAAATGAAAATATGATTTTTACAATTACTACGAGAATATATCATATGTTTGACAAGGGAAAAATATACTATTTTTGACATATATGAATATATATTTTTCTTAAGATTTTTAGAAAAGAGATTATTTTTAAGAAATATATATTTTATCACACAAACATAATATTTTGAGGTGAAATATATATTTTCTCAAATAAAAATGAAATATATCATTTTTGGAGAAAAATGAGTTTATATATATATTTTCCAAGTTAGACATGAAAATATATAGTTTTTGAAACTTATGAGAAAATGCAAATATTTTGCCAAAAGAAAAATTACAAATAGTTTTTCTAAATAATATTTATTACAATATATATTTTGGAAATATATATTGGTGGACTTTTATTAAAGATAATATTCCGGAAAGATTAATACGAAATTAAGTATAAGAATACTTAATGAATACAATAAAAAATTCGTATTCTCATACGTATAAATGCACACCGGAATACGACCCTAATACATGGCAAAAATATACAAGTATAAGAATACGAATACAAATACCCCCATCCTTGGGAAGGATATACAAGTATAAATACTTTGGAAGTATAAAGTTACAGTAATATTGCTTTAACAATTATTCCAAAATTTAGTAAATATGATTTAAGTTAAAATATTAATTATTTTAATAAATAATTATATGACTTGAAACAATATCGAAGATACAAAGAACGTAACTTAAAGACGCTAACAAATACTATATCAAGGCACAGCCCATTCGTCTAATAGACATTAGTACGTTGTAGGTAGTCGTGTTCACCAAAGGAGCTTGAGTTACGATTGTTGAAGACGCAAGACTGTGAGTTCATGTCCCCCTTTTCTTTAAACAGTTTTGTTTTATAACTTCGGGGGTGAAGTACATGTTACAAAATGATTACAAACAATTACAATTGGTATGGTTAGCTTTGGAAAGTACAGTAGATCATGTGAATGGATAGGCGCACTCTTAAGACCATTAATCCTCGTGTTAGGACCGAGGGGCATGAGTGATAGATCTATTTGGGTGTAGCGAGCCCACACCCGTGTGGACCAGGGTGGCCTACGAGGTGACTATGCCTTACAGCCGGAGGCCCGGTACAAATCTGCTAGGTTTGAGCCTTCCTACGCCATTGCACGCATGTTAATGGCCTTGCAAACCATTAATCGATCTGTTTCCATGTTTTTGCTTTCATACCGGGATTTACAAAATATACACACATACAATGATATCAAAGGTTTATTCATACACACAAACAAACACATGAACTCGCTCAACTTTTGTTGATGTTTTTAAAACTACATGTATTTCAGGGAATTAATAGTGGATCTGGCGGGCGTTGAATGTTTCAAGTTGCGTTAAGAATAAATGATGTCATCCGTTGTTTTAGGGTTTGGTCAGCATGTCTTACTCCTGGACGAGACACGTCTCCCAAATCCCGGTTTATTTAGTATCTTTTGTCGAGTCTTGTGAACTCTTAAACAAGTTGCATGGGTTGTAATCGAGTTTGAAATTTTATGTCTTAAAACAATGTTGTGGTTTTGTTTCTAAACTTAATTTAATGGATGACCATCTACGGTTTTTATCATATAGTTGTTGTTATAATTGAATGCAATGGTATTAAGAAAGTCACACCATAATTACGCTTTCTCAAAAGTCAGGGTGTGACAAAAGGAGGCATAAAAAACGGCGCGTTAAAAAAACGACGCGTAAAACGGGGCGTAAAAAAAGGCTCGTAAAAAACCGAGTGATAAAACAGCGCGTAAAAACGTGGCATAAAAACGGCGCGTTAAAACGGGGCATAAAAACGGCGGGTAAAAAGACCGGGCAAAAAAACGACACGTACAAAACAGGGCGTAAAACGGACCGTAAAATAATCGCGCGTAAAAACGAGGTGTAGAAACGGGACATAAAAAACGGCTCGTAAAAACTTTTTTTTGTAAAAAAATCTTGAAAAAAAATCTGATTTTAAAATTTTGTTTAGTAAAAAAAGTTGATTTTTAATAAATAACAATTAATAATTAATGTAGTTAGACAAAAAAGGTAATATAAAACAATAAATATAATAAGACAAAAAAGCAAAATATGAGAGAAGGGAGAGAAACTGATTGATGTTGTTGATATGTGATGGAGAGAGAAAAAGAGAAGACTTTAAAAGAGATTTGACATATTGAGTAAATTACTATATTACCCTTTATGTTTTAAAATAATAGTGCATATGTGACATAGTCTGATCGGTGGAGGAGAGTTCTCGCGGTTCTCACAACTGGGGATGGTTTTCATTTTAGCGGTCCCCTATATATATATATATATGTGTGTGTGTGTGTGTGTGTGTTAACGTAAATGTCTTTTTGTCGAAAATTAATATTTTATTATATTAACCTTTGGCGGAGAGTCTTAACTACAATACCATGTATGTGTCCTTTTATGAGTGGTGCACATCGGTAACAACACAAAGTTCAACATGGAGGAAAATGGTATACAAGAAGGCAACACAAAGTACAACATGGATGCATAAGAGAAACTGGAAACCGGAGTTAAGCATCATCGTCCTTTTTTTGGTGACCTCACCCCAATAGAAAGCTATCAACACCACTGGAGATCTGTTGCAGCTACTTCGATCCCAACGATAGTGGGGACAGGTGGTGATGTAAAGAGAGAAGCCAGACAAAGAGAGTGTCCAATTGAAGAGCCAATTTGTTGATGATTTCCAATGACGGAAACACTGACAAGAGAAGACAAACAGAGAGAAGAACGGAATTTTGACATAGACGATGACCGTTAGGCGGTTATGTTGTGGTGACGGTGGTTAGGGGGTGGTGGCAGTTAAGTGGTGGTTTTGGTCACACCCTGACTTTTGCGGAAGCATGATTATGTGTGACTTGCTTAATACCATTGCATTCAATTATAACGACAACTATATGATAAAACCGAAGATGTTCATCCATTAAATAAGTTTAAATACATAACAACAACATTGTTTTAAAACATAGTCTTCAATTTCAAGTATAAACCATGCAACTTGTTTTTAGAGTTCACAAAGACTCGGCAAAAGACATTAAATAAAACCAGGCTTTGGAAGATGGGTCTTGTGCAGGATAAGACACACTAACCAAACCCTAAGACCACGGATGACATTTTTTATTCTTAACATAACTTGAAACATCCAAACGCCCGCCAGATCCGCTTTTAATTCCCTGAAATACATCTAGTTTGAAAACATCAACAAAAGTTGAGCGAGTTCATGTGTTTAGTGTGTGAGCTAGAATAAACTTGGTAATCATTTGTAAGTAAGTATGCATTTGTAAACTATGGTATGAAAGCAACATGGAAAAACTGATCATTAATGGTTTGCAAGGCCATTAATATGTGTGACGTGATGCAGGGAGACTCAATCCTAGCAGATTTTGCCACGACTTCAGTTTGAAGACATATTCACCTCATGGGCCAAACCCCGGTCCACATGGGTGTGGGCTCGCTACACCCAAATAGATCTATCACACATGTCCCTTGGTCCTACAACGAGGATTAATGGTCTTAAGCGTCATACCCACCACTCACATTATCTAGCAGTACCCTTCCTTAGCTAACCATACCACATATAAACGTTTGTAAACAGTTTGTAACATGTACTTCACCCTCGATGTTATAAAACTGAAAACAGTTAAAAGAAAAGGGGGAAACATGAACTCACAGTCTTGCGTCTTCGTATCACAGTAACTCAAGCTTCTTCGGATAAACAAGACTACCTACAACATACTAAGGTCCATTAGACGAGGTGGTCGTGCCTTGACTTAGTATTAATTAGTGTCTTTGAGTTACGTTCTTTGTGTCTTCAATATTATTCCAAGTTATATAATTATTTGTTAAAATAATAAATATTTTAACTTAAATTATAATTATTAAATTTTGGAATAAATGTTAAAATAGTATATTTTAACTTGCTACTTCTCAAGTATTTATACATGTATTTTCCTTCCCAAGTACGGGTGTATTTGCATTCGTATTCTTATACTTGCATATTTTTGTCATGTATCGGTATCGTATTCCGGAGTGTATTTATACGTACGAGAATATGTATCTTCTTGTAATTATTAAGTATTCTTTATACTAAATTTTGTATAAGTTTTTCCGGAATAATATTTCTTCGTAAAAATCCATATATATATTTCCAAAATATATATTTTAAGAAATACTTCTTAGAAAAAATTATTTATAATTTTTCCTTTGGCATAAATATTTGTATTTTCATATGAGTTCCAGAATTAATATATTCTCAAGTATAACTTGGAATATATATATATATATATATATATATATATGTGTGTGTGTGTGTGTGTGTGTGTGTGTGCTTATTTTTCTCCAAAAATAATATATTTCTGTTTTTGTTTGAGAAAATATATATTTCTTCCAAAAATAATATATCTTCTAATATTTCCAAGAAAATACATATTTTTATTCACCAAAAAATAATATATTTTCTTCTTGTCAAAAATATGATATAACTTTGTAATAATAGAGAAAATCATATTTTCATTCACTTGGTGTCCAAAATATTATTTACCAAAATATACTTGTGAATATAATTCCAGAATATTTTTGTAAGTTATATTTCTTAGTTCGGTTTCACCAATATCTTGGGTATAACTTGTATATTCATATTCTTGGGTTTTTGGTAATATTTTGGATTGTAATTTTTGGTATTTTAACGAGTTATATTATTTCAAGTCTTAAAATAATATAACTAATACACAAAATATACAAATAATCACACACATGGTGTCATCTAAATATATATTTCCTAAATACATATTTAGTCACTTTTATTTATAAAAACTAACTTCCAATATTTATATTTTTGAGTCAAAAATTATATGGCAAACTTTATGTCAAAATCCATGGTTTAAAATACACTTGTAAATAATTGTTTAGAAATATTTTTCTAAGTGTTTAACTTTTAGAAAAATTTCGCCATAGTTCCCCTAAAAATGAAAGTTTCCATACCTTGAAGGTATATCATTTTCTTTTGAAAAATCAACACAATCAATCAACAATCAATAACAAACAATCTTTACTTACCAATCTTGCCAAAAACAAGCATAATCTACTACTTCATGAACATGAATATTTGTATAAATTTGTGGTAACTTACTAGGGTATTTAGTAAGCCTTGTTATCCTTTAAAGTGTGATTGATTCTTTAAAAACATTAATTTTAAAGAATTTAGATCTTTACAACTTACAACCTTATTTTCTAAAAATGTTTCTTCATGGATTTTTCTTGTTACACATATACTTCCATACTTTATTAACCACCAAAAATAAGGTTTATTTGTGTAAGAACCAAGATCAAGTAGATCTTGTGTTTTTAACTTGGTTCCTTTGAAAAACCATCCATGAAATTTTAGATCTACAAGTATTACAACTTACTTTGATCATTATTTTACAAGATAGCAACATATCCTTTCAAGTTCATGTTTCTTATGAGGATGATCTATGATCCTACAACATTTTTATCCTCTCATCTTGCTAGATTATGTTTTTAATCATGATCTAGCAAGATCATATGATGACCAACTTAAAATACATGAATAAACAACAATCATCAAGCATAACAACACACAAATAACATAGTTTCTTCATGATTTAAGCTTATGTTCAAGTTTTATTCTTGTGATTCTTCATCTTCTTCAAGTTAATCAATATGTATCATCTTTTAACCACTAAGATAAGATGAGAAATGGAGTATATGATGTTCTTACCACTAGCTCAAGGCTAGGGATGATCAAGAGAAGAAATAGAGTGGTTAATAGCAAATGAAGAAGGTCCTTCAACTTCCGAAAGCTCCTAGCTTCTTTATGCACCTTCTAACCCCTTTGAGTATGTTTGGAATTGGATGAAGATGAAGCAAAGGTGGTCGTGGTGTGCTTGGTGTTCTCGGCCGAACCAAGAGGGGGAAGAAGGAGAGAAGTGTGTGGGGTGTGTGTGAATGAGAATGGAAGTTATGAACCCTAATGTCTTCTTATAATCCACCACACATGTTTAGTCTAAAGGTTTTTGTGTTTAGTAAAGTGAAACACAATCTAATTAAATAACAAAATAAAATCTAATGTGGGCCCTTGGTGTTGGCCGATTATAGGTGGGGGGGGGGGGGTAAGGTTCTAACTATATGGTTAGTATTTAGGTTAAAATGTAAGTATTAGTTAGATACTTTAGTTACTAGATATTTATGTAGTGTTATGATGTTCGGGGACCATAACTAGCTTGGTAATGTTAAAACAGTGCTTCTAGTTAAAATTTTGGTGTTTCGGGTGGTGTCCGGTTGTTCGGTTGGTTATTGGTTGTTAAGGTGCTAGACTATGCAGTTAGTGTGCCATATGTATCCTTTTATGACAGTTTTGATTCCCGACACTTAGGAAAGCAATCAGGACAGTTTAACCATATTTATGCATGATATTAGTGTGTTCAAATGCTGAATTTGCTGATTTTCTGCAGAATTCTGCAGTTTGTGTATGTTTTAGGCACTTTCCGGCACTTAAACTATCACTAGGAAGACAGTTTTGTGATCCTTACTTTCCTACACACTATACTAGTGTCATACTTGGTTTCTAGCTTATTCTGTGTCTCAACACATTATCTGTCTATGTATTGATCTCCATCAGCATTTTTCGGGTTTATTTGATAGCTGTGCTAACTGTGTTTCGTTCATCATTTAAGTCAATAAGTTCTTGAGCAATAATGATATAACATTAAGAAATATGTGATGCACATGTATGTATATGGCAATAATCAGAAAGCAATTCAAGTCACAAATTGTAATTCAGCACAGTCATTAAGCATTAATCATTGTCTAATAATTGTACGGATGCAATCAAATTTGACAGTTGTCACAGTTTGTGTGTGGACTTGTGGTGGTTTTGTTGGGGTTTATGACAAGAGATAAAGAGAGAAAAATCGTAAATAGAGAATAGAGAGAAAGGATGGGTAACTCCTGCAAAGTATCTTCTTTTTCATCTTTTAGTTTTCAGAAATTTTATAATCTTTTTAATACACCGAAAAAATCCCCAATATTTCCCTATATTAATTTACAAGGTCTGAGGCTCCTCCCTGTAAGGACTCTCTAAATTTTTCTAAAAATACCCATAAGTGAAAACCCGGACCCCTGAAACCTTACCCTACATCAAAAATCAAGAAAAACAAAACTTATAGGTTTCAGGCGGGCCACGTAAGAGATAAGCCTGTCTTACGCGGGCCGCGTCAAACATAGGTTGACAGGATAAGTGTTCCGGATCCACGTAGTGCCAACCTGGCTAACCTACTCGTGACTGGTCAAGCCTACTCGTAGACTGGGCGGCTACGCGGGCCGCATAAGATATAGAGGATGGGTTACGCGGGCCGCGTAAGGCCCTAAATTCAGCTATAAATAGCCCGTCACTTGCACAATCCACTGGTGTCGATCAAAACTTTCAAAAAAAAAAAAAAAACGAATGTATATCACTATGAAGTCGAAATTTCATATATAATTAGCGAGGCGCTGCTCCGATACCGGGTATTAACTCGATTGCTGCTACGATTCAATGTCCGATCGATTAAACTATCCAATGGATGTTTAAGTGCTGCCCACATTAGGGTTTATGCTTTGTCATTCGTCGTTAAATCGATGGATGTTTAACTATCGCACTTTGTCATTCGCTGTGAAGGTTTTAATCTCGTGAGTTATCGTAAATGTTGTATTAGTTACTGTTCGTGTGCATGTTATTAAATTTAGGTTAAAAAGGCTAATCAGTAGGCTAAGCTCTGCTCACATAAATCTGCAATGTGAGTCATTCTCTTTTTATCAAATTACTTTCAAAATCATGTTTATTTTCAAATTTATAATTACAGGGATTAAGTCTTTGTAATCACCAAATTACAGCCGGTATGTGGGGTTTTGTATACATTACTTATTTCCCGTCACCATTGAACAACGAGTTAGCCAATGGGTGATCTAACCATAGTCACAGAAACGAGTCGAGTGACAAATACTGTGGGTAGTTGGTTGATATCAGGAAACATTGTAATCGCACTTAATACTGTAAATTATAACAAACGTGTCGTTTTCATAAAAAGAATGATTCACCAGTATTTCCCACTGACAAAACCTTTTTCAAACATGTTTCAGGTAATCTGTTGTGATTCAAGAAAAGTGCCACGAAGCACTACAAGCTTAAGGAAGTGGCTCAATATAAAATAAAGAAACATGTTTTGTAAAATAAAGATTTCTCCGTGAAATCTTATGATTGTAAATTACCAGGGTTTTATCCCGAATTGTGAAATAAAATAATCGGGAAAATTGCAGTTTTAAAAGATCCTGAAGAAAACTTCCGCTGTTAAATAAATACCACGGGATTTTCTGTTCCGCGGCTCCTGAAACGGGTCAAACCGGGTCGGGGGCCGTGACAGGAAAAGGTGGTATCAGAGCCACTGATTTAAGCCATTTAAGTATTTAGAAAATACTTAATTTTACTAATTGCTATTCTGTGATTATGTGTTTTATTATTTGAATATTTGTGTACAGTATGGGTAAGCAAAAGCTTTCAAACATCTATCTTAGATTAGATAGGTCATCAAACGAGAAGGGAAGTTCATCCCAAACAAATTCCTCAAAACCCTATGTAAATCCTGAAGATGGAATATTTGTCCGTAAGGCACAATATGAGGAACCACTTTCTCCTAATAAAAGAAGTTTGATTATTAGGAAAAGTCAAGAGAAACTAAAGAAATCCAAAGGAGGGAGAGTTAATCAGAAAACCCAAGAATTAGGCAATAACCCACCATGGGAAGTCAAGTTAGATGAAAAGTGGGCAGATCTTTATATGCTAGCCACTGTAGCAGTAAATGCAAATCTTTAAATACCTTATTTCAGTTTTAGCAACCTTATCACCTACAAGCTAGAAACATTACCCAATAAATAAATAAGTTACAATAAACCCTAATATGTTTTATTTTCAGAATGTTCTTTGCACTAAATTAGTCACACGGTATGCAATAATATTTTCTATGAAATTTTATTATAAAAATTTTAACTTAGCAATTTTTGTGTATTTTGCATATGTGCTAAACAGCATGAATGACTTGTCTGACACCCTTCAAAATCTAAATCTCTATCCGGTGAAAATAGAGGTTTCCAGAGATTTCAATGGGTATATACCAGACATAGAAGAACCTATGGAATTCAATGCTCCACCTCCGGAGAAACCCAAGCCTAAGAAAAGGAGAAGATTTGTGGGATGGAGGCGTGTGCGTAGGAGGAAACCCGCCACTAGAAAGATTCCCAAAATAGAAAATCCCTTAGATAAAGGAAAGGGGATTGAAGTCGGGGAAGGTTCTAAGCAGATAGAAATGGAGATTGGAGAAGGTTCTAGGCAAACCCAGAAGGAAATTGGGGAAAGTTCTAGACAGATTGAGGAATTGCCATTTCAGGAGGAATTAGATCGTGCATTGTAAGCTGTGATGTCGTCAGACCTATTACTAATAATCTATACCCTTATCCTGCTGAAACACAACTACCAATGAACTTGGAACCAGCAATCCCAGAACCTATAATTCACACCCAACCTCTAGGAATGGACGAGTGGTGGACCAATGATTGGCAGTTCCAAAACCTGCTCAACAGTCCTTATTCCTTTCTTCCTCAGTTCGACCCAGAACCTATACCAAATCCACCCATGAGCACTGAAAATTTAGCTGAACTCCGCCACTTTGGCGAGGAACTAATGGATGCAGGAAATAGGATCAGGGAAGTAGGAGAACAGATCTCCTGGAAATACGATGAGAGGGAACATCGTTACTGAAATATCAACTGACGAAGGATAGTGGGTTTGTGAAAATGTGGTTGTATAATAAATACTAAAATATAATCTTGTAAAATAACTACAAATAAAACTTTGTAAGATAAGAGGTGTGTATTGACGCATATTATAAAATATAAAAATGGGAATCGAGAAATCGATAGTTTTGGTTATATGTGTATTTGAAATTTGTATGATTGTTTTGTGTATAATTGTTATTTATTTGCTACTAATAAATTATATATATTAATTATCAGATGGAAAACGCTAATAATGAACCAGTTAACGAGGTTAATCAATCTGAGCAACATCTAGAGGATCAATTTATGGCTAGGCAAGATATAGAAAACATAGTTGCTCAAGGAATAGCCAATGCTATTCCAGCAATACTTGATGCCGCACAGAAACCTGCTGAACCTCAACAAATCATTCCTAGCAAACGTATTTCTGAAGATAACTTCAGTAATAGCATAAACGGAGGCGGTAATCATCATGATGATGATTCACTGCAAGCTCCGCTCCTTAAGAAAATGAAAGCTGCAACACCTGGTTGCACTTACAAGGAATTTCTTGCTTGTAAACCCGGTGAATTTGCAGGCAATGAAGGAGCGACTGCGGCACTGCGTTGGTTAGAGAAAACCGAGGCAGTAATCACAATAAGTAAATGTGACAAGGGCGACAAGGTTATGTACGCGTCAAATCTTTTCAAGGAAGGGGCGCTCGAATGGTGGAACACGGTGTTACAAGCAAAAGGAAGGATGATGGGGTATGCCATGAACTGGGAAGAATTTAAAAGTCTTGTAGAAAGAAAATTCTGTCCCGAATATGAAAAGATCAAATGGCAAATAAATTCCTAAATCATAGAATGATGGGTGTAGATTATCGCGGTTATACTTCGACATTCTTTGAATATGCTAGAGTGGTACCAACACTGGCTTCGCCAGAACCGGTACTCATTTCTCGCTATATTTGGGGACTGATTAGTGAAATCTGTAACATCATTAAAGCTACGAGACCTCGTACTATTGACGATGCGGTGGAATTAGCTAATACCCTAACTGACGAACTGGTACGCACAAGAGATGAAAACAGGAAGAAGGAACTGGCTCAGAAAATTACCCTAGGGTTTCGTACGGGTAATAATAGCAGCTTCAAGAGAAAAGGAACAGGGTAATATTCAACTTCGTCATTCTGCAAGAACTGCAGAAAGAAACATTATGGAAGATGTAATATAATTTGCAACTTTTGCAAAGCCATAGGACATCGCGAAGAAGACTCCAGAAAGAAAACAAGAGTCTACTATAACTGTGGAGAAACAGGACATTTTAAGCCATAATGCCCTAAATTGGTTAAACCAGCAGACAACAAAGCTAAACCAGCTGATGGAGCTACTAAGAAGAATGTTTGTGCTTTCCAATTAACTACTCAGGAGGCAGAACTAATTCCGGATGTGATAGCTGGTACATTCTTAGTTCACAACATTTACGCGAAAGTATTATTTGACTCTGGTGCAAACCAAAGTTTTATAAATACTTCATTCTGCCAAGCTCTTAATTTACCTTTGACCAACCTTAGGCAGATTTTTACAGTCAAAACGGCAGACGGAAATTCTATTAACATAGATAAGGTTTTGCAAAAAGAAAATATAGAACTTTCAGGTCATAAATTTCATGCAAACCTATTGCCAATGAATTTAACTGGATTCGATGTCGTATTAGGAATGGATTGGTTAGTAGCCAACCATGCTCGAATCCTTTGTGATAAGAACTCCGTAGAGATTCAGGCACCTACTGGAGAAATAATCACGATTACAGGAGATAAACCACGTAAACCCATGAAGTTCATATCAGTAATGAAAGTTGCTAGTTATGAACGAAAGCAAGGAATAGTATATATGATTTCAGTAATCATTAGTACTAAGGGTAAAGAACTTAAAGAGATTCCTGTAGTCTCAGAATACTCAGATGTATTCCCAGAATATTTACCAGGATTACCACCAGATAGGGAGGTAGAATTTAGAATTCATCTAATTCCAGGAACTATACCGATAGCCAAGGAACCTTATCGGTTAGCACCCACATAAATGTTAGAACTGAAAAAGCAATTAGATGAATTACTAAGTAAAGGTTTCATACAACCTAGTTCATCCCCTTGGGGAGCACCAGTATTGTTTGTGAAAAAGAAGGATGGTTCAATGAGAATGTGTATTGATTATAGAGAATTGAATAAAGTTACAATTAAGAATCGACACCCATTACCTAGAATTGATGATCTTTTTGATCAACTTCAAGGAGCTAGATATTTTTCTAAAATCGATTTACGCTCCGGATACCACCAATTGAAGGTACAAGAAGAAGACATACCTAAAACTGCTTTCAGAAGTAGGTATGGTCATTACGAGTTTACAGTCATGCCTTTTGGTTTAACAAATATTCCAGCAGCATTTATGGACATGATGAATAGAATCTGTAAACCGTACTTCAATAAATTTGTAATTGTTTTTATCGACGATATACTTATTTATTCCAAAAATCAGGACGAACATTGTCAGCACTTGCATGCACTCTTAACTTTGTTAAGGAAAGAAAAGTTTTACGCCAAATTCTCAAAGTGTGAATTTTGGCTGCAAGAAGTGCAATTCTTAGGACACATGGTGAATCAAGAAGGTGTTCATGTAGATCCTGCTAAGATAGAGGCAATTACCAAATGGAAGGTTCCGCAATACGCAATGGAAATTAGAAGTTTTATAGGTTTAGCCGGATATTATAGACGGTTTGTTAAGGATTTTTCCAAGATAGCTGTACCATTAACTAAGCTAACCTGTAAAGCAATTATGTTTGAATGGGGACCTAAGCAAGAAGAAGCTTTTAGGATTCTAAAGAAAAAGTTAACAAATGCCCCAATCCTAGCTTTACCAGAAGGGACTGAAGATTTTGAAGTTTACTGTGATGCTTCAAAACTAGGATTAGGATGTGTGCTTATGCAACGCAAGAAGGTAATTGCATATGCATCAAGACAATTGAAAAAGCACGAGGAGAACTATACAACTCATGACTTAGAATTAGGAGCCATAATTTTTGCCCTTAAAATTTGGAGACATTATCTGTGCGGAAGTAAATTTACTGTCTATACGGATCACAAAAGTTTAAGATATATATTTGGGTAAAAAGAGTTAAACATGAGACAAAGAAGATGGATGGAAATCCTAAGTGACTACGACTGTGATATTCAGTATCACGAAGGAAAGGCAAATGTAGTTACAGATGCCTTAAGTCGTAAATATCATGAAAAGCAAAAGCGAGTTCGTGCTCTCAGATTAAATCTACAATTAGATTTAATAGAACAATTGAAGAATGTTCAAAATACAGCAATTAAGGATGATGCTGAAGGAATGAAAGGACGAATAAAAGAATTAGAGCAAGGAGCTGATGGAATTTGGAGATTCCACAAAAGCAGAATCTGGGTACCTAAGCAGGGAGAATTAAGAAATAAAATTTTAGAAGAAGCCCATAAATCTAGGTACACTATGCACCGAGGAAACAATAAGATGTATCAAGATTTAAGAAATAAATTTTGGTGGATAGGAATGAAAAACGATATAGTTCGATATGTTTCAAAGTGTTTTACTTGTTCACAAGTAAAAGCCGAACATCAGAAACCTTCAGGTCTACTACAACAATTAGAAATGCCTGTATGGAAATGGGAACTCATAACAATGGATTTTGTTACTAAGTTACCCAAAACCAGAAAAGGTAATCATACGATTTGGGTAATTGTGGATCGATTAACCAAATCAGCTCACTTTCTACCTATGAAAGAAACCTTTAGCATGGAAAGATTGGCAAAGTTGTATGTAGATGAAGTCGTATCTTTACATGGAGTTCCACTCTCCATTGTTTCCGATAGGGATAGTTGTTTCACTTCCTATTTCTGGACTAGTTTCCAAGAAGCAATGGGAACTTGACTAAATTTAAGTATGGCATATCATCCTCAGACAGACGGACAAAGTGAAAGGACAATCCAAACTCTGGAAGACATGCTCAGAGCATGTGTGATAGATTTTGGTGGAAATTGGGACGACCATTTACCTTTAATTGAATTCTCCTATAACAATAGTTATCATTCAAGTATTGAAACTGCCCCATTCGAAGCACTATATGGAAGAAAGTGCAGAACTCTAGTTTATTGGGTAGAAATAGGAGAAAGTCAATTGTCAGGTCCTGAAAGAGTGCAAGAGACGACCGACAAGATTACTCAAATCATGGAAAGACTGAAGACGGCTCGAGATCGCCAGAAGAGTTATGCAGACAATAGACGGAAGCCGTTGGAATTCCATGAAGGAGACAAAGTACTATTGAAAGTTTCACCTTGAAAAGGAGTAGTTCGATTCGGTAAGAAAGGAAAGCTAAGTCCAAGATACGTAGGACCGTTTTTAGTGATCCAACGTATAGGACCAGTTGCTTATCGTTTACAACTACCAGAAGAGTTAGCTGGAGTACATGACGTATTTCATGTATCCAATCTCAAGAAATGCACATCAGACAAATCTTTGGTAGTACCTCTCCAAGATATAGAGGTAAACGAAAAGCTAAAATTTGTTGAGCAACCTCTTCAAATAGAAGACAAAAAGGTGAAGTTTCTCAAACACAAACGGTTAGTACTTGTCAATGTCAAGTAGGATTCAAAGAGAGGACCTGAATACACTTGGGAGCTGGAATCAGAAATGAAGCGAAAGTATCCTCACTTATTCCAATGAATCTCGAGGACGAGATTTTAAATAAGGTGGGGAGGATGTAAGGACTCTCAAAATTTTCCTAAAAATACCCGTAAGTGAAAACCCGGACCCCTGAAACCTTACCCTACATCAAAAATCAAGAAAAACAAAACTTATAGGTTTCAGGCGGGCCGCGTAAGAGATAAGCTTGTCTTACGCGGGCCGCGTCAAACATAGGTTGACCGGATAAGTGTTCCGAATCCACGTAGTGACAACCTGGCTAACTTACTCGTGACTGGTCAAGCCTACTCGTAGACTGGGCGGCCACGCGGGCCGCGTAAGATAAAGAGGATGGGTTACGCGGGCCGCGTAAGGCCCTAAATTCAGCTATAAATAGCCCATCACTTGCACAATCCACTGGTATCGATCAAAACTTTCAAAAAAACGAAAGTATATCACTCTGAAGTCGAAATTTCATATATAATTAGCGAGGCGCTGCTCCGATACCGGGTATTAACTCGATCGCTGCTACGATTCAATGTCCGATCGATTAAACTATCCAATGGATGTTTAAGTGCTGCCCACATTAGGGTTTATGCTTTGTCATTCGTCGTTAAATCGATGGATGTTTAAGTATCGCACTTTGTCATTCGCTGTGAAGGTTTTAATCTCGTGAGTTATCGTAAATGCTGTATTAGTTACTAACCGAGTTCGTGTGCATGTTACTAAATTTAGGTTAAAAAGGCTAATCAGTAGGCTAAGCTCTGCTCATATAAATCTGCAATGTGAGTCATTCTCTTTTTATCAAATTACTTTCAAAATCATGTTTATTTTCAAAGTTATAATTACAGGAATTAAGTCTTTGTAATCACCAAATTACAGCCGGTATGTGGGGTTTTGTATACATTACTTATTTCCCGTCACCATTGGACAACGAGTTAGCCAATGGGTGATCTGACCATAGTCACAGAAACGAGTCGAGTGACAAATACTGTGGGTAGTTGTTTGATATCAGGAAACATTGTAATCGCTCTTAATACTGTAAATTATAACAAACATGTCGTTTTCAAAAAAAGAATGATTCACCAGTATTTCCTGCTGACAAAACCTTTCTCAAACATGTTTCAAGTAATCTGTTGTGATTCAAGAAAAGTGCCGCGAAGCACTACAAGCTTAAGGAAGTGGCTCAATATAAAATAAAGAAACATGTTTTGTAAAATAAAGATTTCTCCGTGAAATCTTATGATTGTAAATTACCGGGGTTTTATCCCGAATTGTGAAATAAAATAATCGGGAAAATTGCAGTTTTAAAAGATCCTGAAGAAAACTTCCGCTATTAAATAAATACCACGGGATTTTCTGTTCCGCGGCTCCTGAAACGGGTCAAACCGGGTCGTGGGTCGTGACACTCACACATTAGTGTTCAATTTTATTTGACTTTGATTGGTCATAGACGAAGTGTCAGAATGCTATTTGTCCATGTCAATGTCAATAATCTGGGTATTTGTACACCTTACCTCCACTACCATTTCCTCTCTCTATCTTTTTTGTTGTATCGACACTACATCACCACCAACTCAATCCACCGCTATTTTCAGCGTCGTCATCATCGATGATCAAATGTTGTTGTCTTTCCGACGGTGGTGGCAGACGCCATTCAAATAGATTGTTTAGTCAACTTCTCAACGACTTCAAAAGACAATTCACCAAGATATGTAACAAGATATAATGTTTTCCAAAATTTAAGCTACAACGACTAACTAAAAATTATTACAAATTTAGCAATCACGACTCTCATATACTTAACATAATTTTTAGAAAACAAATTCAAAGCCAAACATGTTGACTCTTTCCTATTGTGACGCCAACAAAATCAGTAGCGGGCTTAATTAGAACAATCAGTTTCCGTCGAGATGAGAGACAAAATGTTTGCTAGGGAGAGTGTTGGTAAAGAGAGAAATGAGGCGGTAGCGTTATGGTGATGGTGTTGTAGTGGTGGTGGCTAGGTGTAGGTTGCGGTGGTGATTGGCATGGTCGGAGGTATTGACACTTGGTTTCACCTGACTGAGCACCACTGTCGCATGCTTTCACTTATCTAGATGATATATATATATATATATATATATTAAACCCATTAAGTTTAATCACCTTTCAAATCCATCTCCACCTTCGGATCATGGATCATGATGAGATTAAATCTCAACCCTTTAAACTCCATTTTTAACTGCTATTGTAGCAGTTCTCGGTAGTTTTACGGCTCCTCTTTTTCCTCCCCCACATCGCCTATAGCCTCCCAGTGATTATTGGCTTTTGTCAGTTTCTTTTCACCCCATGTCTTCCAAAAGACCCCCTGTCCCTCATTTCTTAAAAAATCTACTAAATTTATAAGATCCTCAACCGTAGTAAAATTAACGCCGCACCACCTCCAGTGTCACACCCCAACCGATGGCGGAAACATCAGGGCGGGACGGGGACGAGATTGCTTGAGACCTAACACTATTTGCGACAATATTTAATCAAAACCGATTTCATTTCATCTCAAATTGTCAAGTACAACATTTAGAAATCAAAGAACAACAAGAAGAAAATTACAACATAGTTTAAAAAAAATTACAACAACATAATCTAGAAGTCTAAATGTGTTTCTAGTCATCCATACTAGATTCCATGATCATCAATGTCATCAACCTGCAACATGTTTAAAGTTTAGTTCAATACAACAAGTATTGGTGAGTATATAAGTTTGATAATAGCATAAGTATAAAAGATTAAACGAATCCACATGGTAAAACTTGTTATTTAGATTAATGTAAAAACTGGCATTCGATTAAAGTGTCAACCCAAAGATTACCACTAGCGTAATCCTATCATAGCAACGATAGGACCGTTCGGTTTTAACTTAACATAACCACAAGACTACGGGCGGTGAGTTACTCCTATAGCGCTATACATGTTAAGGGGAGGCTCGTACGAAGTTAATGATAAGTTTATCACATAAGAATGTTACAGTAACATGAATCAAGTATAACGTATTAAGCATGCATGATTGGATTGTTTATTTGTGATTGCACAAAGTATGTGTGATTGTGTAAGTTGATATAGTAAACATGTTGCACCCAAAAGTGTAAAACGTAAAATGGGCGTTCGAGTATACTCACGGTTTTGCAAAGCCTTCCTTTGTTAATTCCGCGAGTTGATTAGTTGGATGTTGGAACACCGAGGTCACCCAACATGGGGTAAACGAAGGTGTGTGAATATTCATATTTTTTACAATGGATTCAGATTGGAATTTAAGTACAAAAAGTATGTATGCATAAAAATATATCTTGTCTAAGTACTCGTTTTGATACTAAGTTTTTATGTGATTTCATGGGTCCTAACTTGCCAATTTGAATCGAAAATGAGGAACTTAGAACAATAGACAAAATAACCTAAGTTCATAACACAAAATCATAAACTGATTAGCATCATGAATTCGGATATATATATATATATATATATATATATATATATATATATATATAGGGTGGGGTTCGTTTGAGAACCACTCTGATTGCGAGAACCATGAGAACCAATGTGAACACAAAAAAATACCTAAAAAAAAATCCAAAAACCACACAATTTTTTTTTAAATATTTTTTTAATAAAAATCGCTATATTTTGTTACCAAAAAAAAAGCTTTTTTTCGAGTAACAAATATGGATGCACATGTGCATATGTATTATTTCTTGGACAAATTCCGTAATATATTACCAATAGTAGAAAAATGAACTTTCATTTACATTACAATTCGTAATACACTACTTTTTACATTACCAATATTAAAAATGCACATGTGCATCATTATGTATAACCATGATATAACGTGTTTCGGTACAATAAGTTTGTGATTTTAAATGATGAAGTAGGCCCATAAACATGTGCTTTGGTTTGTTGTATCTAGTGGTTGATGGTTTGATTATATTTTTCACTTTATGATGTAATATGTTGTTTGGATGGTATAAAGGGTGTTGATGTACATGTAATAAAGTGAAATATTTTTATTGTATTGTATTATGGCTGGCAGGAGGCAATGGTATTGTGTTACGGATGACAGGAGGTAATGGTGGTGTATTATGGATGGTATGATAGATGAAAGGGAAAGTGTATTCAAAGTGGTGTACCAAAACACATTATAACATGTTCATACATATAGATGCACATGTGCATTTCTAGTGTTGTTAATGTTATAACAAGTTCATACATATAGATACACGTGTGCATTTTTAATATTGTTAATGTAAAAAGTAGTGTATTATGAATGGTAGTGTAAATGAAAGTGCAATTGTCCGATATTAGTAATGTATTATGGAATTTGTCAAAAAAATGATACATATGCATGGATAATTGTTACTCGATTTTTTTTGTTTTTTAGTGACGAAATACAGAGAATTTTTTATAAAAAATAGTAAAAAAAATTTTGAGTGTCTTTTAATTTTTTTTAGGTATTTTATTGTTGTGTTCACAGTTGGTTCTTGCGGTTCTCGCAATAAAGAATGGTTCCTAACGGATCCTTCTCCTATATATATATATATGGGATGGTTCAAATGAAAACCACTTTTATTGTGAAAACTCGAAAACTAACTAAAAAAAACCTAAAAAACACCCATAAATTTTTTTTTTCAATTTTTTTTTATAAAAATCGCAGGTTTTTATATATAAAAAAAAACTTTTTTTCAAAAAAAAATTTTGTAGTACACATGTGTAATAATACACATTTGTAGTACACATACACATTACACATGTGCACTACAAATTTTTTATTTATTTTTTTTTATATAAAAAAACCTGCGGAAATTGGTATGTAAAAAAAATTGGTATGTTTTTTTGGCTTTTTTAATTAGTTTTCACAATAACTAGTGGTTTTCATTTGAACCTTCCCCTATATATATATATATATATATGTATGTATGTGTGTGTGTGTGTGTGTGTGTGTATATAGGGTGGGGTTCTAGAGTGAACACTAGTGTATTTGTAAACTGAGTGAACAAATCCTCGTCATTAATTTACATATGTGTATTGATAATCAAGGGCCAGGATTAGTTCACACAGTTCACTATCAAGGGGGTTGTTCACAAATGAACCTAACCCTATATATATACAGAGAGAGAGAGAGACTAAATTGCACAAATCAACCTTTATGCTATACTTAAACTTCACTTCATACCTTTCACTATCAAATCGGTCAAACCCAATCTTTGTATTCATGTTTTGTTACATTCAATAATCTTTACAAACAACGTTATCCAAAAACTGAGTTAAGTTACCTCACATGCTTTATCATTGTCTTTTCACCAGCGTTTCAGAATATAAAGGTTGATGTGAAATTTTATTTTATTATTATTAACTCTTATTATTATTATTGTTGTTGTTGTTGTTTGTTGTTGTTGTTATTATTATAAATAACATTCAGAATCTGTGTGTAAGAATACTAAAAATGCTTTCTAGAAACATTTTTTTAAATAATAGAAAATGTTATTATTTAATAATTACACTGCAACGTTTAAAAAAATGTTTTCAAAAAATCCTTACTTTCTTGTTTTACAAAGTAACCAAATCCTTGTCCAACAAATAATACAAAAATGCTATTTTTATTAATTTTAAATTTACAATGCAACGTTTAAAAAAAAACGTTTTTAGAAAATTCTTAATTTTTGTTTTTACAATATAATCAAATCCTTGTTCAACATATTCTCTTTCCCTTTTTATAAAACTCAGTTCGTATTTTTTTGACATAATTGTTAGTCTGGAAATTATGTGAATTTAACACAATCATTTATTTCTTAAGTATGACTTCTAGGGTAGGGATAGTGTACATTAATTCAGAAGTGTGAGAAATGTATTATAACACTATATGTAACACTATATAACACCATATAAACACCGTATAACACTATGTAACACCATATAACACCATTATGTAACCCTATATAACAATATATAACACTATACATCTATCATAGACATGCTATCAGACAAAATATAGTGTTATATTTGTTATATAGTGTTACATAGTGTTATATGGTGTTACATAGTGTTATACTGTGTTTATATGGTGTTATATAGTGTTATATATAGTGTTATAATACACTTCTCACACTTCTGAATTAATGTACAAGATCCTCTACCATGACTTCTATTATATAAAAATAATAATCCTACTCATAAACAATAAAACTGCAAATCAAAGAAATAGGCATGTATCCATATATTCTGTTTATACATACATTTTGTTTTCTAGTTTATTAAGTTGTAGACTTGTGATCAAAAACAATAATTACACGTATTTATTAGTTAGCTTAAATAAAATAATTTCCTAAAATATTCAAATAATCAAACGATTAAGTATTTTTGCTATAAAACTCAATTGGGTAATTATTTAAATTATTCAAATAATCATGCTACGTAACACGAACTCGAACATGATACAAACCCAAAAACCGTGTTAGGAAAATGAATCCACTTGACAAACATATTTGCGGGTTGACATAAACATAACCCTTTTAATCTGAAATAGTTAATTTTGTTAAATTAGAAAACAAAACAAAACGTTGAACACAATTATTTTTGTTAAATTTAAAAACAAAAAAAAAACATTGAACACAATTATTTTTGTTAAATTAAAAAACAAAACAAAACGTTGAACACAAATGTGTTTTGGCTTTGTCTTATTCACCATCCAAAAACTGGAAAAAAAAAACTGTTTAATTTTTTAAAAATAAAAAATAAACTAGTATTAAGTACCCCCGCGTTGCGGCGGGGGCGAGCACTAATGCCACACTACTGTCAGCGACCACCGACACTGAAGTTGCGGTGTTAATGCGAATAAATTAAACCAAAACGTAAAATATAGAATAAAATAACTAACTTGATCTAGCACTCGCGCGTTACGATGAACCCGTGTCTATTTTTTCCCGTTTGACAGGTTCATTGTAATCTATATCTATATATAATATATATATCATTACCACTATACAAACCATAATGCATACATTACAACAACCATTGCATCTATATGTTGCAAATTATATTTATACAAGATTTTGGCTAAATTAATTAGATTGTTATAAATAATAATAATTTACAAATAAAACAACACAACTTTGAATGGATCAAACCCATTGAATATGGTAAGATAATGAAACCATTATTTGATTAGGGTACCACCACTTAAGCACAATTTACAACCATACATGCATACATAACAGATTAGATTTGGTAAGGTAATGAAACCATTATTATTTGATTAAGGTACAACCACTTAAACATAACTTACAACCTATATTTGATTAAGGTACAACCATTTAAGCACAACTTACAACCAAAGATGCACACAAATGTTTCAAATTAATAGTATATAAATTAATACAATATAAATGGCATAAGACTAAGAATCCATTGTAAATATCATCACATACTATGCTAAATACCATTGTACAACTTTCAAAGCAAACAATAAAACAACTAATGCCCAAGATTGTTAAAAATTGATAGTATATAAATGCCTTCTCTAAAAAATTAAATAACACTTTCTTAAAGACAACATTTTATAAAAATAGATAATAATAATAATAACAACAATAATAATAATAATAACAATATCAATAATAATAATAATAAGAGTTAATAATAATAATAAGACAAAATTTCAGAAAAAACCTTTATGTTATAAAAGGCGGGTGAAAAGACCATGATACCCTCACATGCAAAACATGTGATGTAACTTAATTGAGTTTTTGGATGACGTTAATTGTAAAGGTTATAGAATGTAACAAAACATGAACATAAAGGTTGGGTTTGGCCGATTTCATAGTGAAAGGTATGGAGTGCAATTTAGGTATAACATAAAGGTTGATTTGTGTAATTTAGTAATATATATATATATATATATATATATATATATATATATATATATATATATATATATATATATATATATATATATAGGGGAAGGTTCATTTGAGAACAAATTTAATGTGAGAAGAAAAAGAAGAAATGGCATATTAGTAAAATGTTATTTCATTTATAACTCATATCATTAATTTTTCTCTATTTAATTAATTAGTCAACTAATCATTAATTATCCTACATATAATCTACAAAACCTACACATATCAAAATTTTCCTACATATACCCTACACATTATAGAATTTTATCCTACACAGTCGAAATTTATCATACACACCTCAAAATATATCCTACACAACTGGTAATTTATCCTACACAACTAGTAATTTATTCTACACTTTAAATTAAGTTGTTTTTTTAATTTGGAAAAAATATATATTTTGAAAAGGAGTTACAAATTTAATTTAGCTACTTATTAAAGTGGTAGAATACAAATTAATGATTTATGTAAGTTTACCAATATACCCTTATATTAAAATTAACTACAAATATTAAATGAAGTAAAATGAAGCATTCTTATTGGTTGAAACTTCTTCTTTTTTCTTCTTACAAAAAAATTCTTCTCATTTGAACCCTCCACTATATATATATATATATAGGGAAAGGATAAATAGAAAACTTATTTGTAGTGAGAAAACCTAGTAAACTCTATGATAACTATTGATCAACATGATCCAATGGTTGATATTATTAGATAGTAATTTGATTTAAATCTAATACTATTTAAGTGGCTGGAGAGGTATTTTGGTCAAAAGATATTGCACACATATACATAAGCATAATATTTAATAACATTCTTTTTCCACCTTTTATTTCACTAACACTCTCTCTTCACCTTTTTCTCTCACCAATATTCACTCTCCACCTTTTCTCTTACCAATATTTTCTCTCTACCTTTTTCTCTCACCAACATTCTATCTCTTACTTTATCTACAACTTTATTTTTCATTCAAATCAATTTTAAATTTCAGCTTAAATAAATTTGTTTTTATTATGTCAAAATTTTTGTTATTCGTAGTTATGCTAGTAATTGTTACATATGTAACTAGTTAATATGTGAGACTGGTATAACAAAATAAAGGGGAGACATTGATTGTATAAAGAGAGACAAATAACGTTGGGCGTCCAGCCACTTCTCTCACCATTTTTCCGGTTTCACATCGTGATGACTGTTTTTTAGATCTGAAGCTATGGTGACAAATTTTCAGATCTAGAAACGTCTCGTACCAGCAACCGACTTCTTCCAACAACCAACAATCACTAACACAACCGTCTTCTTCCTTCCCGGCGGTAAGTGAAACAGGATTCGACAACACCGCCAACAGCCACTAACACAACCGTCTTCTTCCTTGCCGGCGGTAAGTGAAACCGCTATCGTTAAACGTTGTAGCCGTCAATCAGTAAGTGAAACCACCTAGTGTACTTTAAACAAATCGTCTTCTTCCAACAACCACTGTCGTTAAATATTGCAGTTGCCAATCGGATGTTGTGATTGCTGAAACCACCTTCGATTAGTGGTTAATCGGTTATTTTTGTGGGATATGATTTCAATCAGTAGCAAATCGGTTGTTTTGTGGGATATTATTTTTTGGGTCAATGTGGCAAGTGAAAAAAGGATAAGAAAACAATGATGAATGGAATTGAATGTATTAACTATCTAGGTGAAAAAAGGTAGGTGAAAATGATATGTTGTATCCACTTTAGCATTTTATTCCATATTTTGTATTATTCGATATTTTGTATTATTCGAACGTTGAGCATATGTCATTTTGCCTGTGTAACTTAATTTGATCTCTTTTTAGTTTGTTACATGTGTTACCTGGTTTTCCAGGTAACATGTGTTACAATGCTACATCCTATGCAACTGATTTATGTAACATGTGTAACACATGCTACATCTTTTTTTTCTCTAAATAAAGGTAACATATGTAATGTGGCTATACAAGTGCTAGCCTTTGGTGTAGAACATGCAACTACTCTATGTAACCTGTGTAACACATGTAACATCCTGTGTTATCTAAAAATATGTTACAATCGGTGTAACACATATTACAAATAAAAGATAACTTGGTTGTACATGTGTTATACACTTTGGAGTAACACATGCAAAACGTGGAAATTGATAAAAAGATAGTATCCAATCAAAACCTTCATGAACATATGAGCCCATACGTGGAAATGTTTGACCTTGATTGGTACGTGGAGGTAATGACAAGTCGCCATACTCATCACTCAACTGATCTATAAAAATGTTCCAAGTAGTGTTGCATGTATTAGGAGTATAAAGTGTCGTACAATCCAACAATATTACATCATTTATGGAGTAAAAAAAAACATGAAGGTGTAAGAAGATCTAAATATGTAACTTGTGCCGTAATCCCACCGTTTAATTATTGTAACTTGTGTTACGAGTGTCAAATGTAACTTGTGTTACATTTAACTTTCTAATATAACACATAAACAGATGGAAAAGGAAAATTTATAAGGGTGCAAACACTTCAAATGTAACTTGTGTTACGTGTAGCTTACTAACATAACACAATGAAAAAAAATATAGTAAAATTGATGCTTCCTAATACAACACATAAACAGATGGAAAAAGGAAAATTTATAAGGGTGCAAACACTTCAAAATAACTAATTCTATTGCATAGTCCAGACATGGAAAAGATCACACTTTTGTTTTGTGACTTTTTGACTGAAAAACCTGCTTGAGCACCGAAAGTTTTATACATGGCAAGAAGAGGATGGAACTGCTTGTCAACAAGAGGTGTCTAGGATGGAATACTTATCAATAATAAGTGTCTAGTATTTCATGGCTTGGGGCTGTTCTTGATTGTCACTCCCCTTTCTAAGGCGAAAGCACGAGGTGTGATCCTGAAAGGTTCTCATTGCATACGAATGTTAAACATTCTACATGATTATAAAATAACTCCATATTGCCATTCATAGTTTAACATCCAAAACAAAAGTTAAGTTTAAAGTTTACATCACTACATAAAATAATTGTTTGAAAAGTTTACGACTTCATTTCATAACAAAGATCAATATTTTGTTTGCTATATCTCCGCAAGGAGGCGGGAAATAACAAACAAATCTATCAAAAGTGGCAACGGAGCATAGACACATGAACACTTGAAACACAAACAACATTCTTGAGCAAAGAGACCGTGCGTACATCCACTTAGTTCCCTGAAATACATGTAAGTTTTGAAAATCGTCAACAAAAGTTGTTGTGAATTCATGCAATTTTTTTTAAAACATATAAGTATTTGTTGTAAGAAACATGGTATGTATCGTAAAATGAACTTGAAAATGTATTCTGTAAATGTAAGGAAATTTAGATCGTTAATGTTTTGCGAGGGCATTAACATTTGTCACGACATAGGAAGCATCCAAACCATAGGCATTTTTCTGTCGATTTACGACTCGAGACACAAAAGCACTCTAGGTAGAACGTGGCCCTGAGTGTGGCTGCCTGAAATCCATTAGATCTAACCTTTTGTTCTGCGGTCTAGATATATAGTTGATTAATGGTGCTTAAGTCTCACCCTACTCGTCACATGATCTCTACGTCATTCCTTAGTTTTATGTTCTACATACCATAGTACATGTATTTTCTCCAAGTTTAGAACACATGAAAAGTTTAAAAGTGGGGACATGAACTCACTGATTTGCGTATCCTGCGTCATAAACTTCACCGGGCTTGTCTTGTAACCGTAGTAACGTATATATGTTCTATTTACGTTAATCACTAGACTTGTAATTCACTATGTACAAGTCACCATCTTAAGTTTATGTATTTGTTTTGTGTACGTTCATCATTTGTGTGGGTCGTGCCCTTGTTTGTCGGGTCTTGCCCGTTCATCCCGTTATTGTAATTTGAATTTATATTATTCACTTGGAAATATATATTTTACTCCCAAAAATATATATTTGTATATGTAGGATTTGACAAACGATAAGTGTTAAAAGTAATCTATATTTTTAACTTATCCAAATTATGTTAGTTATATTATTTTCCAAAAATAATATAATTATTTTGTTAAATAATATTTGCAATATTATGTTTGTGTAAGTATACTTAGGGAAGTATACTTGTATTTTCATGTAAATACTTGTGTATTTTACATTATTTGTTAAAAATCAATCCTTCGATTTTTAAGACTTTCCAGAATTATATTTCTTAAAAATAATATATTTTTAAGACTTGTTTGAAATATATATATTTTGTTACACATGTAATATATATATATATTAATTTTTGTCATTCATCCGGTTTTGTATAATTTTCATCACTTGGTAGTCACTATATATATTTATCCAAATATATATTTATGTCCAAAAACTCTAAATTTGTCCAAGTCCATATATTTTGAGGGATATATTTATGTTAATATATATTTTGTTCCTTGTCCAAATACCCCTTTTTATGGGTAATTCTTGTATATATATTTATAAATATTTACTTGTATATTTTTGTGTGTATTTTGGTATTTATACTCCTTGGGAGTATTTAGTGTATTTTCAAGTTCCTAATACATTACTACATATAATACACATAATATACACTTAGCACAAAATTTGGTGACAACTAAATATATATATTTTTCTCTAAACATATACATACTTAATATAATTTTTAACCTTGAAGAAAACCTTATTTCTTGACTTGTAAATTTGTAAAAACATTTGGAAATCTTCGTAAAAAATTTTAGGTCTTTTTTTGGGGAATAAGTTTCACCAAAACTTGTATTTTTCTAAGTGTCAAAATTTTATAAAATTTTGACATAGTTTCCCCTAAAAATGGAGATTTCCCATGTTTTCAAAACATGTGTTTATTTTATTTTCATCACCAAAATCAGTTTCCAACAATTTTACAAGTTACATATACTAATTTCATCATGTAAAACCCTAAGATGAACTTGATTATTTTGTAAAAACATGTAGTCTTGTAAATCTATACTTAACATACTTGATTCTTTCAAAAATAAGTTTCTTGAAGACTTTTTCATGAGCTCTTTAGAAAGCTAAATCTCATAACTTAATCATCCAAAAGCTTAGTCACTTCAAGATCATAAGAATCATACTTTAAAAACCATTCTCATGTTTACATAAAGACTTTTCAAGTTCATCTTCAAGTTCAACCATGGATCTTTCAAGATCCATGCTTAAAATTGTTAGATCTAAGCTTCTAACAAGCTTTAACATGATGGATCTAACTAAAAACACAAGATTCAACTTTCACAACTTCATCACATACATCAATCAACTTCAAAACAACTTGATTTCACTTAGATTATTTTAGATCTTCATGTTACCACCTTTTAAAGTTTAGTTTCTTTGATGGTGTGATGTTTTCATACTAATAACATGAAGTAAAATGGTGTTAGAAGGCTTACTACTAGCTCTATTGGCTAGGGAAGTGGCACAAACAAGAAGAATCTGAAGATTGATGAAGATGAGAGGTTCAAAGCTCCATAAGGTGGTCCTTTCACTTCCTTTGCTCCAAACCTTCTTAGATCATCCTTGTGCACCCTTGTATACCCTTAGATTGCTTGGTTTATGAGTGAAAATGGTGAGTGTATGGGAGGTGGTTGTGGCTGTAGGTAGAAGACAGAAAGAGAGGAAGATGATAAAATTTGAAATGAGAATTGATCTTGGTTCTTCTACTAATGGTCATTTATAACAACTTTCCAACATATGTTTATCCAAGGGTTCTCATGTCCAATATTAAGTGCACATTGCAAATATTATAACGGAAATGGTGTGTAGGGCCACTTAGGGCCGGTTACAAGTGAATGGGGGGGGGGTGTGTAACACCCCGAAAGTATAGACTTTATATTATAAATTAGAAGTCGGTAATGAACAAGGTAAAATAACTAGGAATAAATAACCTAGTTAATCATAAGTCTTGAAGTAATAAGAAAACTTGGTTAAAATACCCTTTATGAAAACTTGAACAAGTGGGGGGACTAAACTTGACAAAAAATTAAGAAGGTTTTTAATTTAATAAACAAAACACCAAAACACACACACGTGTGTATGTTCTGGTCGTGTAATCCACAGGAGCCAAGAGGGGCTCTTAAAACTCAAACCCTAACTTGAAAAATTGACCAAATCAAAAAGGCAAATCAAGTTCAAATTAAAAGCCAAGCTCAAACTAGTGATCACTCAAGTGAGGGGATCACAAGGTATGTTGAATTTCATCTTTTGGTTACATCTTGAATTCTTGATGAACACATGGATTCAAAATCTGAGCTTAAATGTTCGATGTTTGAATGAAATTATGATAAATTTATGGTTAGGAACAAACCCTAGTCAATAATTTGTTGCATTGGTGTTCATAACTATGAAATGCATATTCACCCACTTAGGTGTTAAATAGGTTTTGTAGAATGAAGAAGAACACTAGAATTATGATCCTAAATTTGGTATTATTTGAGCTCCATGAAGTAAGTCTAGATGTTGATGTGTAAACTAGACATTTGAATTTGTGAAAAATGTTCAAACTTGGCAAAAATGACTAGTTAATGAACTTGATTATAAATGTGTAAAACTATGCTCTTTAGGTGTTTGTTAAAATGCCTAAATGAAAGCTAAATGTTGAAATTTCGAGCAAAAACACATATTTGAATGTTATGGTGAATTGTGCGTTATATGATAAATAAGAGTTCTAAACATGTCGTTGGTTGAACACTATAGGTAACGGAATTGAATCTTCAAGCGGTCAAGCCGGAGTGAAAATGGTGAGTGTATGGGAGGTGGTTGTGACCGTAGGTAGAAGTGAGAAAGAGAAGAAGAAGATGAAATCTTAAATAAGAAATGATCTTGGTTCTTCTACTAATGGTCACTTATAACAACTTTCCAACATATGTTTATCCAAGGGTTCTCATGTCCAATATCACGTGCACATTGCAAATACTAGCTTTAAATCATAAAAACAATGATTCTAGTCTATTTTTGGTGTTTTGGGTAGTGTTCGGTTATTCGTTCGGTTATCGGTTCGTTAAAGTGCTAAATAGTGCAGTTTTACAAGGTATGAAGTACCTTTTGTGACAGCTTTCATTCCGGCACTTTACAAGTTATTATGGACACTAAAACATAAATTATGCATGTTATTTCATTGTTAAAAAGCTGTTTCGTTGCTGAATTATGTTGATTTTTGCAGAAATCAGCATTTAAAGTGGGTTTCGGGTGCTTTTTAGTGCTTATTTTAGCTTCCGAAAAGTGTTTATGTTAACCCTTGTTCCTGCTCTTGGGTTTTAATGTATTTTTTATGTTGGACCTACATCTAGGGCCTAAATCTATTGTCTGATTGTATTCTGAAGTTATACTGACGTAGCTTGTCTTACCGGTGAGTTTACTAGTCGTTGTGACGCAACGCTTAATGTAATGCACAATGCGATAATTGAAGTATAAAACATGCATGAATTCATATGTAAAGAAAGTAAGCACATAATGTTGACGTTTAAGCACATATGTTCAGGAAATAAATAATTATTAAAATAGTACGGAAATTACCGGTTTTGTGCCAGTTGTCATAGTCTCCCCCCGTCAAAAGAATTTCGTCCCGAAATTCAAGCTGAGTCATCTCTCGTAGGAGCTTACTCGAATATGTGGGGGTACTTAGCTTTGAACTGATCCTCGCATTCCCAAGTATATCCGGGCCCATGTCGAGAGTTCCAACGTACTTTAACCAGTTTAATGCGACTCCTCCCTGTCTTCTAAACCTTCCAGTCCATTACCTCAACAGGTTCCTCGGTAAATCAGAGTTTGTCGTCGATATGTACCTCATCCGTAGGGATGATAACTGCTTCCTGGGTTGGACTCTTTTTGAGGTTTGACACATGGAACGTATCAAGTACACCATTCAGTTCCTCCGGTAACTTCAGTTTGTACGTTACGATACCAATCTTTTCTAAAATCTTGAACGGTCCAATGTATCATGGATTCAGTTTTCCACGTTTCCCGAATCTTGCTACTCCCTTCCAAGGTGAGACTTTCAATAAGACTTTCTCTCCCACCTCAAAAGCTAAAGGTTTTTGTCTTCGATCGGCATAACTCTTTTATCGATCACGAGCCGCCTTGATACGGTCTCGGATCTGAATGATTTTGTCAGTCGTTTCCTGAACAAGTACGGGACCAATCAACTGTCTATCTCTGACTTTTACCCAACAAAACAGTGAGCCATACTTGCGGCCCTATTGAGCTTCGAAGGGTGCGGCCTTTATGCTTGTATAATAGTTGTTGTTATAGGAGAACTCGACCAAGGGAAGGTGAGTATCCCAGCTGCCGCCTAGATCCATTACACATGCGCGAAGCATGTCTTCAAAAGTTTGTATGGTCCGTTCACTCTGGCCGTCTGTTTGCGGATGGAAGGTCGTGCTTAGATCCAATTGAGATCCAAAGGCCTCTTGGAATGATTCCCAGATCCTTGATACAAAGCGTCCATCTCTGTCTCAAATTATAGAAATAGGCACTCCGTGACGTGCCATAATTTCCTTAAGGTATAACTCAGCAAGCTTTCCTGTGCTATCTTTCTCCCGAATGGGTAGGAAGTGCGCAGACTTTGTTAATCGATCGATTATCACCCATATCATATCGTGTCCTCTAGGGGTCTTGGGTAATTTCATTATAATGTCCATCGATATTTGTTCCCACTTCTAAATGGGTATTTCTGGTTGTTACAGAAGGCCTGACGGCTTCTGATACTCTGCCTTGACCTTAGAGCAGGTCAAGCACTTTCCAACATAAGTAGCAACGTCGTTCTTGAGATTCAGCCCCCAATAGTACTTCTTCAAGTCTTTATACATTTTGTCCGATCTAGGGTGGATCGAGTATCTTGACTTGTGACCTTCATCAAAGATTATCTCTCGAACACCGCCATAGAGCGGAACCCATATGCGTCCCATGAAGTATAGGGTTCCCTCTTCATTTGGCACCAATTGTTTCTACATACCCTGGAGAAATTCAGCTTTAAGATTTTCCTCCTTGAGTGCTTCTTGTTGTGCATCGTGAATGCGCGAAATGAGATTCGTCCGAATCGTCATCTCTAAAGCTCGAACTCTTAAAGTTTTAATCCTTTCTTTTCTACTCAATGCGTCTTCTACTACATTCGCCTTTCCACGGTGGTACTTAATCTCACAATCATAATCGTTCAGCAACTCAACCCATTGTCGCTGTCGCATATTTAATTCCTTCTGATTAAATATGTGCTGCAAGCTCTTGTGGTCTGTGAAGATAGTGCATCGAGTACCGTACAAATAATGTCGCCAAATCCTCAAAGAAAATACCACCGTGCCTAGTTCAGGTCCTGGGTGGTATAATTCTTCTCATGAACCTTCAACTGTCGTGATGCATTTGCGATAACCTTTTGGTGTTGCATGAGCACGCAACCCAAACCTTGAAGCGAAGCGTGACAATATACCACGAAGTCTTCAGTACCTTCGGATAGGGATAGGATCGGTGCATCACATAACTTATCTTTGAGTAGTTGGAAGGCTTCTTCCTGTTTGTCTCCCTAGTCAAACTTCTTGTCTTTCTGTGTAAGGGAAGTTAACAGTTGAGCATTCTTGGAAAAATTCTCAATAAATCTTCGGTAATAGCCCGCTAATCCCAGAAACTGTCGTACTTCCGTCGGAGTTTTGGGCGCTTCCCAATTCTAGATGAATACCATTCTCGTTCACAACATGACCAAGGAACTGTACCTCGCGAATCCAAAATTCACACTTTGGAAATTTTGCATAAAGCTTTTCCTTCTTCAATAGTTCTAGAATGGTGCGGGACAGACACCTGGATTCGTTGAGATGGCCGGGGGTGATTGTTTGGGTATTCCCTATATGGACTACCCGAACAATTCTAGGGAGTATAAACGTTTTACCAGGTTGCGACAAATGAAGGGGGCGGCAGAGGTCGTTGTCATGGGATGCTTTAAGGGAGGTCAGGGAGGAGGAGAGGGCTCGGGGTTTGATCAGGGAGGATTCCCCGTGGGATCACATGTTTTTGGTGGCGGCTAGGCCATCTTATAGGACCATGATGGTGGATTTTCTGTCCACGTTGTGTTTCGTCCACGGCCAGCTGACCGGCCGAATTCGGATATGGATGATCCGAACGTAGAACCACTGCTTCCCTAGGTATCTTTCTGTTTGTTCGGGCAGCGACAAAATATGTCATTGCGTCAGTTTGCTGTTGTCACCGGGTTCTATACCGACGATGAGTTGGTTCAGGACATCTATACCACCGCGATCACGACCATACCTGATGATAAGTTGTTTGCTTGGTGGCCCACCCTATGTCTTGAACCCTTCAGTAAGAAGGCCCGAGTATCGTCGATTCCTGACCCACTCGTTCGTTACATACACCGCTGCATTGCCATGACGATCTCTGCGTGTGGCAAAAGCAACGAGTGGGTCACGAAGTTGGATCTGTTCTTTCTGTATTATTTATATACTGGCACACCGTGCGGCCTCCACCGATGTCTGGCGAAGTATTTCACCTCGTACGACAAATGGCAGAGGCGTAGCCATTTGATTGGAGGGGCGTTTAGCCGTTTGAGGATATGCTGCCGCTAGTACCTTCTGAGCCCTTAGATCTTAGGATGATGAGAGGGATGAAGATTGCGGTGAACTTTCCGGATCTCGGGCATCGGTTTGTTGACAATGACGGACATATTTTTGTACCCAACCCGATAGTCCACCAGGCACAGCTCAAGGATGGGGAGGTGGAGATGCCGCATGTTGCTGACGTGCTTGTTATGGATGGAGACGTGGAGCCTCAGGTTGACCAGGGGCATCCGCAGGAGCCGCCACAGATTCCACGACATGTTTATCATGCAGTGAGGTTGCCCCAGTCCACCCAACGTCTCCTTGAGAGGCTGGTGGTGGGTCAGGACGGTATGATGGCGAGCTCGACACAGCAGTTTCAGCGGATGGACAAATGAATGGACCGGATGGAGGATTTGATGGAGTGGGTGATGGCTAGTGAGGCCGAGATACGTACCCAGGCGGGGTTGGCGGTTCGACCCCCGCCACATCCACGAGTGTATCCGGGTACAGACATGGAGGCAGGCCCGTCCGGGACGCAACCAGGCACGTCCGCTAAGCAGATCCATATGACAGGTGGTGGGGATGATTCTGACGACACCGATGAGGATATGGAGGATTAGTATTTCTATTTGTTGGGTGAACTTTATTTGTTAAACATTTGTGGGCATGTATGAACAAATATTTTTTATTTTTTTGTTTATTTTGGTTGTGTTGGGCATCTATGGACAAGTATTTATTTCATTTTGGTATGTTTAAATATTTGGAACTTGATGAGTGTTTATTCGTTTTGTTATTTATACTTGGTCGACTTATTATAAAAAACAACATTTTTTAAAAAACTTAATATTTATAATAATATTAAAAAACGACATTTATAACTAATATTCGATTACATGTCTTGCATAAACTTACATACTAACAATGAAAAATAACAAGACAAACAACACAAAAAAAAAAAATCCAACTGATTATCAAACAACTTTCCCTCTTACGAATAACCCTTGAATGATTATCTTCAAATTCCGCGACTAGCAATTTATACATTCGAACATCCTCTCTCAAATACTTGACTTCGTTTTCAAGCATAACCTTCATATCCATCAGTCCTTTGATGACCACACATGCCCGATGACACATGGGAGGATCGTGCCACGCAAAGAAGTTGCACTTAGAACGCTGACATGGAAGAGGAATTAGTGTTTCAAAGTAAGGATGACAAAAATATACCCGATCATATACACGATTTTTTTTTAATTTATAATTTTATAACCGGGTATGGGTATGGGATTACAAATACCTGACCCGAACCTGACCTATCGCCATCCTTATTTCAAAGTGTAAACATGGCTTAAAAACATACCATACTGTGGCAAGTGTAAAATTGACGTCCGAGATTAGTTTCAGTCCAAGATGTTCTTAGTGCAGCAGTCCTACCACATTTGTAAACAACCATTGTGAATTTGTGATTGTGAAGATGGTGTATATTTCATTTGCAACTTCTGATACGTATACAAGCTTTAAAAAAACAACTTAATAAGCCGCTCATAGGGCAATAGGAGCGTATGGGGGTACGGAATCTGACAACTTTTCAGGTTATACGCTTCGTATAGCCCGATGAGCCTCGTATACGACTACTTTTTCTGAAAGTTGGCAGAAACATTTACTACACTTCACTTCTATACGTGTCTCATCGACCCATATGTGACGTATTGAACTTTAGTTTCTTTTTATAGTTAAAATGAACATACCTGGTCACAAGTACATATGAAAAGGTTTTTTTTTGGACTGAGTTCTGGACCACACGATGACAATCCGGAAGGGGACACACACGCACGGATTCTTTGTCTCTCGTATAGTTTTTGCTCTCGTATCGCTCTATACGGTCGGAATATTCAAGGTTTGTTTTATTTCTTTGTGGTTTTATTTTGGCCATTTGTGGTGGTGGTGGGTCGGCTGGGGTGGTTGTAGTGGTGGTGGTGGGTCAGCTTGGGTGGTGATGGTGGGTCGGCTAGGATGGTGGTGTGGTGGTGGTGGTGGGTCAGCTGGGGTGGTGGTGGTGGTGGTGGTGGGTCGGTTATGGAGGTTGTGGTGGTGGTGGGTCGGCTGTGGAGGTGGTGGTGGTGGTGGTGGGTCGGTTGTGGTGGTGGTGGTGGGTCGGTTGTGGTGGTGGTGGTGGTGGGTTGGCTGTGGAGGTTGTGGTGGTGGTCGTGGGTCGGCTGTGGAGGTAGATGAGGTGGTTAAGGGTGGTGTTGGGCTATGGTGGTGCCGTGGTTGGTGGTGGTTGTGGTTGTGCTTGAATTTGTATTTTTTATATTTTTACAATATATTTTCGAATGCCGAGTCTAATGCTAAATTGTATTTTTTATTAACAGGATATTGAAAGTCGGTGTTTTGACGGTGGTGGTAGCGTAATCCTTACGGAGAAACTACGTTCGTATTTCAGATTCATGCACTAGAACGCCGATCTAGGATTACGTGTTATTAGAGTAACCTGTTGCCTCGTCAGCTCCCAGTGACGCTAGCCAACGCGGTCCGCCCTGTAGCATGTCCTTCCAAGAGAGGCGTTCATTAGTGTTCTCATGAGCCTTCCACCAACGGGAATGTACTGCACTCACCATCCCGAGGGGACGCAGAAGACTGGACGGTGGTTAATAAACGAAATGCCGACTCCACTGCTCCAACCTCCTGATCCCTTATGCCATTGAAATGTGGTAGATGTGAAGTAGAAACCCCATTGGAAGGTAGGGTTCGGTACACAATTTCAAGACAGCCGGCCTGTCTCGAAATTGTGTATGATACACCCATCGTTTTCCTTTGCAGGAATTCAAGAATATGTAACAATTAGCGATTTAGGGTTTACGGTTTAGTCGTTACATTTTGTATGAAAGTTACATGTTTTGTGTATTAATACAAAACGATGTTTAATTACATTTTGAATTACGTTTCTTGTTGCATTATGGTTAATAAACGACAAGTGAAAAACAATTATAGACATAAAAATTTGACATTTTATAACATACACATTGCGTTATGGTTAATAAATGACAAGTGAAAAACAATTAAACACATAACAATAACTGATAAATAAAAAAGTTGACATTTAAAAGTTTGACAATTAAAGACATAATAATACTCATTTAGTAATATTAAATAAAACTCATTTAATAAAAAATTGACATTTAAAAAATTTGACAATTAAAGACATAATAATAATTCATAAATAAAAAACTTTATTATAATATATACAATTCGTTTTATAAAAAAATTAACATTTAATAATATTTATAAAAATTTGACAATTTATAAAATATACACAATTCATTGCATAAAAATATGAACTTTTTAATAACAATACTTAATAAAAAACATATACACATATTTTTTATTAAAAATATATACAATTCATTTCATAAAATATGAAGGTTTATAATACTAACACAATTTTTTATAACAACATTTTATAAAAAAATATTAATTTTCTTATATAAATATTTCACAACTTCCCATACAAAAACCCTATCAACTAAAATAAAGTTCCTTACATTCCAATCATTAGGTAATCATTGGCTGACACCCAATGATTGCCATTAATTAGATAATAGGGACCATTTTCAAACGTATTCAGCTATGAGGGGCGTATTTGGGGGGGGGGGGGCATTTTGAGGCGTATTGGGCAATGAGGGGCGTATAGGGTTAGGGGATGTGTAGATACTTTCAACCTCTCTTCTAACCGCATCGCGGGCTTGATGTGCGGGAAACATTGGGTCACTGATCCAGTTGAACTCAAGGATAACGTAGTGGAATTTTTTTCGGTAAAACTATCTGAACCAGCGGGGCCACGCCCAAAGTTGCTATGCCCGTTCATTTATCAGCTCTCAGCAACGGAGGGTGAAGGGTTAACTGGTTCTTTTACGCTTATGGAAGTCGAGAAGGCTTTTGGGATTGCGCTGGTGATCGGGCCCCGGGTCCCGACGGATTTAATTTTAAATTCGTGAAACGGTTCTGGCATTTCCTTAAATTGGATTTTGTGAATTTGTTTAATGAATTTTTTGATAGGTGTGAATTTTCAGCAGGATGTTTTTCTGCCTTCATTGCTTTAATCCCAAAAATCAAGGACCCTCAACGCCTCACCGATTTTAGACTAATTAGCCTTGTCGGATGTATTAACAAGGTGTTGTCAAAGGTCCTTGCAAATAGACTGAAGAAGGTTATCGGAAACTTGGTTTCAGAGGAGCAAATGGCTTTTCTCTCGAATCGTAGTATTCTAGACGGACCACTAATCTTAAATGAGACTATCGGGTGGTTAAAACGGTCAAAACGGAAGGGCATGTTATTTAAAGTTGATATCAAAAAGGCCTACGATTCTTTATGTTGGGATTTCTTATATTCTATGATGGAACAAATGAACTTCCCGCTTCGTTGGAGGAGGTGGATTCGTGCCCTCTTGTCTATGTCTCGAGCCTCGGTTTTAGTGAACGGTTTGCCATCTAGTGAGTTCGCTTGTTCACGAGGGCTTCGTCAAGGGGATCCCATCTCCCCCTACTTGTTCATTATCGCGGTGGAGGCGCTTACGTGCATTATCAAGAAAGCGAACTCCATTGGTATTTTCGAGGGCATTAAGGTGGGCGAAAATGGTCTGTTGCTTTCTCATTTCTTATTTGCTGATGACGCCATTTTTATAAGCAAATGGTCGATAAGAAATGCGATGATGCTCAGACGCCTATTGCGGTGCTTTCACATGTTCTCCGGGTTAAAGATAAACCTTCAAAAATGCAGCTTATATGGCATTGGGGTTTCTCAGCTGGATCTTTCTAGTATGGCAGCCTTGTTTGGGTGGAGAACGGGATCTTTTCCGTTTATACACCTTTGTCTCCCGGTCGGGGGAAATATGAACTTGATTAGGAACTGGACGCCGGTGATAAACAAGTTTCGGAATAGGTTATCTCTTTGGAAAGCAAGACAATTGTCTATCGGAGGCCGGATAACTATCTTGAAATCGATTTTGAATGCCCTTCCCACATATTTCTTTTCAATATATCGCGCTCCAGCTCAGGTGCTAAAATCTTTGGAGCGGCTGAGACTGGTTTTCTTTTGGGGTGGAAGTGAGGAGAAGGAACACATGAATTGGGTGGCGTGGTATAATATCCTAAGGCCGGTGGAATATGGAGGTATTGTAGCAGGTTCGTTAAAAGATGCCAACCGCGCCATGTTAGCAAAGTGGTGGTGGAGGTTCAAAAAAAACGCCACGCTCTTTGGCGAAAGGTCGTGTGGTCAATCCATAGTGGGTCTCGTTCTTGGGCGTTTATTCGAAGAAAGATTACGTATTTGGGGCCTTGGAAGCAAATTGTAACTATGGGTGATGAGTTGGCAGCTCAAGGCGCTAATTTGGAGTTTTTAATGCGGGCGACGGTGGGTAATGGTGAATCTATTTTATTCTAGATCGATTGTTGGGCTGGGTCGGAACCGCTTAGGTCTCTGTACCCAAATCTTTTTGCGTTAGAGCGGATGAAGATGTGCAATGTTATTGATCGGCTTGGGCCTGGTCCAAACGGGTCAGTTTTTTCGTGGAATTGGAGTCGTAGAAGACTGTCAAGGTTGGAGCGTACCGAGCTAAATAACATCAGCTTATTTCTATCCCACTTTGTTTTGTCTGATGTCCCAGATTCTTGGGCTTGGTCTGATGAAGATAAGTTTTCGGTTGCTAGCCTTAAAAGGATCCTCGTTAATCACGGGTCAGTGCCTTCCCAAGTGACTTTCCCCTGCAACAATTGGGTCCCAGCTAAGGTTCGGTTTGTGGCGTGGCGAGCGGAGCTGCAACGCCTTCCAACAATGTTGGCGCTGCAGCGTAGGAACATCCCGATCCAGAATTCGATGTGTCGGCTATGCGGCGATGCCCAAGAATCTGTGGACCATGTCTTTATATATTGTCAGTTCTCTCAAGCGGTCTGGAGTGTAGTTAGTCAATGGTGCCATCTTCAACCCATTTTCGCTTTTCACATTCGAGACCTTTTGGATTTATACAAACTGTATTGTGGGTCTAATAGAGGCAAGAAGGCAATCCATGCGGTTATGTTGACTGTTATTTGGAGCATATGGAGGTCTAGGAACAAGGATGTTTTCGAGGCGAAGGCTCCCACGGTTACAATGGTTATCGACGAAGCAAAATCTCTAAGTTTCCTTTGGGTCAGAAATCGATCTAAAGCTCTGGCGCTTTCGTGGGAAGATTGGAAATCTTTTGATCTAAGGGGCTGTTGTTTCTGTTTCTGTTTTTGTCGTTTGTTTTTATTGTCTGTTTTATTGTCGTTTGTTTGTCGGGTGCTTTTCTTCGGGTTTGTTCTTTGCCAGTTTCTTGCTGGAAGTTGAATGATATATGTTTTGTTGGTCTTTCAAAAAAAAAAAGATACTTTTGGGAGGATGTGTGGATACCCCCACCGTTGATTAAATGTCTACTGACTTTTAGTTTTCATATTTTCTTTTGTAGGTGTTTATCGAAGGTTCTTTTGGACTTTGGTTTGAAGACCTGGCTAAGGTCATCAGAAATTGAGTGGAAACAGTATTAAATTTACTCTAGATTCAGAAGTCTTCATGAGGCTGAAGTGTTCTCAGTTACCATGATTATATATGATATGTTCTTTTCATGTGTAAGTGGTTAACAGGTTTTCTGTTTTCGTAGCTTTTTGAGATGAATGGTAGGTCATGGGAGATCCTTATGGAGCTAGCAAAGTATCAGGTATTGTTGCATTCTGGACTTCTGTGGAACAATTCATGGGGACCTTAGAAAGCAGTGGCAATTGCAAGTCTTATCAATGGCATTGGCAATGTGGTCCTCTGCTCTACGGTATTACTGGAGCAGCATGGGCAACAATGGCGTCTCAGGTTTGCTCTAAAAATGGTAGAACATGCTTCTATTAAGTTGTATTTTTATTGTTGTGTTGCACTTTAAACATATTATCTAGAGTGCATCCAAAACTATCTAGGGTACATACTATCTAGGGATGGACCATCCTAGATACACTGCACCTACACCGTTTTCAGGAAACCTTGGGCATTTGCCTTACGAATGCAGCCCGTCAATTTGGCCTCCTACCCATATTCTAATGCTGCAAAGACCACAACACTTGCAGCAGTCGTCTTCGTCATCGATGGTAAACTTTTTTTTTGTTTTTGCTTTTTATGTATGCATTTACATTAAGTTGGGTTTGAAAAGATGTGTGTTAACTATTTGTAGTGCAAACAGTCGTCTGTAATGATTTTTCAAACTGAGCGCACTTCAAACGAAAGCTATTGTGGTCACAGCTACAAACCATTGTGGGCAGATGTAAAGAAGGTGTTGTTGCTCTTTTCTTTTAACCCTTTTTGACTATATGTATTTGTTTCAGACCTCTGTGTATAATTTTATCTAGAGCAAGACAGTAGCTGACATGGTGGAGTAATAAGAAAAGAAGGTATGGAAGGTCTACTGATAATAAGAAAGTTGAAAGGGTATGAACTGAAAGTTAATAATGGGTTCCTAAATCAAGCTCGAGGTATGTTAATATGGCAAGATCAATCGATGAGTCTTTGTGTGTGTCGAATACCCAACCCACGGATGACGTTTGATGGATCTTCGGTGACGTCAAGAGCTCTTATCCTTGCTTGCTACAAAACAACAAACCGTTAGCCTCGTCACGGGGGACCCCGGGAGGGGGATCCGTGACCAAGCTCCGGCGTGAGAGTAAGTAAACTTGCCGGAAATGGGAGGAGCTTCTTCCGGTGAGTATGATCACCGGGAGGTTTCCTCTTTGGTGTGAATCTTGTTGTGTGTATGTGTAGATAATAAATATGAGGGAATATTGGTCGGGGATTAACGTGTGTAGTAAATGAGGATATATTAAATGAGCGAGAGCTGGAGATGATGATACCTGCTGTTCCTCTTGTATGCCTTCTCTTATATAATGTCCAGCACTTATCTCATTAGATATTTCCCACATATGATCTAACGGTTTCTGGAGGTTCTCGGGGAGTGCAGACACGTGTCTGGCTCCCAGCGACAAGATGTTTACCTTAATTAATGTTTGAACCGGAGAAGTACAAGGTTTCAGTCGAGATACCATTCTTATCGAGCATTAAATGAGGTCTGCTCTTGCAAGCTGTCTTCCCGCCTATTTCTGAAATGGAGAAACCTTAGCGGGCAAGGTTATTGTGATTGGTGGGCTTTTTTGAATAGTTGGGCTTCCAGATAGAAAGTCCCAAAGCGGGTTAAGTGGGTTTTACCCACTGGCCCGTCGTCAAGTCATCTTTAGTCCCTGGTTCTGAGACCCGAGGCTCATGATCCAGGGCTGAGCCATAACTGCTTTGAGAGTAGTTTTTTCTAGTGGGTCCCTCTGGGATCGGTTGTAATGAGCCATTTCTACTAATGATTACATCGCCGGATTCATTATAGCGGGAGCTAGTCCCTAGGCAACACGTGTCCCTTATTTTGAATTTTGAAGAGACAACCGACGTGACGGTTACTTGCCTGTCAGCGGCGTTTCTTTAAAACCCTTACTTTGCCCTTCCGATTTTTTATTCAAACTTTTCAACTCTCTCTTCTTCTCTGTAACTGCTCCCCTGTATCATCATTTTCTTACAACCATGAGTCGCGGTGGCCGGTCTTCAATAAGGTCTGTGTTGACTGCAAAAGACTTGAAATCCTTTGTTAAAACATATAACATCCCTGAGCGGTTCTCTCCTTCGTTGCCGGGTCCTGACGACTCAGCGGAATGCACACCGGAAAGAGTCCCAATCTATACCCTGGCCTTCTCTTCCTGTGGGGTACGGTACCCCCTTTCCGCGTTTAAGATTTCTTTGCTTCGTCATTTCGGCGTGCACTTCTCACAGGTTCACCCATTGGGATTTATGAGGGTAGTTCATTTCGAACTGTCCTGTGCCGCTATCTCCGGGGAACCCTCTGTCCCTCTATTCTGTATGTTTTACCGGCTGGTTTCGGACGGAGATTGGTTTACTTTTGCAAAACGGCCGAACGGTGTTTCGAAACCTTGTTACAGTTTTATGCCAACCTCTACCTACCCAAAAGACTGGAAGTGTAGATTCATATTTGTATCTGCGGCTATGTTTCCGGAGCCCCCTGTTCCAAAGGATCTCGATGCCGCTATTGAGGACACCATTCCCACCCTTTCTGCAGCCGAGACTGTTCAGTGGAAGAAGATGTGTGATAACTTGACAAGGGCGTTTACTTTCTCTGAGGGAATACTTGCTATGGGGGGGCTGAGTCCCTCTTATCCTGTCCGTCCGAGGGCTTTTTTCGGCAAGAAAGGTATTTCTTTGTTCTTGGTTTGCCTTTTGCATTTATTCTTTCATTATTCTTTTGGAGATTCCGTAGTTATCTTTTGTGTCTTTTTTTTTGTATAGAGATAACTCTGTGGAGGCTTCTCCAGGGTGATTCCAAGGATGTAAAGTATGTGGTTGATGATGAGGTTGATCCCCGGTTGAATGTGGAAGCGCAGGTTATGAGGGGGTCCGTCCAGGCAGGGGGTTCTGTTACCCTGGGTGGTGTTGAGGGGGACTCTTCTGGTGAGGAGGAGAGTTCTCCCGACCTTCCTCCCGTTCATCCTTCTGGTCTGAGTGATGATGAAGAAGTGGAGATACAGCTGGTTCGTAAAAGGAAGTCTGCTAGCCCCCAACCGGGTCCTGTATCCCGTAGCATCCGCCAGAGGCTCCGTAGTGCCAGTGGCCAGAAGCCTCCCCCTTCTTCTAGAGCTGCTTCCGACCTCCCCCCCACTGGGGTCAAAGGTTCCTTGTCTAAGCACTTGAAGTCCTCAAGCTTAGTGAGTGCTCCTTTGTTGGTAAGCTTTCTTTTCTTCCGTTTTTCCTTTGTCTTTCTGTGTAGTTCCTGACCGTTTCTGCTCTTACTTCTTAGGGGAGTTCCTTGGAGCCTATAGAAATACCTACTGGTCCTTCCCCTTCCCGTATCCGGGACAAGGCTTCTGAGGCGGGAGTGGCTCGTTTTTCCTCAGCCTTCGACCTTTCTCCCCCACATGCTACTGGGACTAGCAAGCCTGCCGTCCTTGAAGGCCCTGTTCATCGATCCCCTCTTGCCCCTTTGTTTGCCGATGCCCTTCCCTTTACCTATGTCCCTAAATGGAAGGTAACTGACTCTTCCGTTATAGGGACTCCTGAAGCTGCTAGGGACTTTCTGAACCATGCTGTTCCTCCCTCACATAAATTTGTAAATTCTGCCTTGAGGGATGATCTTTTTGAAGATCAATACAGTATGTCTCTATGTGAAAGTTTTTTCAGGGGTGCTGGGATGCTTCAGAGGATTGATGATCTGAGGAAGGCAAACGAGGGGCTTAAGACTGAGCTTAAGGTTTCCCAGTCGGCTGTTGCTGAGCTTAGGAGCCGGGTGGTTGATGCTGAGAGGAAGTTGCAGGAGGAGAAGGTGCATAGACCTCTCTCCTCCCCCTCCCTTTTTTTTATATATATACTCACTGATTCTTTGTTCAGGGAGCCGGGGCTATGCTTGAAAGGAAGGAGCGAGCTTGGGAGCGGGAGATGGCATCGCTGATTGAGGAGAAGGAGGAGCTTGCTGCTGAGCTGAAGCATTTGAAGGAGGTTGACTCCCTTTCCCAAGAGCAGATCAATACCATTTACTCGGACTATGGGGTGGCTTCTGATGATAATCAACGGTTGGCGGGAGAGAAGCATTGGCTAATTACCGAAGGTTTTGGGGCCTTTCTTTCTGCTGTAGCTCAGTCGAAGGATTTTAAGAGCGGTTTGGAACAGGTGTATAGGGCCTATAGGGATGTTGGGTATCAGTCGGGGTTGAAGGATGGTTACAAGTACTCTGCTCAGGGCTTGGATAGGAAGGGACTCCTCTGTATGACTCCAAGGCCAAAAAGAAACTGTCCAAGCTGAACGAGGAGTTTGGGCATAAGACCCCAGCCGTTCTTGCCAAAATCCTGGAGCATCCCTTGATTTCAATTGGCGAACTGAAGGCCCTGTTCTCCTCCGCGGGTCCCTCGTCTCCGCCGTCCCTTTCCGGGGGTGATCCCCAGTAAATTCTGAACATTTGACAAATTTCGATGTGGTTGTAATAACTCTAACTTACTTTGGGATGTTTGTACGTTTTGTTTGGCCTTTTTTGGATGGTCCTTTGTGTTGGGGGCCATCTTGATCGCTAATCGTATGGCCTATGGTTATGTATAGCTCTTCCCTTGCTTTGTTGCCTGTTCCCTGTCTCGTTTGTTTTTGTTTTACAGGGGTATTTATCGGAGGCTAGCTTGGTAATTTTCTGGGAACTTTCAAGCTGCTTTAGCGAGAAGCCAAAGGGACTTGTTTTTGTAATCTAGAGCTGGGAGCCATCTGGCCGTTTTTGTAATCCCGTGTATTGCTTGATTCCTGCCCAAGTTATTGGGGCTTGTTTTTGTATATGTATCTCATACTAAATAAGGCAGATTTCCCCCTCATGATTTTCTATGTATGGGTGTGTTTGCATTATTTGTTTTTATTGTTTGCTTCGTTAAACTGTGATTGTCTGTTCGAGGCCAATCGGTGGACAAGTTTATAATGCAGTGTTATGTTTTTAACTTGCTTTTGTCCGTTTTAGGTTAGCTAGACCTTTATTAGCCCCACGGCCGGGCTTCGGGCATGCTTTGAATGCCTCATACACGTGTGTTTGTTTGCTCTAGTTTTTAGATATAAAGGGTGTTCATGGGCACGTCTGCCTAGGTATGGTTACCCATGATTTTCAAAATGGGACGTCCTCGTCCGTCTTTCATTGAATCTTAGGGGGATCTATACCCCCCGGCATAGATTGTTTACAAAAGGTCCATCCTTTTGGGGGGAGATCCCCGTACATATAGTTATCTATTACAAAAGTGGCTCTCGGCCGTTTTTTCTTGGGGGTGTACCCCTTACATGTAATACTTCCTGAGCTGCATGAGGTTCCAGGTCCTGGGGACCTCTTTTCCCTCTAGCGTCTCCAACTTGCATGTTCCCTTACCGTTTGCCCAAGTGACTCTGTACGGTCCTTCCCAGTTGGGGCCCAATTTCCCGGTGTTTTCTTGCAGACTGGCCTCGTTGGCTCTGAGAACCAGGTCCCCTAGGACGATGTTGAGTTTTTTCATCCGGGTGTTGTAGTAACTTGCCAGGAGCTTTTTGTAATGAGCTTCCTTCACTGCTGCTATCTCTCTTCTTTCTTCCAACAGGTTCAGGTTCATCCTTAGATCCTGCTCGTTCTCCTCATCCCTTAACCTCATTCGGGCAGTTTGGGACCCGATCTCTGCAGGGATCATAGCCTCCGTTCCGTAGGTAAGGCTGAATGGGGTCTCCCCATTGCAACTTTTGGGAGTAGTTCGGTATGCCCATAGCACAAATGGAAGTTCTTCCAGCCAGCCTTTCTGTTTTCTCCCAAGCCTACCCTTCATTCCTTTGATGACGCTTTGGTTGGCTCTCTCCACCAACCCGTTACTCTGGGCATAGGTAACGGAGGTAAACACCTGCTGGATCCGCATCTGCTCGCACCATGGCTTGAAGGGTCTCCCAGCAAATTGGACCCCGTTGTCGCTCACCAACTCCTTCGGGACCCCATACCTGCATATGATGTTATCCAGCACGAATCTTCTCATCTGGTCTCCGGTAATCTTTGCCAGGGGCTTTGCTTCAATCCATTTAGTGAAGTAGTCAATGGCCACCACCACGTATTTGACCCCCCCTGGGCCCTCCGGGAAAGGCCCAATTATGTCAATGGCCCATTTCTGGAATGGCCAGGATGTCGAGACTGGGACCATAGGGTGTTTGTGCTGGTGGGTCATTGGTGCATGTACTTGGCAGTTATCACACTTCTTGATTTCTTCAGACGCCGTTTCGTACATTCGTGGCCAGTAAAACCCCGCGTTCATTACTCTTCTTACTACCATTCTTGGTCCTGAGTGCATTCCGCAGATCCCCTCGTGCATCTCCCTGAGCACATATTCGGCCTCTTCCATATCGATACACTTTAGGGATGGACCCAGGTACGACCTTCGGTACAGCTCCCCCTCAATCAATTCATATTGTAGGGCTTTAACTCTTATTTTTCTGGCTGCCCATTCCCCCTCGGGTAGAGTCCCGTCCCGGAGGAAGTTAACGATTGGGGTCATCCAGGTTTCCTGGGGGCCTTCGATCGTGGCCACCTCCGTCGTGTCAAGGGAGGGGGATGTCAAGACTTCTACTTTGACTTCCTTTGCGAGATGGTCGAATGCCACTGAGGCTAACTTGCTGAGTGCATCAGACTTCCTGTTCTTCCCTCGAGGGATGTATTCTAGTTTGAAGGTTCTGAATGCTTCAGCTGTCTCCTTAACCTTCGCCACATATCGAGCCATGGTGCTGTCCTTGGCTTCATATTCCCCTTGGTATTGCCTTACTACCAACTGTGAATCGGTGCTAGCCTCTACGTGTTTTGCTCTCATCTTCTGTGCCAACCTCATCCCGGCTAAGAGGGCTTCATACTCGGCGGTGTTGTTGGTGTTCTCGAAATCCAGCCTTACGGCGTATGTCAGCTCTACCCCCTCGGGACTTATCAGTGTGATTCCGGCCCCGCTTCCTTCTTCGCTGGATGCTCCATCGGTAAGCAATTTCCACACCGCCTCATTTTCTTTCTCCCTTTCTTCTTTCTCTAAAGCTTCCCATTTCAAGAGCTCCCTTTCTTCGTCCTCAGGAACTTCTGCTAAGAAGTCGGCCAGTATCTGCCCCTTTATGGCCGTCCTGGGTTTAAACTCCAGGGAGTGTTCCCCTAACTCCACGGCCCACTTAGCTAGCCGTCCTGACAACTCTGGCTTCCTGAGTACCTTTTGAAGGGGCTGATCGGTCATTAAAGTGATCTTGTGCTCTTGGAAGTACCTCCTGAGTCTTCGGGATGCGAAGACAAGGGCTAATGCGAGTTTCTCCAAGGGCATGTACCGTTCCTCAGGTCCTTTGAGAGTCCTGCTGATGAAGTATATGGGTATCTGCTTCCCCTCCCTTTCTACCATCATGACCGCACTTATGGTCGTTTTTGAGGCGGATAGATACAGGAGCAATGGGTCCCCAGGTACTGGGGTGGCCAGCATTGGGAGCTTGCAGATGTACGCTTTCATTTCTTGAAAGGCTGCTTCGGCCTCTGCGGTCCATTTAAACTTGTTTGTTTGGAGGCAGTCTTTCAGTACCTTCATGAAGGGAAGGGTCTTATCAGCCACCTTCGACAAGAAACGGTTTAGTGCTATCAGTCTTCCGTTCAACTGCTGGATGTCCTTCAGGGACCTGGGGGATCGCATATCGGCTACCGCCTGGGTTTTCTCAGGGTTTGCTTTGATCCCTCCCCTGGTGACCACTACCCCCAGGAAATTCCCCTCCTCTACTCCAAAACAGCATTTCCCAGGGTTCAACTTCATGTTTACGTCCTGCATGGTGTGGAGAGTCTCGGCTATATCACTTATCAGGGCTGTCTCCGTCAAGCTTTTGATAACAATATCATCAACGTATACCTCCAGGTTCCTCCCTCGTTGCTCCCTAAACAAACTGTTCATAAATCTCTGGTACGTGGCCCCAGCGTTCTTGAGGCCGAATGGCATCTTGGTGTAGCAGAAAGTCCCCTCGTCTGTGATGAAGGCGGTTTTTTCCTCATCTTCTATTGACATTTGGATTTGGTGGTACCCTTTATAGGCGTCAAGGAAACACTTCAGAGGGTATTGAGACAGGGAGTCCACTTGGGTGTCTATTTCCGGAAGGGGATAACAGTCCTTGGGACATGCTTTATTTAGGTCTTGGAAATCGATGCACATCCTCCATCCCCCGTCTTTTTTCTGAACCATGACTGGGTTGGCAACCCAGGATGGGTATTTAACTTCCCTGACTATCCCCGCTCTGAGTAGCTTTCGAGTTTCTTCACAGGCAGCCCTTCTTTTACTGGGCCCCATACTCCGCTTCTTTTGTTTCACCGGTTTCGCCCATGTAAAGGTGTTAAGCCGGTGTTCTGTTAGACTCCTCGGGACCCCCGTCATGTCTCCATGTTGGAATGCAAACACGTCTATGTTATGGAGGAGTAGCTCCTTCAGGGCACTCTTACATTTGTCACTCAAATGACTTCCCACCTTGACTGTTTGTTCTGGGAATCTATCACAAAGGACCCATTCTTCCACCTTCTTCCCTTGGGTCTTTCCTGGCTCTTCTTCTTTGGATACGGAGGAAACTACCTCGTAGGCAGACTTAACCCAAGCGAGACCTTTTGGCGTTTGGAATACCAAGGCTCCGTGGGGTGTAGAGGCCTGTGCCTGTAGATCGCCAATCCCGGGTCTTCCCAAGATTGCATTGTACTTAGAGGGTGCCCGGACCACCGTGAAGGTCAGATCTATTGTCCGGACCCTATCCCCCACGCCGACCGTGAATGGGAGCCAGATTTTTCCCAGGGGATGTGATACACTGTTGTTGAACCCTACCAATGGGATTGAGTCTTCCTCCAGCCTATCCCTTATGTCCCTGTCGAACCTAAGGAAGCAGTGTTCGTATATTACTTCAACGCCTGACCCTCCGTCCACATGTATCCTGGACACTTTGTGTCCAGCTATCACAGCCGAGATGTTCAGCGGGAGTCGTTGCACCTCGCTTTCTTCTAAATGTGGCATGAGGATGGGAGCCTTCATGCAGTTTGGGGAACCTAGGATTCTGGCTTTTACACTTCGGGTGGTATCGAACTCATTTCTCCTTCTAATCATATCAACGTCTGCCCTCCCTGGTTCCCGTGCATCTCTTCCCTTGCGATCCCCTCCCCCTTCTTTGATTTCCCTGACCAGGTGGGCCAACCTTCCCGTTCTTACTGCAGCCTCTATTTCTCTTTTTAAGTAGAGGTAGTCGTCGGTTTTATGCCCGGGGCCTTTGTGAAATTCACAATATTCATTTGGTTGTGCCTTCGGCCCGGGCTTTATGGGTGGTGGTCTTGGGAAGGGGTTCTTAATCCGCTCAGTAGCCAATATCTCACTTGGCGTCTTGATAAGGGGTGTGAAATTATCGGAGTGCGAAGGGGGACCCCTCCCTCGGGGTTTGTATGGGGAGTACGAGGGTCTCATTCTGTCATGCATCATTCTATCAAAAGCAGGTTTTCGAGAGTAGGGTGTACCTTTGTCCGGGGGTTTTGTGACCGGGGCAATCCTCCGGGGTGTAACGTCTGCCTCCTTGGCTTTGCTAACCGTGTCTTTCCCTCTGACGAAGGCCCTGACCCTGTCCATGAGGCTGTCAAATGAATGGGGGAATTCTTCCCCCAGCTTCTCGCACAGCTGGGCATGTTTTAGTCCGTTTATGAAACTGCTAATTTTCATGACCTCCGGGACGTCTTTAATGTTCATACTTTCTTTGATAAACCTTTCCATGTATTGATCGATCCGCTCGTTGTCTCTTTGCCTGATATGAAGGATCTCGTTTGGATTTTTAACCACCTTTCTCTGCTGTCCAAAGTTCCTCAAGAATTTCTCGCTTAGCTCTTCATAGCTATCTATGCTCCCAGGAGGAAGGCTATCAAACCAAAGGCGGGCCCCCTCCGTCAGGGTTTGTACAAACATGTGGCACCATATCGGCATAGGCCATCGTCCCAGCTGTCCCGCTCCCCGGAAGGCATGTAAGTGATCCTCGGGATCTCTCGTCCCGTCATATCGGTCGAAGCCTGGGGGTAACTTGGTCTTGGGGGGCATAGGTGCTTCCGAGATTCTTCTAGTGAACTTTTAGACTTCAGCCAGGTCTCGTGGCAAGTATGGCTGGTCCAAGCCGTCGTCACCAAAGTTGTCTTCCTCCTTTCCTTTCTCCTTGGGCTTCTGGCCTGTGATCAGATCCTCTCTTTCTTCAAAAGACATCTGCCTCAGGGCAGACATGAACGTTTCCAGTTGGTCACCGTTGTTGTTCTTGTTTTGAAGGTTAGTTCCCCCTTGGCTGGAGGGTGTATTGAAGGAAAGCCTGGCCCTGAGGCTCTCGAGTCTTTCCTGTCTCTTCAGGTCTTCAAGATGCTTGGTTATCTTTTCCCTGTGCATGGCCACGAAGTCGGGAGTGATGTGTTCCGTTTCCCTCAGGTTTCCTCCCTGATTCTCATCATCTTCTTCATGAGTGATGTCCTCCACAGTGACTTTATCCAGGTCGTCCTGTGCTGTCTCAGTGACACGTGAGTTATGTGGGGTTGCCATGTTTTTAGCAGGATAAGTTATTCTCTGGACGTCGAGTGTTTGTGTGGGAACACCGGGCAGGCTGATGTCCCACGGATGGCGCCAATGTCGAATACCCAACCCACGGATGACGTTTGATGGATCTTCGGTGACGTCAAGAGCTCTTATCCTTGCTTGCTACAAAACAACAAACCGTTAGCCTCGTCACGGGGGACCCCGGGAGGGGGATCCGTGACCAAGCTCCGGCGTGAGAGTAAGTAAACTTGCCGGAAATGGGAGGAGCTTCTTCCGGTGAGTATGATCACCGGGAGGTTTCCTCTTTGGTGTGAATCTTGTTGTGTGTATGTGTAGATAATAAATATGAGGGAATATTGGTCGGGGATTAACGTGTGTAGTAAATGAGGATATATTAAATGAGCGAGAGCTGGAGATGATGATACCTGCTGTTCCTCTTGTATGCCTTCTCTTATATAATGTCCAGCACTTATCTCATTAGATATTTCCCACATATGATCTAACGGTTTCTGGAGGTTCTCGGGGAGTGCAGACACGTGTCTGGCTCCCAGCGACAAGATGTTTACCTTAATTAATGTTTGAACCGGAGAAGTACAAGGTTTCAGTCGAGATACCATTCTTATCGAGCATTAAATGAGGTCTGCTCTTGCAAGCTGTCTTCCCGCCTATTTATGAAATGGAGAAACCTTAGCGGGCAAGGTTATTGTGATTGGTGGGCTTTTTTGAATAGTTGGGCTTCCAGATAGAAAGGCCCAAAGCGGGTTAAGTGGGTTTTACCCACTGGCCCGTCGTCAGTGTGAGTGCTAATAATATTAATTATTTTTAGTAAGCCACTACCTTGGTGGAAGTTTTTAAAGATTACACGAGACTTATTATAATTTTAGCTGCAATTTGTGTGTTAATAAGTGCACTCAGTCGGCCGGCTCAACGGGGAGTGAAATAAAGCAAGAGCTTTAGGCCTCCATTTTCTAGGGCCTCAAATTCTAAGAAAATATATTATATGTTGGTAATTTTGGCTTTGAGATTGTTAACATTGAAGTTTATAATCTATAATTATGCGTATACAAAGATGATATATGAACAATAGGATTCACATCAATTTTTTTCGTTTACAAAAAGGGCCCCAATTTTGCTATCCGCTTTGAGCCTAGAAAAATTCAGAAAATTTTGAGCCGGCCCTGCACTCAGTTCTGTTTTAAAGGGCTTAGAGATTTTGGGCCTAATAAGATTTAGCTATTTACTCATCACATTATGTGAGTTAATTTTGAAGAGGCTTTACTCAGTGGTTGCAATTTTGACCCATTTACTTATGAATAGGTCAATACGGTTGTTTTTCATCTTAAATGGGTCAAATAAAAAAGGTGAAATAGGAATGGTTCATACGGGTCAAACGGGTGAGAGTTGTGCAAAGTCTATTACCCCATATAATATCCTATATAAGGTTTAAATTATTATTGTAATGATAATAACGTGTGGTTTAGACTTGGTGGTTTACTTTACACAAATTGCTGGAACTATATGTCCTATTTGGTTAAAAAGACCATCATTTTTAGACTAACCTGACTTATTCATCCTCAGTCTATACTATATTATAAAGCATTTAAGATGAATCACCGTTAAACTTAAGTAATTACAAGTTTTTATGAATATGATGATACAATACTAACTGAGATTAGTTTGGGGGTAAAATTGTCTTTTTGACACCATTCACTTTTTAATAAAATTTTCATTTTAATGAAGACACTAATAACTTTTATAAATTAATTAGAAGGAAGTCTTAAGGGTTTTGTAACTAATGTAATAAATTGAATTCAAACTTATCATAAATTCGTAGTTCATGAACCATCATATATTTCGTTCTTTATGCACCTAATGTAACCTACAGTAACGCATCAAAATCATTCCGGTTGCTTCCACATAAACCAAAGACCTCCATGAATTCATATCAAATATGCAAATTTAGAGGCATCAAACTCAATTAGTTCTTGTTCTCAAATTCGGTTCTGCAGAATCAAACTGTCGTGACCACCTCACCGCACCTCCAGCCGCCATCAGATTCCATGTCGTTGCACAGCCGCCGCACACCAATTCATCACACCTCCGTCCACCGCCATGAGTTTTATCAATCGTGTACTTCGATCACGATTCAGGTACCCATCATCGCCTACCCAGTTTGTTTTTATTTTGTTTTGATAGGGAATTATGAAAAATCGAGAAACCTAAATTATGATTTTCTTGACTATATTCATAGTTTTCTCTATATTTTTATTAAAGTTTATGCAATAATTGTTAGTAAACTTCCAAATTGACGCTACTATTAAAAACATTGTTTCAGTTTTATTTATTTAAATACGTCATTGTGAGTTCTATTTATATTTAGGTTTAAATTATATAAAAAACTGAACATATAATTTATATTCTTTGACACATCACAATGAAAACAAAGTTCAACATTATTTTCCACTACTTGAACATACATATATAATTTATTGCATTGTTATTATATTATTGAACCAAAAAGCAAAGTTTCACAAAAAGAATATAAATTATATTAGAAAGTATAGGGTCTTATATTATGAAAATGAAACTAACTTTATCTTTATAAAAAGTAAAGGGTCTAGAAATGGAAATGACCCTGGACATCTTCTCCGAATAATCTCTGCAACAGTTGAAAATGTTTTCTGAAAGTTTTAGATGACCACCATTATCATTTTGTTTTGTTTTCTATTAGTTTAACCACTCTTTTGCAAAGGTAAAACCTATAGGGTTGTCAACCCTGTTGTAAGAAATGTATGGTGGTATATCAGTATGAGGTAACCCATCGCCCGTGCATATGACGATGGGTTGTGCTACCTAGCAAGGCCATGTGATCAGAAACCGAGCTCAACTATAGATGGCGAAGACTGTGACAACTCTCCATTAATTTTTTTTTTTAATAGCCAACTTCATTAAAAATACCAAAGACGACTTATCTCCAAGACGGAGACAAGCACGCCCCAAACCAAACAAACTTACATAATCTCAAATTTACACCAGCCTTTCCAATCTACATAACTTGACTTGGATCTATTCCTATACCACAAAAAACCAAAAGCTTTAATATCGGAGACAATCTCGACCACCCCCTTCTCTTAGAAGAAAGCAACAACTCATTCCTTGCTTTCCATAGCATTCAACATGTAATTATTCCAATGCCATACATAATCTTTTTCTTCACCTTATTTGTCGCCCAATGATTATGTAATTCCAATACATCGTTAACTGAAAAAAGGTATGGATTTGAAATCCCACACCAAGCCGCAACACCATGCCAAACACCACATGAAATGCCACAAGCCAATAAGATTGGTGATGTGTTTCTTTGGAGATTTATAAATAATTATTACATTTGTGATTAATAAAATGTTTATCTATACTATCTATAATAAGAGATTATTGGCTGATGTAAATCTGCTTATGTGTCAACTCCTAAGGTATGCCACTTGTCTATGCTGATGTCATAATTCGGATTTATATATATATATATATATATATATATATATATATATATATATATATAAATCTATTAATCTAAATAATTAAAGGGAGGTAATTTGAATTTTAAAAATCTTAACATTTGGCTCCATATTATGTCACTTTTTTGAATTTGAAATTCAATATGCTCTCTCTCCCTTAACTCCTAGGGTTTCTAGAATTCTCTCATTCTCAACCACCTCTCATCCTTTGTTCTCTCTCTGGCGATCGATGGCGATTCAAGATATGCCTTTCTCAGTGACACCAGATCTCTCTATACGACGGCAGATCGAATGAGTTTCACCTCTCAAAATCTTCAGTTTCAGTGGATTCGCTCAGATCTAGGGTTTATCCGTTCTGAGTTCCATCTGTAAGTCTACCCGTACTGATTGTTTGATGTTTTAGGGTTTATGTCTGTATATGTTTATGTCTGATTGTTTTATTTCAGGAAAACTATGGTTTGGTAAGTGGAGATTCCTACGATCTAGGTTTCATTAACATCTGATAACATTAGTTATTTTTAATATCATTTTCACTTAAGTTAGAAAAATTAAATTGAATTGAATTGATGTAGGCTTTGCAGAGTTGCTTTTGAGAAGGAAAAGTTTCTTTTTCTTTCTTCACTTTACTGGTTTAGTAATTATGCAAAAATTGGTATATGAACTATATGCACTTATAGCATTCGTCTACCATATTGATTGATTACATGTCGAGTTCTTCAGTTTTGTTTGGAATTGGTTAGTTAAAATGAGTTAAACATGACCTTGATTGCTCGAAGGAAAAATCGGCTATACTGTTTTAAAATTCCAGTTATCAATTTTGCCTATTCTGTTTTTTTTTTTTTTTTTTTTTTTTTTTTTTTTTTTGTAATTAGATTTCTTAATATTTGCATCACTTATGTTGGTTGCGTAGATATTCGTTTAATAGGATAGTGATGATGAAGGTAAATTTGGGGATGATGGAAATATCACACGTAACTGGAGTGTATCAAATGGTGTTGTTGCAAATTGGACTGTGGCTATTCGCTCTTGATTCTGAGATGTTGGAATGGCCAATTGCATCACTTTTGCACCAGATCCAGCTAATGTAAGTCTTCTGTCACTTTCCGTTTATATTAACATTTGAATTGGGCATTTCAATAAGGGGTTGTTTCGATTGACCCTTTCAACAAGGGGTTGTTTCGATTGAACCTTTCAAAAAGTCTTTACGATGTTCGATTAAGCTATTCTTGTCCAATATGGTTGACTTTTACTATACCAAAACATGCGTATTTCAACCCCAGCCCGTTTTCACTGCATAAAAATGGTCGCTTTTAACATCAGTTGGAAGTTTAAATCATTTAGTAAATAATGCATCAGTTTTGGTTTTGCTTTATCTCAAATCAATTAAATTGATCAAATTAAATTTATCAAATTTTATTATGTAACAGTTTGAATTCAGGATTCTATTAAGGGAGATTAGAGGATGACCTCGATTTGCCTACTTGTCACGTTCTTAACTATTAAGGGAGATTAGAGGATGACCTCTGTTGAAGAAGCAACCAGTGAGAGTGTTTTGGTGGAAAACTTGGAGGGGACGGTGACGTTGTCGAGGGTTGTCAGGAAATGCAAAGTGATAGCATTTCCTGACAACCCTCGACAATGTCACCGACCCCTCCTAAAAATTCCATTAAAACACTCTCACTGGTTGCTTTTACAACAGAGGGTTTCTTTTTTATTACCTGAATCTGTATCATCTCAATTGTGTTGACTGACCCTGTATGTGTTGTTACAATAAGATTCAATTATGATTTTTTGAATTTGAAAATTCATCGGTTCAGTTTTGATCACCTTAGATGCTTTTGTCATCTGAGGCTACGATGGCGAGATCTGGCGTGTTGTTGCAACATGTCCTAATCGTTGCCGGCTGCCGTTCGCAGCTGTTCTAGGTAGCGTTGGGTGTAATCGATGTTTGGTTAATGATAATTAGATCGATGTCACCTAAGGGATATTCAGTCAATGATGTTGATGAGATGCTTCTCACCTGAGACTAAAACTATAATGAAGCAAACGTCTGCCCGAATATAAACTAAGTCTGTCATTTTCAAATCATTTGTATTAATTTAGCAAATCATTTACTGTTGATTGTGATGATGAATAAAAATGAATTCAAAGTGCATTTTTCTTGTGCTTTCAACATGAGGCTATGATGATTTTGCAAACTGTGTAAAAATTGAATGAAGATAGCATTATTGTCACGGCCCCCGTCCCGGTTTTACCCGGTCCAGGAGCCGCGAGACAGAAATCCCGTGGTATTTATTAATTGAGTTGACAGCGGAAGATTTACAGGATCTTTTAAACTTGAAAAGTGCCCGATTATTTTATTTCATAATTCGGCATAAACCCCGTTATTTACAATAGAGGAATTTAACTAGGAAATTCCCTAGTTTACAAAACATGTTTTATTCATTTTATTGAGCCACCTCTTCAAGCCTGTTAGTGCTCCGTAGCATGTTTTCCTTGATTCACAGCAGGTCGCCTGAAACATGTTTTAAAATATTTTATCAGCGGGGGAAATACTGGCGAGTCATTCAGGTTAAACAAAACGACACATTAGTTATAAATTACAGCATAAGAGCGATTACAATGGCTTCTATCTTATTTTTATCTGGCGTCGTGTCACGCCTTGTGACGATGGTCATACCACTATTGGGTCCTTTCACCCAAATAGTGATGATTATCACTGTTAGGTTAATAAACCTAACCGTGAGAAATTAGTAATGTGCACAATACCCCACTAGCCAGTGATTCAAGATATCCACGACTTAATCCCTGTAATTATAACTTTTGAAAATAATTTGAGGTATTGTAAAACAGTTGATAAAAAGAGAATGACTCACATTGCAGATTTAAACGGGCAGAGTTTAGCCTACTGATTAGACTTGTAACCTAATTCAAACAGTAATGCACACGAAAACTAGGTTAGTAACTTTAATCCAACTTTTACGACAACTCACGAGATTAAAACCCTCACGACGAATTACAAAGTGCAATACTTAAACATCCTATCGGATAGTTTCAATTGATCGGACATTAAATCGTAGCAGTGATCGAGTTATTACCCTGTTATCGCGGCAGAATTTCATGGTGTGTGTGTTTTTGGAGTAATCAGTCGATATCTCAGTGTATGAATTGAATTTTAACGTCGAACCAACGCCAAATTTCAAGTACCAATGCCTGGGATTTATACTGAAAAAACGGCGTTGTCGCGTGTCACGAGAGGCTCTCGCGTGGCGCGACAGGTCACTTTTAGCATAGGGTAGCCACGTGTCCAACTAGCCTGGGTGAGTCGACGGTTCGTCAAACTTCAATTTCTACGAAAAACTGTAAGGAAAATATCAACTAGGAAACACCCCCTGAGTTTTAGGGGCCCTGATCCTGATTCCGATTGTTCTGAAAATTTTAAGGGTCATGCAGTATCACTTGGGGGTCTCAATTAGAGTTTCCTATTAGGTAAAATAAGATAATAAATGGTAATTTTAATGAGAGTTGTTACATCCTCCCCACCTTAATAAAAATCTCGTTCTTAAGATTTACTGGAATAAGTGAGGATATTTCCGTTTCATCTCTAATTCCAGTTCCCAGGTGTACTCTGGTCCTCTCTTTGAATCCCACTTGACTTTGACCAGCACTAGTCTTTTGTGTTTGAGAAACTTCACTTTTCTGTCTTCTATCTGTAGTGGCTTCTCAACAAATTTTAACTTTTCATTTACCTCTACATCTTGAAGAGGTACAACCAGGGATTCGTCAGATAGACATTTCTTGAGATTGGATACATGAAATACGTCATGTACCCCTATTAATTCTCCTGGTAGTTGTAAGCGATAAGCAACTGGTCCTATTCGCTGGATTATTGGGAATGGTCCTACGTACCTTGGACTTAGCTTTCCCCTTTTTTCAAACCGAACCATTCCTTTCCAAGGAGAAACTTTCAAGAGTACCTTATCTCCGACTTGAAATTCTAGCGGTTTGCGTCTATTGTCTGCATAACTCTTCTGGCGATCTCGAGCCGTTTTCAGTCTTTCCTTGATTTGAGTGATCTTGTCGGTGGTTTCTTGTACAATTTCGGGGCCTGATAATTGACTTTCTCCTGTTTCTGCCCAACAACTGGAGTTCTACACTTTCGTCCATACAGTGCTTCGAATGGGGCAGCTTCAATGCTTGAATAGTAACTATTGTGATAGGAGAATTCAATTAAGGATAAGTGGTCATCCCAGTTCCCACCAAAATCTATAACACATGCCTTGAGCATGTCTTCCAGGGTTTGGATTGTCCTTTCACTTTGTCCGTCTGTTTGAGGATGGTATGCAGTACTTAAATTTAATCGCGTCCCCATCGCTTCTTGGAAACTTTTCCAAAAATGTGAAGTGAAACGACTATCTCTATCAGATATAATGGAGAGTGGGACTCCATGTAAGGATACTACTTCGTCTACGTATAACTTTGCCAATCTTTCCATGCTAAAGGTTTCTTTCATGGGTAAGAAATGGGCTGATTTGGTTAATCGATCCACAATTACCCAAATTGCATCGTTACCTTTTCTGGTTTTGGGTAACTTAGTAACAAAATCCATGGTTATTAGTTCCCACTTTCAAACAGGCATTTCTAATTGTTGAAGTAGCCCTGGAGGTTTTTGGTGTTCTGCCTTAACTTGTGAACAAGTTAGACACTTAGATACATATCTAGCTATGTCTTTTTTCATTCCTATCCACCAGAAATTATATCTTAAATATTGGTACATCTTATTATTTCCAGGGTGCATGGTATACCTAGATTTATGGGCTTCTTCTGGAATCTTATTTCTAAATTCTCCTTGCTTAGGTACCCAAATTCTTTTCTTGTGGAATCTCCAAATTCCATCAGCTCCTTGCTCTAATTCCTTTATTCTTCCTTTCATTCCTTCAACATCATCCTTGATTGCTGTTTCCTGAACGTTTTTCAGTTGTTCCATTAAGTCTAATTGTAAACTTAATCTAAGAGCACGAACTCGCTTTTGCTTTTCATGATACTTACGACTTAGAGCATCTGCGACTACCTTTGCTTTTCCTTCGTGATATTGGATATCATAGTCGTAGTCTCTTAGAATTTCCATCCATCTCCTTTGCCTCATGTTTAATTCTTTTTGCCCAAATATGTACTTTAAACTCTTATGATTCATATATACTGTAAATTTATTTCTGTACAAATAGTGCCTCCAAATTTTAAGGGCAAAAATTATCGATCCTAATTCTAAGTCATGCGTCGTATAGTTTTCGTCTTGCTTTTTCAATTGCCTTGAGGCATACGCAATTACCTTCTTGCGTTGCATTAGCACACATCCTAATCCTAACTTAGAAGCATCACAATAAACTTCAAAATCTTCGGTTCCTTTTGGTAAGGCAAGAATTGGGGTGTTTGTTAACCTTTGTTTTAAAATCCTAAAAGCCTCTTCTTGCTTGGGTCCCCATTCAAACTTAACTGACTTACATGTTAGCTTAGTTAATGGCACAGCTATCTTAGAGAAATCCTTAATAAAGCGCCTATAATATCCAACTAAGCCTAGAAAACTTCTAACTTCCATAGCTGACTGCGGGACTTTCCATTTGGTGATCGCTTCTATTTTAGAGGGATCTACATGAATACCTTTGTGATTCACCATGTGACCTAAAAATTGCATCTCCTGTAGCCAAAATTCACACTTCGAGATTTTGGCGTAAAGCTTCTCCTTTCTTAACAAAGTTAAGAGTGCATGTAAATGCTTACAATGCTCGTCCTGACTTTTGGAATAAATGAGTATATCGTCGATGAAGACAATTACAAATTTATCCAAGTATGGTTTACTGATCCTATTCATCATGTCCATAAATGCTGCGGGAGCATTTGTTAACCCAAAGCCATGACTGTAAACTCGTAGTCACCATACCTAGTTCTGAAAGCAGTTTTAGGTATGTCTTCTTCTTGCACCTTCAATTGATGATATCCGGAGCGCAAGTCGATCTTAGAAAAATATCTAGCTCATTGGAGTTGATCAAAGAGATCATCAGTCCTAGGTAATGGGTATCGATTCTTGATTGTAACCTTATTCAATTCCCTATAATCGATACACATTTGCATTGAACCATCCTTTTTCTTTAGGAACAACACTGGTGCTCCCTAATGGGATGAACTAGGTTGTATGAATCCTTTACTTAACAATTCATCTAATTGCTTTTTCAATTCTAGCATTTCAGTGGGTGCTAGAAGATAAGGTGCCTTTGCTACGAGTGTAGTTCCAGGAATCAAATGAATTCTAAATTCTACCTCCCTATCAGGTGGTAATCCTGGTAACTCTTCTGGGAATACATCCGAGTATTCTGATACTACAGGAATTTCCTTAAGTTCCTTACCCTTAGTGCTAATGATTACCGAAATCATATACACTATTCCTTGTTTTCGTTCATAACTAGCTACTTTCATTACTGAAATGAACTTCATAGGTTTACGCGGCTTATCCCCTGTAATCATAATTACTTCTCCTGTGGGTGCACGAATTTCTATGGAATTCTTATCACAAAGGATTCGAGCATGGTTGGCTACTAACCAATCCATTCCTAATACAACATCGAATCCAGCTAAATCCATAGGTAACAGGTTTGCAGAAAATTTATGACCTGAAAGTTCTATATTTTCTTTTTGCAAAACCATGTCTATATTAACAGAGTTCCCGTCTGCCGTTTTTACTGTAAAAACTTGCCTAAGTTTTGTTAAGGGTAGCTTAAGAGCTTAGCAGAATGAAGTATTTATAAAACTTTGGTTTGCACCAGAGTCAAATAATACTTTTGCATAAACGTCGTGAACTAGGAACGTACCAGCTATCACGTCAGGAATCAGTTCGGCTTCCTGTGTGGTCAATTGAAAGGCTCTTACGTTCTTCTTCGTAGTCCCTTCAGCAAGTTTAGCCTTGTTATCTGCTGGTTTGACCAATTTAGGGTAGTCTGGCCTAAAATGTCCAGCTTCTCCACAGTTGAAGCAGATTGTGGATTTCTTCCTTCTGCAGTCTTCTTCTTAATGCCCTGGAATTTTGCAGAAATTGCAATACCCTTTGCATCTTCCAAAATGCTTCCTTTTACAGGTATCGCAGAAGGGAGCTGGGGGAGATGGCCCGGTTCCCTTTTTCTTGAAGTTACTACTATTACCCACATGGAATCCTTGGGTAATCTTTTGAGCTACTTCCTTCTTCCGGTTTTCTTCTCGCGTACGCATCAGTCCGCCTGTTAAGGTGTTGGCTAATTCCACTGCATCATCAATTGTGCGAGGTCTCGCAGCTTTAACGATATCACGGATTTCGCAAATCAAACCCCAAATATAGCGAGAAATAAGTACCGGTTCTGGCGAGGCCAGGGTTGGTACAACTCTAGCATACTCGAAGAATGTCAAAGTATACCCTCGACAATCAACATCCACCATCCGGTGGTTCAGGAACTTGTTTGTCATTTGTTCCTTTTCGTATTCGGAACATAATTTTCTTTCCACCAGACTTTTAAATTCTTCCCAATTCATGGCATACGCCACATCACTTCCTTTGGCTTGAAGTATCATGTTCCACCATTCTAGTGCCCCTTCTTTGAAAAGATTTGACGCATACATGACCTTGTCTTCCTCGGCACATTTACTTATTTTAATTACCGCCTCGGTTTTCTCCAACCAACGCAGTGCAATAGTCGGCCCTTCGTTACCTGCAAACTCGATTGGTTTACAGGCAAGATATTCCTTATAAGTGCAACCAGGCGTTGCAGCTTTCATTCTCTTACGAATTGGGGCTTGCGTCACATCATCATTATTGTTATTATTATTGTTGCCGCATCCGTTTATACTATTACTGAAGTTGTCGTCGTGAGTCCATTTGCTGGGAATAATTGGTTAAGGTTCAACTGGACTTCGGACAGCAGCAAGGATTGCTGGAATAGCATTAGCTATTCCCTGGGCAACGATGTTTTCTATATCTTGTCTATTCAGAAATTTATCTTCATTGTTTTGTTCGGATTGGTTAACTTCATTAACTGGTTCATTGTCGGCGTGTTCCATCTGATAATTACCATTATATATTTATATAAATTATTGGCACAAAATTATGAACAATTAAGCACACTAACCCAATCACACATAAGTATGTTAACACGTATATCCAAAATTGTTGACTTTGCGACTTTCATTTTTTTATATATTGTAGTATGCATCCATACACACTAAATATATTACAAAAGTTTTATTCTATCTCATTCCTTTACTAATTTATTATCTAGTGGGTGAAGTTCCTTTAATGTTTCTGGCTTATAGGTGGCATGGTTGCTAGTATTGGTTTGGCGTTTCAACAAAAGTTAGCATTTACTGCTGTAGTGGCTAACATGTAGAGATTTACCCATTGTTCATCTAATTTATCTTCCCCTGGTGGGTTATTGCCTATTTCCTGAGTTTCCTTATTAACTATCACTCCTTTTGGTTGTGACTTCTTTAGTTTCTCTTGACTTTTTCTAATAATCCAACTTCTTTTCTTAGTGGTAAGTGGTTTCTCAAACTGTGCCTTACGAACAAATATTCCTTCCTCAGTATCTGCTGAGTATCTTGAGGAATTTGATGGAAATGAAGGTTCCGTATCTTTTGATGAACTATCTAATTGACCATAGATGTTGGAAATTCTTTGCTTACCCATACTGTAAACTAACAATTAGTCAAATAACACAAAAACACATAAGCACAGGATGGCAATCAGAAAAATTAAGTATTTCTAAATACTTAATTGGCTTAAAACAGTGGCTCTGATACCACCTTTTTCTGTCACGGCCCCCGTCCCGGTTTTACCCGGTCCAGGATCCGCGGGACAGAAATCCCGTGGTATTTATTAATTGAGTTGACAGCGGAAGATTTACAGGATCTTTTAAACTTGAAAATGCCCTATTAATTTATTTCATAATTCGGGATAAACCCCGTTATTTACAATAGAGGAATTTAACTAGGAAATTCCCTGGTTTACAAAACATGTTTATTCATTTTATTGAGCCACCTCTTCAAGCCTGTTAGTGCTCCGTAACACGTTTTCCTTGATTCAAAGCAGGTCGCCTGAAACTTGTTTTAAAAATATTTTATCAGTGGTGAAATACTGGCGAGTCATTCAGGTTAAACAAAATGACACATTAGTTATAAATTACAGCATAAGAGCGATTACAATGGCTTCTATCTTATTTTTATCTGGCGCCGTGTCACGCCTTTTGACGATGGTCATACCACTATTGGGTCCTTTCACCCAAATAGTGATGATTATCACTGTTAGGTTAATAAACCTAACCGTGAGAAATTAGTAATGTGCACAATACCCCACTAGCCAGTGATTCAAGATATCCACGACTTAATCCCTGTAATTATAACTTTTGAAAATAATTTGAGGTATTGTAAAACAGTTGATAAAAAGAGAATGACTCACATTGCAGATTTAAACGGGCAGAGTTTAGCCTACTGATTAGCCTTGTAACCTAATTCAAATAATAATGCACACGAAAACTAGGTTAGTAACTTTAATCCAACTTTTACGACAACTCACGAGATTAAAACCCTCACGACGAATGACAAAGTGCAATACTTAAACATCCATCGGATTCAAGACGAATGACAAAGTATAGCCCGAGTTCGAGCAGCACTTAAACATCCTATCGGATAGTTTCAATCGATCGGACATTAAATCATAGCAGTGATCGAGTTACTACCCTGTTATCGCGGCATAATTTCGTGCTGTGTGTGTTTTTGGAGTAATTAGTCGATATCTTAGTGTATGAATTGAATTTTAACGTCGAACCAACGCCATATTTCAAGTGCCAATGCTTGGGATTTATACTGAAAAAATGGCGTTGTCGCATGTCACGAGAGGCTCTCGCGTGGCGCGACAGGTCACTTTTAGCATAGGGTAGCCAGATGTCCAACAAGCCTGGGTGAGTCGACGGTTCGTCAAAATTCGATTTCTACGAAAAACTGTAAGGATAATATCAACTAGGAAACAACCCCCCTGAGTTTTAGGGGCCCTGATCCTGATTCCGATTGTTCTGAAAATTTTAGGGGTCATGCAGTATCACTTGGGGGGTCTCAATTAGAGTTTCCTATTGGGTAAAATAAGATAAGAAATGGTAATTTTAATGAGAGTTGTTACAATTATGGTATTGCAGGTCGTAAGATGGCAGTTGTTCATGCAACCTCTCTTGCAGCCATGGTGTTGTCATCTTTATGCACAATCTGAGCCTGACAGTCTGACAATATAAATGTTTTGCAACTTCACCATGAACATAGAAGAAAGAGAGAGTTGGAAGGACATATGATTACTTCTGAGTGCATTAAATGGCCAAAACAACTCCCTATGCATTTCAAATTTTTCCTCCTAAAAAAACAGATTATTACCTGAACATGTATCATCAGAATTCTGAACTTTGTTGACTGACCCTGTATGTGTTGTTACATTAAGATTCAATTATGATTTTTTTTTATTTTGCAAATTGATCGGTTCAGTTTTGATCACCTTAGATGCTTTTGTCATTTTAGGCCATGATGGCGAGATTTGGCGTGTTGTTGCAACATGCCCTAATCGTTGTCGGCTGCCGTTCGCGGCTGTTCTAGGTAGGGTTGGGTGTAATCGATGTTTAGTTGATGATAATTAGATCGATGTCACCTAAGGGATATTTAGTCAATGATGTTGATGAGATGCTTCTCACCTGAGTCTAAAACTATGATGAAGGAAACGTCTGCCCGAATATACGCGAGGTCTGACATTTTCAAATCATTTGTATTACTTTAGCAAATCATTTATTGTTGACTGTGATGATGAATAAAAATGAATGCAAAGTGCATTTTTCCTGTCCTTTCAACATGAGGCTATGATGCTTTTGAAAATCTGAGTAAAAATTGAATGAAGATAGCATTATGGTATGGCAAGGTCGTAGGATGGCAGTTGTTCATGCAACCTCTCTTGCAGCCATGGTGTTGTCATCTTTATGCACAATCTGAGCCTGGCATTCTGACAATATAAATGTTTTGAAACTTCGAACACATAAGACAACGTTTTTTAGATTGCAAGTGATATTCAGTCAATGATGTTGATGAGATGGTTCTCACCAGAGACTAAAACTATGGTGTTTTTCCAAGAATTCTATGGTTGGCGGTGCTCCTAGAGTGGTGATATATATTAGCTATGCAACATTGAAGGAGCTTAGAAGCGACTGGTAATTTTGCCTACGTGTCATTATATTAGCTATGCCACATTGACTTCGCTGATGTCATAATTCTGAATTTTTTATAATATTATGTATATATAATTTGTTTTTTACTTGTTATTAAATTGAAAAAGTTTTCTTTTTTTGAGCCGGCAAAATTTGAAAATGCAAGGGGAGTTGTTTGGCCATTTAATGCACAGCAGAAGTAATCATATCAACTCTGTCTTTCTTGAAAAGGGATCGTGTATAATTGTTGTTACATCTATACAAGAAAATGGAGTTTGGTTGGTCTGAGATGCCTATTTAGCTGTATGTGATGACACTGGTAAGTTTTCCAATTTTTTGTTTGTAGATCGGTCATATAAATTGACGTTTGTAACCGATACCTGTGTTTTGTTTTACAGGTGTTTGTGTGGCCAGTTTACTGTGAATTTGGTTGACTCATCGTTTGTAAATTGGTTCGTGTGGCCATTGATACAGAATGACTGTGAAGATGTTAAGGTTGAAGCAACTGTCTCCTACAAATCAGGTGGTTACTCTCAATTCTCGATTGTTGTTCAATCAGAAAGATAAGGTACTTTTTCCATCCCTGAAGATGCTCTTGGTATGTTTGTTCTTAGTCGTGATTGGTAATTTCAAGAATTTATAGTTTGAGAAAGGTTTCATCTTTTTTGATTCGTTTGTTTGTGGTAATGATTTTTGTTTTGTTGTAGTGTTTGATTTGTTTTTTAATTATTTTGGTTGGCTGATACACGAGAATCACCCATAGAACTCACCACCAGAACCATCGGGCATATCAAAAACGATGATTATGAAGCCAACAGCAACAACTTACATAAACAATCACTGGTTAATTCAACACACAGGCAAGTCTGGATGGATTATTTATAGATTCAATGATCTTTGTTTGTTTTTCATTCAGTTTACTTTTCACTTAAACGTGTTTTGATGATAATAGCAATTTGCTGATTGTGATGATGTTTAGTTTGATACTCAGCAAACCGGTGTACACTTGTGGAGGCTGCGGTGCAACACTTCATCACGCGGTAAGCATATAACTAACTACTTGTGTTTTTTTTTTTTTTTTTTTTTGCAACATTTTGTTTGCTTTTATGTTTTAAGATTTTAACATGTTAATACACCCAAGAAGCGGAATAACAGTACAATTCACATCACATCACACAGACCGAACAACAATTCTCAAAGGAAAAACCGGTTAGTGCATTCAGAAGTTAATAATCTGAATTATGGATTGGTATTAAGATTTTTTTAAATTGGTTCTTTGTTGTCAGCTGATGTTGAGATTCTTGAATCAGTGAAAATCCGGTGCCATATAATTAAGTACAGGTTATACTTCAAGCTTTCTCGATCTGTTTGCAGGCGAATAGGTTGACTCGATGAGGTATGAAAAACAAGATTGATAAATTTAGTGAAAATGTGATTGAAAGATGATAACCCAGTATTTGAGGATCTCATTCTATAGCCTCGATAAATTCAGGGGTGTTTTGAAATAATGCTTCCTAGATGTTTGAAGACCGACAAATGTCCACAGAAACAGTACTTTTAACATTTGTCGATCTTTGTTGGTTTTCAAATATCTAGGGCAATGGTTTTTGAACACCCTTGCATTTATCGGAGTTGTAGAATGAGATCCTCTACTGTTGGGTTATCATTTTTCAAACCCATTTTCCCTAAATTTATCCATTTTGTTTTTCATGCAGGGATATAATCTGTTTTTTAGTATTTGATTTGGCTGATGACCCATGTTCAAGGATGACTTATGTTTCAGACTATACAAAGATTGCCTTTTAGTTATCATAAGGTTAAATTTTAAATTAATTTGGTCTCATTCGTTAATAAGCTTATAATCATACTTAAGCCATTAAATTCTTGACGTTAGGTCTCAATGCACCTAACGACTGCAACCATCATTGAGCCATCACATTCTTTCCGTTTACATTTCAGGTAACGGTTTTCCTTAATACATCTCGAAACTTAGGTTGTTATATATGATTTTTCAATGTGGTTTTGAAACTTACGGGATAGTAATTGTCAATTTCAGGTAGGTTGGGTATTGAGATCAAGAAATTTAGCGCCACTTGCAGATATGGTTTCAAGGTCAATATTTGGCTTGAAACAGAGACAGAGGACTTTTGTTTCTGAATGTTTTGTAGCTAAACTTATGACTTATATGCCTGATGTTGTTGTCAATTCATAACTATAATCCGAATGTGAATTCATTAAATAATTACACATCATATTTTACATATAGATGTAGGAAAAAACTTTGCACATTATAAACTACTTAGTTTATTTCTATATTAAACATGTACACTAACACATATTGTCTTTAATATTGTTTTATAAAGATATGTAACTAAACGCAAAGAATTTAAATGATATATATGCGAATGTGAATTCATTAAATAATTTCACATCATATTTTACATATAAACGTAGGCTTACATTCAATGTTACGATGTACCCGCGTCCATTGGACGGGTGTTTTAAATTAGTTCATGTTTTAATTATTAGACAATATAAAATTAGGTCATGCTTTCATTTTAGACAACATATTATCAATTAGTTAGCTAATTTCTATATCAAACATGAACTAATAATTTTTTCGTAACACAGTAATAAAATTTTTATGCCCTAGGTAATTATTACACAACATATTATCATTTTAGAGAACACTATTTTAAACAGTGTTTCCAAACCACTGTTTTGGGTTAAAACAGTGTTTTCAAACCACTTTTTGGGTTAAAACAGCTTTTGAATGCACTTTTGGGTTAAAACAGTGTTTGAAACCACTGTTGGGTTAAAATAGTGTTGTTAATGATATGTTTTGAAACCACTTTTGGGTTAACAGTGTTTGAAACCACTGTTGGTTTAAAACAGTGTTTGAAACCAATGTTTTAAGCCAAAAGTGTTTTCAAAACAGTGTTTTAACAACACTAAGTATAATTCAGCAATCTGTCATTGTTTGTATCTTCAATGGTCACACAACTTGAATCGTCAAGTCATAACATTGAGAGCAGCCCATTAACAAATATTACAAACTGTATGCTGTATAGAGTTTTCTTGTTACAACTTGAATCGTCAAGTTATCATTCATTGAATGTTGATTTATCTATTGTAACTGATGAAAGGAGGACATCTTCCGGAAGAGTTGCTTATTACAGACAAAGTTGATCCAGTTAGTTCTCTCATATTATTCACATTAGCCTGATATTTCAAGAAAATTTTCTAATCCTTCTTATTTTCGCGATAGAGTTATTCTAGAAAATGACAATGTTTATCTTAGTTGTGATAACATTTCAGACTGTGAAGACAAATGACAATGTTTCCTTAATGTTTCCTGTACTTTTGTATTTTTTTCGTTATTTTCATGAATATTTATATTATGTTCTCCAATGATACACTATAGATAATATATAGTTATATATAACACGGGGTAAGAAAATCGATATATCGAATTTAGTTATATCTGTTACACATCCCAAAAACAAAATTACGATACCATCGTAACGGGACGTGACTGTTAAAGTTCTACTTAAGAAAACCAAATTTGTCCACCTAAGATAACCATCAAAAGATAAAGCAATAAATCCTAAAAACATCGTCATAAAACATATTAACAAACTTCAAAATGTACTTTGTCACCTATCACACTTTTTTCTTCTACCAGCTCAAACCTCAATACTTTGTCCACAGACATCCCCGTTTTAGCCAGAATCTCATGCTAGTCCGTAACCATTACCAGATGGGTGTCATCAGCAGGTTGTCTATCATCTGTTCTGACACGTAGGGGTACAAGAAACTTCACATGACCAAACGACAAAACTTCACAACCGTACCTATTTAGCTGGTTGTCTCTAACAAACTTCTTTGGTATTGTCTGTAAAAGTAAATCAATATGGTAGTATTATTCATTCTTCATAACCGTTAGTTTAAGTAAAAGTTAAAGACAAAATTATAACAAAAATAACTTATAAAAACCAAAGTTGTTATGTAAATAGCAGGAAGTTTGTCTTTATCACATGATATTGAATCTGTTTCTTGTATGTGGGACGCCTTTTGTTGTGTCGGTGGTTGCTACGGCTGCATTGATGTTCAGCCGTTACTTGCAGTCCTACCCCATTTTTGTTGAAAATGTTAACATTGAAGTTAAAATGGTCTGCTGGGGTACTTCCCATCCATTGAAACAGCAACTGGCAGCCCTCCTCAATTTCATTCTCAAAGCAAAATGTGGTCCATCCTGAGCCCATAAAACCAGCAGCTAAACCTTTAGGATTTTCCGGAGTGAAAACATAACACACATCAACCGTTGAACTTTGTTTAGGTCCGTGTACTTTTGCAAGTGAGTGATCAATCTTTAACTGCCTATCTGACAACAACCACAGCAATCCATGCGGTAAATCCTACAATTTTGATACATTTCAGAAACATTATATTACATTTTACAAACAATCCAACATATATATTATAACTTTATTTTCAAAAAAATAGATACTAACAGAATATAAAAACAAGATAGCAAACTTTAACCTGCTTATAGTATGTTTCCTCCGAAGCACGTACCAAGCAACCATGCACATAATCTTTTCCGTTGCCATCCTTTCTTATTTCAAAACCCTCACCGCTCAGAACAGATACTTCAAATTTGGCTTCTTTCAGTTTTTTGAAACAAAGCTTGGCTATATTCTTGTGTTTGTGACATTCAACAAACCGTATCCATTGAGAACCGTGTATCTTTTTATTTCTATGACCCATCTTTTCTACACAAACCTTATACTTAACCCCCAAGTAATCAACCAACTTTATCAATTGACAATCTCTCGTTATGTAATTAGTTAATATCTTTGGTAATACATAGAATACATATACTGACATTTAAGTGTATTCTATCAGTATAAACACAATTCTAAGAATGTATCTTACCAATCCTTGTGTTACTTCCTTCATTCCACTGACATTTAGAATTATCATAAAATCCATCTGAAATTCAAAAAAAAAAAAAAAAAAATCAAACAGTTTAACAAAAAACGAGTTTTATTTGAAAAGCATACTATGTAAGCCCTAAAATAACCTTTAACACTTTCTAGGACAAAGTCATATCTTTCTACTGCAACTCGGTCCCCACTACCAACTATATTACACTAAATTTCCAAAGATTCCTCTTTTTCCCAACTTGAAACATCAATTTTTTTTAAACAATCAACACTCTATTCGCTTACAAATCAGATATATCAACACTATAAACCGATTGCAGAAGTTTTACAGAAGAATTCCACAAGCAATCCGAAAATACACTTTCTATTATAATGCTTGAAATCACAAACAATCTCTATTTCAACATCACCACATTATTTTTTGATGCATTTAATCGAAATCAAGAAACCCAAACTCAAATGTAAAACCAGGAAAGTAAAATACCGAAGTTAACAAATGGTATTACCTGATAGAAATCTTCAAACCTCTGATCGCAGACGCCAATGATGGAGAAGAAAGTGAAGAGCTGCCTTTGTGAAGGGGAGTTGTTAATGAAAGTTGTATTGGGATTGTTAATATTTGTTTATAAAATCCTATTTAATCTATTTAATCAGGATTCTTAAAAAGAGTTATTTAACTATTCAATCTTTTTATATTTGATTTATAATCACTCTTTTTTTGGAAATAAACTTTTTGTTATTTATTAAGAAATTTTATAAATGGATCTCTTTTCTTTTTAACTTTTAATAAATTAATAGATAAGATTTTATTAAACAAATTCTTTTTAATAGAATGTAAGATGTATTTTGATCTCATTCACAAAAGAAAACTCGTTTGTTACACTTAGGTAAGAACAAGTTTTCTTTGGACCAAATAAGACTTGTTTTAATGAAAGTTTGTGCATTGGTGACATATTGTTTTTACATTATGTATATAGAACTGAGTTATTTACAGTTGTAGTACACTAAATATTTCATTTTTCAATTCAGTTGGTATATTAATAATGGGCTTTTAAACTCTAACCCATTATTAATGTTAATAGGATCAAACATATGGGCTTTATTGAATTGTTCAATAACATTTGGTTATTTAAATTAGCTCATCTTTTTATTATTAGACAACATAAAATTAGGTCATGCTTTCATTTTAGACAACATATTATCAATTAGTTAGATTATTTCTATATCAAACCTTAGCTAATAATTTTTTTCGTAACACAGTAATAAAATTTTTATGTTCTAACACAGATTGCCTTTAACATTGTTTTATAAAGATATGTAACTAAATACAAATAATTTAAATGATGTATTATAATCTATTTCGATGGTTGTTAAAGCTACACGCGTGGTCACACGGGTCCTACAACTACTTTAATATTTAAAGCTAAGATGAATAAGCTTTAAGTTTGTGTGTTGGAACTTTTATGTGTGGGAAATTATATTTTTACCACATAGGTGGATATATAAATCTTTTGATGGTTTATAAGTAAAAAAACCTTTAGGGGAATGTAATCATATGTGACAAGACACTCCTGATGCGCCTGTGCCCAGACTCCGGGTGCGTCTCAAGTATGTGAAGCGTGGCTCGAGAAGCTGGCTTGGTCAATGGAAGACCATTTAAATCCCAACAGTTTTGAAGAATTTGTTTCCATTAAGTATTGTATTATGGAATTGAGCCCGTAATGAAGAATTCATTTCGACACTAGTTGTGAAATTGAATTTTGACGTTTTACTGGTTCATGCCTGTGTATAAATCCAAGGCAAGTGTGCATTGTTGAGATACACCGAATGTTGCATTCTTCGAAAATCACACACAAATACAGGCGATTTCCCTAACTTCTCTGCCATGCAAGCTCTCGTTTCAAGTAGCCATTAGTACAACCTGCTTGGGTTTTACCTTGGGAAGCATACAAGTTCACCAAGGTGACCCGAAATCTGTTTTAAAGGGAAACGTATTGAACACGTGCCTCAACCACCTCATGTTTCTTTTCTTGCTTTGTTCTTGTTATGTTTATAATTTTCAAGAACAATTGTAATCTGCTTACTAGTTTCTTTTTGTTTCTCTTATTTTGATTTGTATTATGTATTAGAAAATAATATAATTTTATTTTGTTTTTTCAAGTGAACAACTTTCCTACAAGCTTAAAAAATATTTTTAAAACTCCGTTCACACTTTTGGTTTTTTTTTTTAAATACAAATAGTTTGTTTTATATTGTTTATTAACAAACTTTTGTAGTTTGCATTGGTTCTCTGTTAACAATTTATTTCTGTTAAACTCACTTAGATTGTTCATACAAAAGGAATGTGTGTGATGTGATGAAATAGATCTCTAACAGGTGAGATCTATTTATACGAAGTACAAACATTTCTTGGCAATCAAGGCTGACATTACCCTCATAGTGACATCTAACAACTCTAACAGAAAAGATTCCATAGATGTTAAACATCTGATGGAATGTAACAACTATTCTAAGACAACTAACATCTGTTCAAACATACACTGTTACATTAAAAGGATTGATCTTTAAACCACCGTTGGCTTGTTCCAAACATCTGTTCAGGCCAAAACAGATATTTGGTCTTCTATACCAGCGCTTTGTCTTCAACACTTCTTTGGCCTTTAAACATACTTTTCTTCTTCTTCAACATTGGTTTCATGTCTTCAACAGATCTTTAAAGTCTTCAAACAGTCTGTTAGTGTTCAAGATTCACTATCTTTGGGAGGTGATGCATATCACAACTAATTTATATGTTGATCAAAGTAGCATGTTTTGGCTTTTGCAATCATCTGTTATTTTGTAGGTCCAACAATCTCCCCCTAGAACAGATTATGCCAAAACTCAATCTATATTGGATCAACTTTTATTTCTCATCAACTTCTTTCCATTTTTAGGCTTTGAATTGCAACTAAAATTTCAAAGAGAAGTTATCTTCAGGGCCCTTTCGAGTTCAAGACCTAACAGGTCTTGTAGATCTTAATTCTTAAGCCCATATGCACTATTCATGGAATCTTTTTAACTTCTCCGTTAGCGTTAAGCAAGTCCATTGAAATCTGTTCCCATTGCCAATGGGAATCTCAGGCAGTTGTAATAAATCTGAAGGCTTTTGGTATTCGACCTTAACCTTAACGCATGTTAGGCATTTCCCAACATAGGTTGCAATATCACCTTTGATATTTGGCCACCAATAATACTCTTTCAGATCGTGATACATCTTATCTGCTCCAGGATGTTTGGAGTATTTGGACTTTTGAGCTTCGTTTAAAACTAAATCTCGTAAGCCGCCAAAAAGAGGAACCCAAATTCTACCCAAGAAGTATAATGTTCTATCCTCTTTCAGCTCGATCTGTTTATTCATGCCTCTAAGTGCTTCAGCTTTAAAGTTCTACTCTTTAAGCGCTTCTAGCTGAGCATCATGAATCTGAGAGGTGAGGCTGGTATGAATCGTGAGTTCTAACCTTCGCACGCATAGAGTCTTAACTCGTTCTTTTCTGCTCAAGGCATCCGCGACAACGTTCACCTTGCCTCGATGATATTTGATATCACAATCATAGTCGTTCAACAATTCGACCCATCGCCACTGGCACATATTTAACTCTTTCTAGTTAAATATATGTTGAAGACTTTTATAATCAATGAAGATTGGGCACTTGGTACCGTAAAGGTAATGACGCCAAATTTTTAATGTGAATACAACCGCGAGTAGCTGTAGGTCATGTGTGGTATAGTTATTCTCGTGAACTTTTAATCGCCATGATGTCTATGCAATGACTTTCTCTTATTGCATCAATACGCATCCTAACCCTTGATGTGATGCATCGCAATAAACTACAAAATCATTCGTATCGTTCGAGAGTGATAGAACTGGCGCATCACAAAGTTTGTTTTTGAACAGTTGAAAAGATGTTTCTTGCTTTTCACCTCAATCAAATTTCTTATCCATCTGAGTGAGGGAAGTTAGCGGTTGAGCAATTTTTTGAAAAATTCTCAATGAATCTCCGATAATAACCCGCTAATCCCAAAAATTGTTGTAATTCGGTTGGGGTCTTTGGTGCGTCCCAATTTTTGATGGCTTCGATCTTGGATGGATCGACATGTATGCCTTTCTCATTGACTACATGCCCAAGAAATTGAATTTCGCGAATCCATAATTCGCATTTTGAGAACTTTTCATAAAGTTTCTCCTTCTTTAGAAGCTCAAGAATAGTTCTTAGATGTTTCTCGTGTTCTTCCTTGTTTCGTGAATATATCAATATGCCATCGATAAACACTATCAAGAATTTATCAAGGTATGGCTTGCACACACGGTTCATTAAGTCCATGAACACTGCTGGTGCGTTTGATAAGCCAAAAGGCAAAACAAGGAACTCGTAGTGAGCGTAGCGAGTTCGGAATGTCGTCTTCGGAATGCTTTCTTCTTTAACTCTAAGTTGATGGTATCCTAACCTTAAGTAAATCTTTGAATAGAAACTCGATCCTGAAGCTGATCAAATAAGTCATCGATCATGGGTAATGGATACTAATTCTTGATTATGAGTTTGTTCAACTCTCGATAATCAATGCACATCCTGAAGGTTCCATCTTTCTACTTCACAAATAAAACCGGAGCTCCCCAAAGTGAGAAACTTGGTCTAATAAAACCTTTATCCGACAACTCTTGAAGTTCTAAGTCCGGCGATAAAAACAAAAAAAATGTCGGTCAGATTTCTCACCACGGCCCTATGGTCACTGACCATGGCCCGTGGTCGTGATTACACTAGCTGTTTTCTGGATCCCAGTTACTGGGGAGTTCAGCATGGCCCCGTGGTGCACCGCCACGGCCCCGTGGTCACTTTTTTGTAACTCAGAAAACAAAAACTGCAAGAAAGAATGATGGGCACTGCCCTGTGTCCGACCGAGCACGGCCAGTGCAAAAGTCTGCAGAAACTGAAAAATTAAGAAAAATCTTAAAAAATAGAAAAATAAATAAAAATAATTAGGCCGTTGATTTTAAACTTTTTTAAAATCCTTGTGTCCCCGGCAATGGTGCCAAAAACTTGGTGTGCGTTAGGTGTGATATGATTTTATTAATATTTTGAGCTCATTTTACGCATTAGTCAAGTTTTAAATTTATAAAACACGATATTATACTAACACTAAACACACACTTGGGCAAGTCCACCCATCGTGAGCATAGTATAGTGTTGGTAAGATACCAAGGCCGTTCAAGTACACAAGAGCTTTTAGTACCGGTTTATCCTCAATGTCTAATCAATCTAAATTTTTGAGAAAAGTTTTGGAACACGAAAATAAAAATAAAAATGCAAAGATAAATAAAATAAAATAGATAGACAAGATAGAATCACATGGATCTGACTCGTCATTAATATATCCTTTGATGATTTTCGCACTTTCAGACTTTTTAAGAGATTATCTTAGTTATAGTAGTAGGCCCCTCTTTTGAATGTGACATTACCTTCAACCCAGTTGTTTGAGTCAGCAGGGATACAATCCCAAAGGGTCGGAATATTGAAAGACAATTTAGTAAGTTATTAATGCGAAAAGTGGTAGGCCCCTCTTTTGAAGGTGATGTTACCCTCGGCAAAGTGGTTTGAGTCAGCAAGGATACAATCCCAAGAAGCCGGTTTAAAGTATTAATAGTAGTTTACATATGAGGGGTTCAAGCTATTCGCACCCCGCCATACAGTACCAGTGGGTATTGAAGAAGGTCCAAGTAAGCTTGAACGAGGTCCTTGCAGGATCTATACACTGAACAAGGCAAGAACCTTACCAAACCATTCCCTTAATCCCCGACCAGGTAGTCAACATGCCTTTATATAGACCGTAAATACATGAATGATGCAATCTTTTAATTTATATAGACAGTAAAGTAACTTCAAGACACCACGGAAAAAATGATAAACAAAATTCACCTTCAACATAAGAAACTAGTTATTAAAGTCATTAATACAAGCCCAAATAAAAAGTGCCGAAAGATTAAAAATCAAAAGTAATACATAAAAGACTTGTCTTCACCAAGTGATGTAAGAGGCTTAACCAAACATTCCCTTTGATTGGCAAGAACCCTTACAATTAATCTTGGATCCCGAGACTACTACACACTCTAAAGATGGAGGATGGAAGATGGTGGTGAGTGTTGGCGTTGTAGTGGCGTTGTAGTGGTGGTGGAGTGGTGGCAAAGTGGGAGAGTAGTGGTTTGCCAAGGGATGCTTTTCAAGAGAACCAAGCACCCCTATTTATAGCCAGTATAGAGCTCTAGCCACGACCCCGTGTCCAGCCGGCACGCCCCGTGGCCTGCCTTTTCTCTTCCTTCATTAATTGCAAGTGTCAGCAGAAGGCCCCACACGACCCCGTGTCTCCTGGGCACGGCCCCGTGGTCAACTCTTATTTGTACTATCAAGATTCTGCGTATCTTTGTGTTGACCACACCCCGTGTTGAGCTGGGCACGCCCCCGTGGTGGGCGTGGAAGCTTCTACATGTTTGTCTTTTGTGCAGGCCCCTGACCACGCCCCATGCCCAGCTGGGCACGGCCCCGTGGTCAGGCTTCTGTTGCCCTGTTTTTGCTTTGGTGATGCTGCCGAGGGGTCGAACATGTCACGTTTATTCCTTCTTTTTGTATTTATGTTGGTTTTGGCTGCTTATTAGCTCCTTTTGTTGGTTTAAGCTCATTTGGTCCTGTAAATTTAAAAGGAAGAAAGAAACAAGCTTTTTCCAACATTAGTACTAAAAAAGGGTCAGTTTTATGCCTCATTTGATGTAATTTATATGTTGCATTTTGCACACATCAAATACACCCACACTTGAATCTTTGCTTGTCCTCAAGCAAAACTCTTTAATATGTGGCTTACAGACCCAAATGGAAGAGGTAGAGGAGAAGTTTTGGGCTCATCTTGTGTGTCGGGAATTCAAGATCTTTATTGAGTTTTATTTTTATTTTATTTACAATCCTATTCATCATGATTTGTTTCGAAATTTTTATAAGAAAAATTATTTATTTGGGCTTAACATGCCTTTTTAAAATTCCATTTATATACAAGTTCACATACCTCACGGGAGATCACTCAACACTCAGCCGATTTGTGTATTTTTGTGAAACACTCGAGACCGGCATAGAACTTACTTCTACCATATGCTTACCTAGTGATCAATCGTCCTCCCTTTTAACTATAAACCTTTCTAAATATCAAGAGGACTTGGGGAAGGGTTAGGCTTGGGCTAAGGGTAGGTGGTTTTTGGTTAGTGGTTAGTGAAAATGGCGAAAAGCGTAAAAAGCATCGGTCGTCGTAAAACTTTTTGTTTTTGTGACTTTTATTAAACTAATCACATTCAAACAAGATTTCTTTGAGGAACTTGTTTGTTTATTGCAAGACTTTCATTTTTTTATCATGTCACAAGATAACCGAGTTTTTTACTAAGACAAAGGGGTTTGAAAAGAAAAAAGGCTTTGGTGGGTAAAGGGTGTTTGTTTTGTGGGATTTGAAATGAAAAGGTTTAGGCTCAAAGGGGTTAATGATGCGTGTGTAGCGTTATATATTTTTCTTTATATTTTAAGCTCTTTTTAACACATTAGTCAAGTTTTAGATTTATAAAACACGATATTCTGCTAACACTAAACACACATATGGGCACGTGCACCCATTGTGAGCGTATTATAGCATTGGTAAGATACCGAGGTCGTCCAAGGACACAAGAGCTTTTAGTACCGGTTTATCCTCAATGTCTAATCAAATGTTTTTAATATGAAAAATAAAAACTAAAATGCTGAAAAATAAAAATAAACTAAAAACAGATAGACAAGATGAATCACTTGGATCCGACTCGCCTTTAATGTAACCTTTGATGAATTCAACACTTTTTAAGAGATTATCTTAGTTATAGTAGTAGGCCCCTCTTTTGAAGGTGATGTTACCCTCAACCCAATGGTTTGAGTCAGCAAGGATACAATCCCAAAGGGTCGGAATATTGAAAGATAATTAATTAAGTTATTAATGCGTAATGTGGTAGGCCCCTCTTTTGAAGGCGACGTTACCCTCGGCTAAGTGGTTTGAGTCAGCAGGGATACAATCCCAAGTAGTCGGGTTAATGTATTGATAGTAGTTTACATATGAGGGGATGAAGCCATTCTGTTGGTGCACTTGTGTCTGTACTTTGTCTGTATTTTGTCATGATACAAAACGATGTCTTGTGTTAGTCTGTGTTACGTCTTAGGTTTGTTATTATGTGTGTTCGATGTAAGTTTGACCAAGTCAACCATCCTCCTAGTTTGACTTGGCCAAACAGTTAGCACATGATTTGTGAGATGTTTGTGTCGAAGGATGTGTCATCGAAGGATTGTTTATATCCTTCGATGAGCTCGAAGGATAAACCTTCGATGGATATAGATGGACCTCGAAGGATATCATCCTTCGAGGTATATGTGGATCCTTCGATAGGTTTCAGATCGATAGATGATCCTTCGATCAAGCTATCTGATCCTTCGACATCGATAGATGATCCTTCGATCAAGCTATCTGATCCTTCGACCAGACGAGCTGTGATGGATATATATACTGATGTAATGTGTTCACTTCAGAAGGGGGTGAGAAGTGAGAGTGAACTTAGTCTTGTAGAGAGAGTATTTTCTGTGGTCAAGGGCTGTAACCGTGTCCACTGAAATACAAGAGAAAACTTTGATATCTCGTGTGTCTACCTTTCTCTTTGTGGCTTGTGCTCTCGTATAAACTACCGGTTTGCATTCTAGCTTGGATTCCGCACTTGCTAGTGTGTTAAACATAACAAGGATAAGGTTTGACCTCATCCTCCGAGGGACCTACAAGTGGTATCAGAGCCGTGGCTCTTTTCCTTGTTAAAAATCGAGTTTATACAAGACTTTGGAGTGTTTGGTCAAAACTCACATGGTTTAGCACCTGTTTTTAGTGTTTTTCTCGCATTTCTTGACGTAAAAACGTGTTCTAAACTAACCGGGTGTGTTAAAGGACGGGTTGGGTAACTTAAAAACTTGTTTTTAAGAAGTTTGGTAATTTCCGGCCAAATTCCGGCTTACTCCGGTGACCGGTTTTCTGGATAAGAACCTTCTTTTTAAGTAATATTTTATTGGTTATTTCTTGGTTTGGGCAAAAAAGTATGGTCTGACCATATCTTCTGCCGAAAGTTTCTACCAACCCATCACCTTTTTCACCAACCTGTCACTTTTGTCAACTGTGTCAGTTCAGATCGAAGGATATCCTTCGAAGTCGAAAGATCATCTTTCGATCAAAGGAGGTTCGATAGATAATCATCCTTCGAACATCCTTCGAAGTCTGTGACTTATCCTTCGATCCAAGGAATCTTTTCGAAGGATATATCTTTCGATCTACAGCTCTTATTCGAAAGATAAGGATCCTACGATTGGAGAGTCTTTCGAAATCATTGTTCGAAACTCAACAGTGATCTTTCGAACACTGTTGATCCTTCGAACAAGTTCTGTTCCTTCGATTCTAGTCTGTTTAAGTTTAACAAGTTTGTGTTTTTCAGGTCTTTCGATCAAGGATCCTTCGGCTGGTTGTTATCATTCGAGATATTAACATAGTTTGTGAAAATTAAATTTTTAAAAAAGGGAAAACTTGTTTTCAAATTTTAAATCAATTTTCACTTAATATATTAATTTTTTATAAAATGGGAACAAACGGTCAGTGGGATCCAACCGCGTGGACTCAAACAACTTTGACTCCAAAATCATCAGCTACGCAATTTGCGTCAGATTTCAACAAAACTGCATGGATGCAGGCTATTACCCCACCTCAAGCTGCAATGATAACTGCAAATCAATGGGCATTGGTCACAAATCAAAGCAGCAGCATTCAAGCTATGATGCAGAACGACAGTGAAACTGGTACAAGCACAAAACCGCCAAAGCTAAATCACATCAATGATTGGGGATGGTGGAAAGAAAGGCTGAGAACTTATGTTCAGGGGCAAGGTCAAGATCTATGGATGTGCTTCTTCACCGCATTTGACAATGATTTGGAAGTTGCAGGATCTAATCCAGAAACTTACAGCACTATGTCTGATGATGATAAGAAGAAATTGGAGTTAGAAAAGAAAGCATTCATGATTCTCACACAAGCTCTTCACAGAGACATTTACCACCAGTTTGTTTACTGCACGACTACTAAAAGCTTGTGGGATATGCTCATGTTACGATGTGAAGGAAATGCTCAATCTAGAAAGATCAAGCAAGAATTACTGAAGAAAGAGTTTGAAGGATTCACGTGTATGGAGAATGAGACTTTGGCAGAGTTATCTACAAGGTTCCATCACTTGTTGAGCGAGATGTTTTCTTTTAGAGTCACTGCCACTCCACAAGAAATGGTGAAGAGATTCGCTGATAGCTTACCAGCAAAGTGGAGCAGTTATCTTGAAATTCTCAAAGAAAATGGTGTTCTAGACACAATCACCGTTTATGAGTTAATTCAAAAATTGGAGAACAAGGATGTAGAAGAAAAGCTTAAGGCAAAAAGAACACTAACTCCTCAAAATCCAGAGATGTACTATGGGATTGCAGGAGGTATCAGTGGAGAAAAACCAGCCTCTCAACATGCGAAGCTTCAAACAGCCTTCATCTCAAACACCGGACCTTCCACAACAAATCAGTTTGATCCTTCAGCATACACGATGTATTCAAGACCAGATTCTTCTTCTCTACAACGGGATGTGCAACCGACAGCTCAGCAATTCACACCACCGCCTTTCTTAGACCCAAGCAGAGCTCAGCAGCAACAACCGCAACAGCAAGGGTTTTATGGAAGCTCTTCAAACTTTCAAGCCACTTCCAATCCGAACACAGTCAGATTAGACACTTCCAACTTTTCCAAAGTCAGTGTCGAAATAGCCAAGGAGCATATGGAGATGTTGAACACCTTGGTTAGTGCTTATTGTGGATTGGTCGCAGGTCAGATTGGGAATATCAATCTAACCAATGAAGATTATCAGCAAGTGGATAGAGAAGAGTTTGAAATGATGGATATCAAATGGGCTCTTGCTAGTGCAATTCGAAGAGCAAAGGAGTTTATGGAAAGGACGGGGAGAACCAACTTGAATAGCAACAACAACACCAAGTATGGTTTTGATAAGAATGCTGTCACTTGCTTCAATTGTGGTGAAAAGGGTCACTTCAAGCGGGAGTGTCAGAAGCCACCTAAGCAAGGAAATCAGAATCCCTTCAGGAATCAAGGACAACCACAACAGCATGGGAACAACAATTCTGACAGATCAATAGTTCCCGTTGGAGGAAATGCATCTGGATCCACAAACACTAATCCCCACAGAGGATTGGTTGTTCAAGCTGATGAAATCTGCAATTGGAACCTTCAGCTTGGAGAAGGAGGAAATGGTGGAACAGCATGTTATGCTAAAGTGATTGAGAAGGTAGTAGAACCCGAGTCTGCTGGTGAATCTTCAGAAGATGAAGATAGTTCGGGTTATAGTGGGAGCATGGATGGGGAATCACTTGATGCTGGTGATTTATCAAGTGATGCTTTAGATTTGGAAGTTGATGAGCTTTTGGCTGAAGCTGAAGCATTATGCAAGAGGAGATCTATTCTCTGCCAGAAATCTGCTGGAACTTCTGAGAAGCTTGCTCAGTTCTTCTCTGAAGATGGATCTTTTTCTTTTCATACAGCCTTTATGGCTCATGTAGAAGGTCAGACTTCTCAGGCGGCTCCAGGAGGAACTATTAATAGTCATTGGATTGTTGATAGTGGGGCTTCCAGGCACATGACGGGCGACTATCGTCTTCTTTTCGATGTACGAAGTATAAGAGGAGGATATGTTGCGTTTGCTGGAGACAAAGGAGGGTATATCACCGGCGAGGGAATGATCTCAAATGGAGTTGTGAGTTTCGACAAAATCAATTATGTGCAACAGTTGGATCACAATCTCCTGAGTGTTTCTCAGATCTGCGACAAGAAGTTCACCGTGCATTTTGATGATGCCGGTTGTTATGTGCTGAAGCCAGGATTCAAGATTCCCGAAGAATGGATTCTCTTATCAGCATCAAGAGTTAATGATTTGTATGTCCTCGATATGAGCCAAGCAATAACCAAGTCCAAACAAGTTACTTGCTTTATTTCAAAAGCCACTGAAAATGAGACGATCTCTTGGCACAGACGGATGGGTCATATTCACCTCAGAAAAATGAATCACCTTGTCAAAAACAATCTGGTGAGAGGTGTCAATGTGAAGAATTTCCAACTTCAAGATGTCTGTGTGCCGTGTCAGAAAGGGAAGTAGATCAAGAAATCACATCCATTGAAGAAGGTTAACACTGTAAACATGCCACTCGAACGTCTGCATATGGACCTTTTCGGCCCAGTCAAACACAAGAGTGTGCACGGGGAAGTTTTCTGCTTGGTAGTCACTGATGACTATTCAAGATTCTCATGGGTTGCTTTCATGGTCCACAAGAGCGAGACTCCAGAAATTCTAAAGAATTTGATCACCTTGTTGGAAAATCTTTATAATCTAAAGGTGAGGCGAATTCGAAGCGACAACGGAACCGAGTTCAAAAACAGGGTTATGGATGAATTTTGCACTGAAAAAGGAATCCTTCATGAATACAGCTCTCGGTACACGCCACAACAAAACGGAGTCGCTGAAAGAAAGAACAGGACCTTAATTGAGACTGCAAGAACCATGTTGGTTGAGTCTCAGCTTCCAGTTCGATTCTGGACTGAAGCTGTTGCCTCGGCTTGCTACACGTTAAACAGGGTTCTCACAGTGAAAAGACATGGCAAAACGTGCTTCGAACTCCTACACAAGAAGACTCCTGACTTGGAATATCTAGAACCTTTTGGTGCACCATGTACCATGATTGAGCCTGACGGGAAGTTTGGTGCCAAAGCTATCGAAGGTTACTTCCTTGGGTATGCTACTCCTAATCTGCGAGTATGGAACCTGACTACCAAGAAGATTGAAGAGTGGGGTGAAGTAAAAGTTCAAAGATATTCTAATCCACCGAAGCCTTCTGGAGATCCATGGATGTTCGATTATGATGGTCTTTTCGACTCATTCAATCTGCCGACATTTGATGATGACAATGCAATTGCTCAAATGTTGTCTGAAAGCGAGAATGCGACTGGCTCTCAGTTAGTTCGCCCAATCATTGTTGACTCACAAGCATCTTCTTCTGTTAACAATCTCGTTTCAAATGAGGTGTTTAATGATGCTGTCGACTACAATTTGTCATCGGAAGATGAGGAGTATGTTGATGCAAATGATGGTGAAGCACGGGGTCCGGTTCAAGGTACTTCAGAAGCAACGGATCCAGTGTCTACGCAAATTGTCCAAGAAGAAAATGCATCATCTTCTACAACTCAACAGCTTCAAAATGATATCGGGAATTTGAATATCAATAACTTAAGGACCAATGTTGACATTCCTCTAGTTCCTGAAACCCGAATTCATAACATTCATCCTCAGCAGAGTATTATAGGTGATGTTCTCAGTGGTGTAAGGACAAGGAATCAAATCAGAAATAACGAAAATGCTGGCTTGTATGCTGAGATACGAGAATCGGGACAACAAAATGATTGGTCTTTCGCCTGCTATGTTAGCCAAGAAGAGCCTAGATCTTGGAAGGAGGCATTGAAAGATGATTCCTGGGTGGAAGCCATGCAAGAAGAACTTCAGCAGTTTGAGAAGTTGGGCGTTTGGAAATTGGTTGATAGGCCCGACCACTACAAGAAGATCGGAACTCGTTGGGTGTTTAAGTGCAAGAAGGACGACCGTGGGATTGTTGTCCGAAACAAAGCAAGGTTAGTTGTTCAAGGCTTCAGTCAGATAGAAGGTATTGACTACAATGAAGTGTATGCACCTGTTGCACGTCTGGAGGCTATTAGAATCTTTCTAGCCTACGCATCCTTCAAGAAATTCAAGGTGTACCAAATGGATGTTAAAAGTGCATTTCTTCACGGAGTAGTCGAAGAGGAAGTATATGTCGAGCAACCACTGGGGTTTGAAGATCCATTACATCCTGACAGAGTTTTACTACTTAACAAAGCGTTATATGGTCTTCATCAAGCACCTCGAGCCTGGTATGAGACACTGTCTACCTACCTGCTGAGCAACGGTTTTAGACGCGGTTTGATCGATTGTACCCTCTTCATCAAAGAAAAAGGTGAAGATCTTCTGTTGGTACAGGTATACGTCGATGACATTATCTTTGGTTCTACCGATGATAAGTTATGCAAGGAATTTGAGAAGGTGATGCAAGATCGATTCGAGATGAGTGCGATGGGTGAAATGACGTTCTTCTTGGGTTTGCAAGTTAATCAGTCTGAATCTGGAATTTTTATCCATCAAACCAAATACGTCGGAGACATCTTGAGCCGGTTCCAGATGTCCGATTCAAAGCCAATTTCTACTCCTCTTCCGCAGAATCACGGGATTACTCCGGATGAAAAAGGGGAAGCTGTGGACTCTTCACTTTATCGTGCTATGATTGGATCTTTAATGTATCTCACCACATCAAGACCCGACATTATGTATCCAACGTGCCTTCTCGCCAGATACCAAGCGAATCCGAAGGTCTCTCACTATGCTGCTGTCAAAAGGATTTTTCGTTATCTGAAGGGTTGCCCTGACACCGGGTTATGGTACCCTAAGGATGATAACTTCGATCTCAAGGCTTACAGTGATTCTGATTTCGGCGGCTGCAAGAAAGATGGCAAATCAACTACAGCAGGATGTCAGTTCTTAGGCAATCGCCTAGTCACTTGGCAGTGCAAGAAGCAGACATGTGTGGCTACGTCTACATGTGAAGCGGAATACATTGCTGCGTCTAGTTGCTGCTCCCAGGTTCTATGGATCCAACAACAGATGCGGGACTACGGTTTTGAATTCCTAACTACTCCTATTTATGTTGATAATTCTGCTGCCTTACAGATCACTAGAAATCCTGTGCAGCATTCAAAGACTAAGCACATCGAAATTAAGTATCACTTCATACGTGATTGCTTTGAGAAAAGGCTAATCAATGTTGCTTACGTCCACACTAATGACCAACGTGCCGACCTTTTTACCAAAGCATTTGACAAATCAAGATTTGACTATTTATTATTGGTAAACGGCATTAAGGTCAAGCAAGAGTAAAACCAACATCGGAAAATCATTTTTGTAAATATCTTTGTGTTTTAAATTTGTCTTAGTTTATTGATTTTAGGGGGAGTAAATCCAAAATTTGAAAATCCAAAAACATTGAAAATTTTCAAAAACACAAAAACAATAGAAAAACAAAAATGAGTTTCCTGGCGAGCAAAAGAGAAAATGATAGTACATCAGTGGTTTGTCTAAACCTCTTTAAACCTAAAATGAAAAATGATAAGCAGCTCTATATAAGATGTATCGGTAGGCTCACAATCATTTTAAAGTGTGCAGGGTGATATAAACTTAAATCCGACTGAAGACCAGGTGGGAACCACTCATTGGCATATGGTCTTGGTACTGAAATTTCATTTGAGAGATTGCTGAGGTTCTGAGATATTCGGTCTTTATGCTGCTTATCATCTGGGTATCATGGTTGTATCTTTTACCGAAAAATAACGGGGACGCAAGTCTAGATCTTCCATGATACCATACATACGTGTACATATTGCATTCGACCTCAATAAGTGATCAACAATCACATGTCCAAACAAATAAGTGATAAAATATCACATTTATCCGGGAGTCATGTTCGTCTCTCTGCTGTACGAAAGTACTAACCTGTTCACGGACTTGCTCCTGTGCCCTCATGCATCGAAAATCAAGTTCCTCATCAATAAGTGATTCTATCACATAGGGCTTGTTTTCAAATCAAAATAAGTGAGAATCTCACATCATATACGGTCAAACAGATGATAATCGGTATACTCACCGGTAAGATGAACCCTCGTGCATACCTTGATACGGGAATGTGTCGTGATGTGGATGAACACCGGTCGGTAAGTATAAATCATACCTTAACGTATCCCCTCGCCATAATTACAAATGATAAGTTGAGCTTAAGTGGACAACAATACCGATAATTGTTATAGGATGCTTATCTTAATGTTAACTAATTGAACAAAGAGAGCGTTTTGGCATGACCGTACACTGATATGATTCTCTTACCCTCGAAACTCGCAAAAAGAATGTCTGTAAATATTTGTTTACTGCTTTCGTTTCTGCATCTTTGTATATATTTATTTACTGCTTTCAGTCTTTAAATTTGAAATATTCAAAAACGGTCCAAAAAGATTTTAGGTGTGTTTTAATATAAACTTTATAAAAGCCAAAAAGATTTTATTTCTATTTTATTTTCGATCGTACGATGTTGGATCTCGAGTCTTCGTTACCTGAAACCTGATTGAAAACCGAAACGACTAATTCTTCATAAAACGGTCAAAATTTGCAAGTTTTTGAAAGTGAAAAACTAAAATTGTCAAATTTATTAAACTTTCAAACTGTCGGACGGTGTTTGATTAAACAATGGTCACACGTGTGTCGTTTGTTTATGTTACTATATTCCAGGCAGTTGTTCTCATTACGCGTTTAGATTTCTTGCATGTGCAGATTCTAAAGGCAAGGAGAACATGGTCGATGACAAGCTTCGGAATGAAGACACGACGTGAAGGCACTCAAGTGATGAAAATGATCGAGTTGCCGCTGACCATCATCAACACCACAAGGATCTCAAGTACTAAAGATCAAGACATTCACGAGCATAACTCAAGGGGGAGTTTATGTTAAGGGGGAGTTTGTCAACACACTTCCTACATGATACGGGGAGTTTGTTGGTACACTTTCTGCTTTCAAGACGTGAAGACTTTAAAGATCCTCCGACATTGAAGACTTGAAAGGACGTCAAAGACTTGAAGACACGAAGATCGAGACAAAGCTACAGCTAAGGGGGAGTTTGTTGGTGCACTTGTGTCTGTACTTTGTCTGTATTTTGTCATGATACAAAACGATGTCTTGTGTTAGTCTGTGTTACGTCTTAGGTTTGTTATTATGTGTGTTCGATGTAAGTTTGACCAAGTCAACCATCCTCCTGGTTTGACTTGGCCAAACAGTTAGCACATGATTTGTGAGATGTTTGTGTCGAAGGATGTGTCATCGAAGGATTGTTTATATCCTTCGATGAGCTCGAAGGATAAACCTTCGATGGATATAGATGGACCTCGAAGGATATCATCCTTCGAGGTATATGTGGATCCTTCGATAGGTTTCAGATCGATAGATGATCCTTCGATCAAGCTATCTGATCCTTCGACATCGATAGATGATCCTTCGATCAAGCTATCTGATCCTTCGACCAGACGAGCTGTGATGGATATATATACTGATGTAATGTGTTCACTTCAGAAGGGGGTGAGAAGTGAGAGTGAACTTAGTCTTGTAGAGAGAGTATTTTCTGTGGTCAAGGGCTGTAACCGTGTCCACTGAAATACAAGAGAAAACTTTGATATCTCGTGTGTCTACCTTTCTCTTTGTGGCTTGTGCTCTCGTATAAACTACCGGTTTGCATTCTAGCTTGGATTCCGCACTTGCTAGTGTGTTAAACATAACAAGGATAAGGTTTGACCTCATCCTCCGAGGGACCTACACATTCGCACCCCCGACATCCAATACAAGCGGGCATTGAAGTAGGTCCTAGTAAGCTTGACCCAGGTCCTTGCAGGATCTATACACTGAACAAGGCAAGAACCTTACCAAACCATTCCCTTAATCTTCGATCCGGTAGCCAACATATAGACAGTAAAATAATGTCAAGACACCACGGATAAAATAATGCCAATCTTTATAGCGTATCTGTACTATAAAGATTTGCAAGATTCTGCGAATTTTAGCATTGACCACAGCCCGTGTTGAGCTGGGCACGCCCCCGTGCTGGGTATAGAAGCTTCTATCAGTTTGTCTTTTCTGCAGGCTCCTAGCCACACCCCCGTGTCTGCTGGGCACAGGGCCGTGGTCAGCCTTCTGATCTCTTGTTTTTGCTTGGGAAGATGCTGTCGAGGGTTCAAGCATGCCACGTTTATTCATTTTCTTTGTATTTATGTCAGATTTTGCTGCATATTTGTTTCTTTTGTTAATTTAAGCTCATTTGGTCCTGAAAATACAAAAGGAAGACAAAAGCACACTTTTTCCAACATTAGTACTAAAAAAGGATTAGTTTTATGCCTCATTTGATGCAATTTATATGGTGCATTTTACACACATCAAATACCCCCACACTTGAATCGTTGCTTGTCCTAAAGCAAAACTCTTTATTATGTGGCTTACACACCCAAATGGAATGGGTAGAAGAGAAGTTTTTGGCTTGTCTTGAGTGACGGGAATCCAAGAACTTTATTGGGTTTTATTTTTATGCTATTTACAATCCTATTCGTTATGATTTATTTAGAACGTTTCATAAGAGAAATTACTTATTTGAGCATAACATGCCACTTTAAAATTCCATTTATATACAAGTTCACATACCTCAAAGGAGATCACTCAACACTCGGCCGAAGATGTATTTTTGTGAAACACTCGAGACCGGCATGGAACTTACTTCTACCATATGCTTGCCAAGCAATCAATCCTCCTCCTTTTTAACTATAAACATTTGTAAATATCAAGAGGACTTTGGGGTAAGGTTAGGCTTGGGTTAAGGGTAGGTGGTTTTGGGTTAGTGGTTAGTAAAAAGGGCTAAAAGCGTAAAAAGCGTCGGTCGTCGTAAATCTTTTTGTTTTTGTGACTTTTATTCAAACTAGGCACTTTCAAACAAAGTTTCTTTGAGTAACTTGTTTGTTTATTGCTAGACTTCGTTTTTTTATAAGGAATCTCACAAGAAGACCGAGCTTTTTACTAAAATAAAGGGTTTAAAAGAAAAAGGTTTTGGTGGGTAAAGGGTGTTTGTTTCGTGGGTTTAGAAATGAAAAGGTTTAGGCTCAAAGGGGTTAACTAAGGGGATTTTAGGTAGGTGATAAAAGAAAATGAAAAATAATGGTGTTGAAAGGAAAATGGGTTAGTCCTAATGCCTTTATCATTTAATTACTTGGGTTTAAGTTGGTAAGGACGGGGAATGTATTGTCGTGGCAAGTTCGAGAGTTGTAAGAAACCAAACGGCTATTCACACAAGAAACGAAAAATGAGCATTTAGTTTAAAGATGTATGCTTGTATGCTCAATAAAGGCTCAAAACTCACTTTTTGTGGGAAAGGGTTTATAATGTGATCAAGTATATATAATCAAATTTTAACTAGATTTATCATGCCGTTTCATAATTTTCTTATGTTGGTTCTTTTTATCACGACGCTATCGGTTGTAAATTTGTAAAAATATAACATTTTTAGAACTTGTTATTCCCAAATTAAACCAAGACAAGTAAAAAAATGAAAAGTTTTTGCAAAAAATTTGGGGTGATTAGCGGTTCCAATAGAGTTTTGTGTAAGGCTTGTTATTAGGACTGGCAAAAATTCAAGGTTTAGCATCCCCCCACACTTAAGTTACACATTATCCTCATTGTGTCCCAAAAATAAGTTTTTAGGTTGATTGAATGTGTAAAAAGGTGTTTAAAAACAAAATTAATGTTACTGGGCGTCTGGACACTGTGTTGGTCCGGGCACGGCCCCGTGTTCAGATTGCCAGTATCATAATTAACAGAAGGCTGGGCATGGGGGCGTGTTCAGTGAGCACGGCCCCGTGTCCAGTTACCTGAACTGGGCCTTTTCTGCAGATCCTTGGGCACGGGGGCGTGTTGGGGTGAGCAGGGCCCCGTGCTGAACTTGTTGTAATGAAGAAAATTTTTCAGGAGGCTATGTTTTTGTGCATGGGGTGTGGGTTCAAGATTCCCATAGTAACCTCCACCATTTCAAGTGTCATTACAACATCATCCAAACACCATTTAATACTTAAAAACCATCATTCATTCAAGAGTGAAGTATATAATATCCTAAAAAAATAAAAAGCATAAACTAAATCTATCTAGGTAAATAGGCCATGAAATACAAGAAATCTTAAACCAAAGAAGTCCAAGCCTAGATAATTTTATTTTAAAGAGCAAAATTTCCGAAAAATAATTTTCTCGGTTGAACAAGGCTTGTAGAACTTCTTCCCCGGAAAGGGTTCCTCACTCATCGTTAAGTCATTCTTCTATCTCCCGAGGGAGAAGGAAGGCGGGCTCATTGTCTTCATCGTGTTGAGGAGGTGCAACGTCCACCGGAACCTCTTGTAAGGCGTCAAAAGGAGGCTCCGGGGGAATGTCGTCCCATCCGGTGGGTTTAATAACTCCTTGCGCTAAGTTCCAATCTTCTTTGGGAAGGATTGGTTCCATAGGAGGCATCGCAAGAATGTTCAACCTTTGGTGCAAAAGGTTGATTTCTTGGAAGCTATTTTCTAGCCCCACCGTTAGATAGTTGATATGGTCGATTAGGACTTCTTCTAAGGATGTCATTTCGTCGAGAGCCTCTCTTAGTGCCATTACATAACGCACAAGGGTTGCTTCGATCGAAGGCCTTCGTTCCCTGTGACTGTTTCTTGAATGAGCCGAAGAGGTTCCGCTATTCTGGCTTGACATTCTAAGAAAACAAGTCAAAAAATTTCAAATTAATGAAACAGTACTCCGACCACGGCCCCGTGCTCACTGAGCACGGTCCCGTGGCCACCTCTCTGCAGATTTTTTAAACAAGGAATCTTGTAGCTTTAAATTATTTTATTGACTTTTGAAGTATTTTTAAGCAGAAATAACTTAAAACAATGTTGTAGAACTTATTTATATCACAATAAAGCTTGAAATCATGGAGATTTCAAGTTTTAATGGAGGTTTTCAGGAGAAAATGAAGAAGAAGGCAATAGACAAAAGTAGTAAAGACAAGATGGTTGTTGAGAACCTTCTTTAGAATATACCTTTTTGGGTATATGTGAAGATCCTACTAGATCCTTGTCTTTGGAATGAGTCCAAGTGTGCAGGAATCTTGCTGCATTTATAGAAAACGACAGCACGCTGGACACGGCCCCGTGTCGGCCGGACACGGCCCCGTGTTCAGACAAGAGTCTGACACTTTTTGTCCGTATTCTGACCTGAAGTCAGACCTGAATCTTCAGGTGGGCACGGGGGCGTGTTGACCTGGACACGGCCCCATGGCCAGAGGTTTTTATGAAGTTTCGTCTATTTATAAGTAATTTATCCGGATCGGGTGGTTCCTTACTGGACGGAACAACACCGAAGTGCCTGAGATACCTAAGTTGCCCTAGTTTTAGACAAGAACGTAAGAGGTTATCGGAAAGGGTGAATCCTAAGCTAAATACTGGTGGGCGAGACCAACCTTTATTTTCCTTATCTGGGCTCTCGTTAAAGAAGGTATACGTCGAATCTCTCAGGTCTATGTATGCATCGGCGGAGACCGATGGGGAGTCCTTCACGGCACAATCGACACAGAGAGGACTATCACTCAAGTCCTCACAAGGGTTAGAGGTGCTTTCAGGAGCAACGATGTTGTTGTAATTCGAACGCGATCTCGATAATTCTCCTTGATCGTCGTCTTGAGATGAATTAGTTATTTCCGTCTCAAGTTCTCCTATCAATTGGAGAATTACTTCTTCCATTTGAAATAATTCGTCGATAATCATATCATCAAGAAGAAATGACTGAGACCATTCGAGGGAGAGATAGGGATTGTTTTTACTTTCGCCCATCTTAAGGTTACAGGAAAAAGATGGGTCTATATAGTGGGGAATATAATTTAAAAAATAACATTTTAAATCTTCATGTGATCCGACACATATTTGACACCACGTACCATAAGAGGAGCGAAAGTAAAAATGATCAGTATCACTCATGTTTATGCCAGAAATTACCAACCATCGGGATCTTACGGTTTTGTTTTCAGTAACTGAAACTTGGGCACGGGGGCGTGTTCAGGTGGCACGGCCCCATGTTCAGCTACTGTCTGAGTTAAAACAGGATTGCCAATATCAAAGATTGGGCACAGGGGCATGTTCAGCAGGCACGACCCCGTGCTGAGCTCTGCAGAAGCTGAAAAATCTAGAAAAATCCTAAAAAAACAGAAAAATAAGAAAAACGATTAGGCCGTTGATTCCAAACTTTCTTAAAATCCTTGTGTCCCCGGCAACGGCGCCAAAAACTTGATGCGTGTGTAGCGTTATATATTTTTCTTTATATTTTAAGCCCTTTTTAACACATTAGTCAAGTTTTAAATTTATAAAACACGATATTCTACTAACACTAAACACATATATGGGCAAGTGCACCCATCGTGAGCGTAGTATAGCGTTGGTAAGATACCGAGGTCGTCCAAGGACACAAGAGCTTTTAGTACCGGTTTATCCTCAACGTCTAATCAAATCAAAAGTTTTAGAAAAGGTTTTTAATATGAAAAATAAAAACTAAAATGCTGAAAAATAAAATTAAAATAAAAACAGATAGACAAGATGAATCACTTGGATCCGACTCTCCTTTAATGTAACCTTTGATGAATTCCGCACTTTTGCACTTTTTAAGAGATTATCTTAGTTATAGTAGAAGGCCCCACTTTTGAAGGTGAGTTACCCTCAACCCAGTGGTTTGAGTCAGCAAGGATACAATCCCAAAGAGTCAGAATATTGAAAGATAATTAATTAAGTTGTTAATGTGTAATGTGGTAGGCCCCTCTTTTGAAGGCGACATTACCCTCGGCTAAGTGGTTTGAGTCCGCAAGGATACAATCCCAAGTAGTCGGGTTAATGTATTAATAGTAGTTTACATATGAGGGGATCAAGCCATTCGCACCCCCGCCATCCAATACCAGTGGGCATTGAAGGAGATCCTAGTAAGCTTGACCCAGGTCCTTACAGGATCTACACACTGAACAAGGCAAGAACCTTACCAAACCATTCCCTTATCCCCCGATCAGGTAGCCAACATATCTCTATATAGATCGTAGAGATATGAATGGTGAAAATCTTTTATTTTATATAGACAGTAAAATAATGCCAAGACACCACGAACAAATGATAAGTGCGAAAAGATTAAAAATCAAAAGTATTACATTAAATGCTTGTTTTCTCCAAGTGATCTAAGAGACTTAGGCAATCATGGCCTTTGATTGTCAAGAACTCTTACTATCAATATTTGATCCCGAGACTACTACACACACTCTAAGTTGGATGATGGATGATGGTGGTGGATGTGGGTGTTGTGATGATGGTGGAGTGGTGGTGAAGTGGGAGAGAGGTGGTTTGCCAAGGGATGCCTTTGAAGTGAGCCAAACACCCCTATTTATAGCCTGTACAGAAGCCCGGACATGGCCCCGTGGCCATCAACTTTCTCTTTCTTCATTAATTACATTTGTCTGCATTAGGCTCCACACGCCCCCGTGTCCCCTGGGCACGGCCCCGTGTGCAGAAGCGTATCTGTACTATCAAGATTTGCAAGATTCTGTGAATCTTAGCGTTGGCCACGGCCTGTGTTGAGCTGCGCACGCCCCGTGCTGGGAATAGAAGCTTCTATCAGTTTGTCTTTTCTGCAGGCACCTGGCCACACCCCCGTGTCCGCTGGGCACGGGGTCGTGGTCAACCTTCTGATCTCATGTTTTTGCTTGGGAAGATGCTGTCGAGGGGTCGGGATGCCACATTTATTCCTTTTCTTTGTGTTTATGTTAGATTTTGCTGCATATTTGTTCCTTTTGTTCATTTAAGCTCATTTGGTCCTGAAAATATAAAAGGAAAACAAAAGCACACTCTTTCCAACAATAGTACTAAAAAAGGGTTAGTTTTATGCCTCATTTGATATAATTTATATGTTGCATTTTACATACATCAGTTAACTAGGGGGATTTTGGGTAGGTGATAAAAAATGAAAAATAATGGTGTTGAAAGGAAAATGGGTTAGTCCTAATGCCTCCATCATTTACTTACTTGGGTTAAATTGGTAAGGACCGAGAATGTATCATCGTGGCAAGTTCTAGAGTCGTAAGAACCAAGTGGCTATTCATACAAGAAATGAAAAATGAGCATTTACTTTAAAGATATATGCATGTATGCTCAATAAAGGCTCAAAACTCACTTGTTGTGGGAATGGGTTTATAATGTAATCAAGTATATATAATCAAATTTTAATTAGATTTGTCATGTCTTTTCATAATTTTCTTATTTGATTCTTTTTATCGCGATCCTATCGGTTGTAAAGTTGTAAAAATATAACCTTTTTTAGAACTTGTTATTCCCGAATTAAACCAAGAAAAGTAAAAAAAAATAAAAATTTTAAAAAAAAAATTGGGGTGATTAGCGATTCCAATAGAGTTTTGTGTAAGGTTTGACAACTGTGCTCTGTAAACGATGTATAATGTAAAAAAATATCAATCATCAATAAAACAATGTGTTTTGGTGTTATTATATGTGTATTTGTGTTTGATGATTTTACGTTTTGATTCGAGTTCGGTTTCAAGTTTTAAATCGCTTTCTGGAAGGTTATATGCAAACTGGTGCGTAAACATAATCAGTTTAACACAACAAACACTCGGGAATAGTGACATAGACTTAACATACCTTAAATAACCTTTACATAACTTAGAAATATGGGTTGGTGTGTTGAAAACAAGTCTATTCGATCGCAGGGACTATTCGTGTCAAACTGTGAAAGTATGCCGATTCGTTCATTATCGAACATTCTGGAACTTGATCATAAGTTAAACATACCATAAATATCCTTTGCATAGCTTAGAAATAGGCTTTGAGGGGTTCGATGTGCAAAAATAAACTTTTTGGTCAAACAGGGACTAAAAGCGTCAAAAAGTGCACAAGTTTGCATTTTCGTGCATATCTTACATTCTGAATACATCCGGACATCCAAACATTTTTGTAATCATTAAAATATTTTATTTTAGTGATTGGTATGATAAAATTCCATTCGTCACGTAATTTGGATCGTTTTTCGCGTCTGTTCATGTTTCGTCGTAAATAACCGAACAACGCAACCGTACGACCAAACGAACCGACATCCGAGATATTTTCAAGCATGTTTCAAGTACCCTATGCTTTAACATCCTTGTACAGCCTTGAAAATGGGCTAACGGGGTTTAAACGCATCGAAAATTGCTTAAAAGTGTTGCAGGGACCATTTCTGTCACTTTTTGAAAGATTCTGAAAATGGGAGGGGGTGGCGTCACGCCACCACAACACCACAACATGGTTTTGATGTGGTGGCATGCCACTGCTACATCTGGGCAGATTTTCCATTTTTGGCAACCAGCTTGATCTCTAGGGTCTTTTGTGTAACATTTTTCAATACTATGAACTTGTTTTGAGGCTTCCATTGTATCAAATACCATGTTCCACAAGTGTAGGGTCAAGATTGATCCTTCTAAACACTTGGAATGATCTTGTTGATCCTAACTTCCTATAAATAGAAGTGGGTTCTTGGCCATTTTCCTCACATTTGATCTCAATTCCTTCTCTAAGTTGAAGCTCTCCTTGTGAAGCTTCATACCTGAGAATTTTGAGCTCAAATCTTCAAGGCTTGGACCTTTTGTAAGTTTCTTTCATGCTTTTTATCGTTTTCAAGCGAAAGTCAAACAGTTTTTGACTTTCTGCTTTGACCAGTCTTTGGTCAACACAAAGTTCGTTTGAACTTTGCAACGTGAGCGTAATCACGATGGTTATAGTTCTTTGTGACTATACCTACTAATTACCACGTTGATTAGGTGTAGTGACAAGTCATAGTTTCGGACAAAATACGCGTTTATGCGTATTTTGCAACCAAACTATTCTTGGGTATCAAAACCCTTTGTTTTGATATCAAAACCTATTTTCTAACTTAGTTAAACATGTTTTAACATGTTTAACTCATCACTTTTAGTCTAGTGCTTGTGTAGAGTCGTAAGTCAAGCGTCTTGACAACCGCTTAGACTTTCGAACTCGACCCGTTTGCTTGATCATTAGGATCCGACCAAGCATGTTTAGTGACCATAGTTGTATAGGGAATAACCTTCCAAGGTCATACCTTATGGTCACTTAGTTTAATTAGTTGTATGATAGGTGGTTTATATGCCTTAGGAAAAATGACCAAAATGCCCTTTTCATGCATAATCGAATTTTAAGCATATGTAACCTAAATTTTGTCACTTAAACTAATTATGCAACATTTTTAAGCATGTTAAGGCATATAATACTTGTCATAGGACTAGTTAGGCGTCTCGAACGCGTTTTACGCGAACGACACGTTAAAGTAGCGTAAGCTACCTAAACGGGTCATAATGGGTCGAAAGCACTTAGGATAGGTTCCGTTTTAGTATGTAGGCTTTGTTAAACTATATCATATGAGTTCCATTACTCATTTGGTTTACAGAACCTCATCCTATCCGATCTTCTGATTTAGGTCCGGTTTATTAACATAGTTACCTATATTAGGAGCCGTTTGATTCCGTGATCCCTCTAGCTTTGCTTGGTTGTTATTCAAATACTTCTAAGCATTCTCAAGTGAGTACATAGATTCCCTCTTTTTACATGTTTTGTGGTAACTATGTGAGTACATAGTTCCCCTATTTTAGTGTTTTAGATTGATTTGGGGTGATTCATATGTGTTAAATGATTTCGATGTTTTTAACGATGGTTTCAAAAATGATTAATATGGTTTATATAAAACTAATAACGATTTCGATAATGTGAACAAACTTGTTGGACATAGTTACATAATGAATAACATTCATTAGTTTTGGCCGAACCGACCAGTATTAGGTTATGGTACCATAGGATCTGACAAATCCCGTTATCAGACTGCAGCCATGGTTATGTGTGGGGGTTATGTGGGTAACGACTGAATCTGTGATTGTTAATTTACCCTTTGGTGGTTTGTTAATGCGAGATTGGCGATAGACGAGTTACGAAGGTTTGGATGTTATTAGCGAGACGACCAAAAGTAGTTTTCACAATTAAAACGAGAATGATTTTGAACAATTGAAACGAGTTAAATGAGTTAAACGAATTGGACAAACGATTGGTTTTTGGTTAGTGTTTAGATAACGGGACGGGGGTAATGTGATGAAAACATGGTAGATACGCCGCTGGTACTTCTTATATATAAGTGTTTTCATCATATTACATACCGTGGCGTTATTTAGTTCACTTGGGAAAACGATTTTAAAACGATGTCACCCAACGATGTTTTCTAAATAATATAAACCATACGAGTTTTACTAACGAGGTGATTTATAAATTTGGTTGACTTAAACAAATGCTTTGGGTTAAGAATCATGGCTGCGAGATTTTATAAACTATAACCAACTTGATTTGAGTTGGTTTATTATGTTTCAATACAATACACTTTTCAAAACAAGGTTTTTAAATAAGGTATTGCAACATGTAAACGAGCCATGAATCCGACACTCTCATAAAACCTATGTGCTCCAAGCATTTCTTTGCTGACTTTGTTTTTACATATGTTTCAAGTGTTGTTGAATGATGTTGATTGCTAGGATGCATGCTCACATAGGATCTGGATGAGGCCTTAGTGACATAATAACAATGATAGACTATGTTTAACTTGTTTGTTTTGTTTTAAGACAATGTAAATTATCTAATGAATCAAAAAAAAACTTTTTGAATCCATGGTTGTGAAACAATAATTCTGTTGCTCCACTCCCCGACGTTTCTGCCGCAGTTTCGTTGTTTTAACGCGATCGGGGTGTGACATAAGGCTTGTTATTAGGACTTGCAAGATTCAAGGTTTTAGCATCCCTCCACACTTAAATTACACATTGTCCTCAATGTGTCCCAAAAATAAGTTTTTAGGTTGATTCGAATGTGTAAACGGTGTTTAAAAACAAATTTTTCTGTTACTGGGCGTCTGGCCATGGCCCCGTGTGGTCCGGGCACGGCCCCGTTGTCAGATCGCCAGTATCAAAATGTAACAGAAGGCTGGCCACTGGGCGTGTTTAGCGAGCATGGCCCGTGGCCAATTACCTGAACTGGGACTTTTTCTACAGAGCTTGGGCACGGGGCGTGTTGGGCTGGGCACGGCCCCGTGCTGAACTTGCTGTAATGCTGGAAAAGTTAACGGAAGGCTCTTTTTCTGTGCGTGGGGTGTGGTTTTAACGTTCCCTTGGCAAACTCCATCTTTTTTAGTGTGATTTATTCCTGAAAAGTAAGACTAAACTAGAAAACCTAAAAATTAAACTAAACTAAAACTACAGATAGTTTCGTGGTGCGCCACGTTTATAAGGGTCCTTGGCTAAACCCAAAGCCAATCATATGTTACCTGAGCGGGATGTCTCGCATCCCGTGTTGCACCGTCAGAGAGCGTCATCCAAGCTTGAGCCTATGACATCCATGTAGTTGACTGGGTCGACCTCTACTGTATTCCCAACCCCGACTTTCACCTCCTTGTCTCCAACCCTCAATGTTAACTTCCCATCACTCATATCCACCATTGCTTGAGCGGTGGCAAGGAATGGTGTCTTCCTCCATGTCGAGTATGACTAAGTCGGTTGGGAAAACAAAGTCTCTGACTTTTACCAATAAATTCTCGACGACACCTTGTGGGTGTTTGATAGACCTATCGGCGTGTTGTATGCTCATCTTTGTGAGGCTCGTCTTACCTAGTCCGAGTCGGTCAAACATTGATGCGGGCATGAGATTGATGCTAGCCCCAAGGTCAGCTAGTGCATTTCGTACAGGTGATCCCCCAATGGAACAAGGGATGGTGAAGCTTCCAGGGTCGAATTTCTTTTATGGGAGTTTGTTGAGTAGTACGGCGGAGCATTCTTCACTTAGATTGACCAATTGCAATGTTTCAATCTTCCTTTTGTGGGTGAGGAAGTCTCTCATGAATTTTGAGTACTTTGACATTTGAGTGAGGACTTCTACAAATGGAAGATTGATATGCAATTGTTTTAGTAAGTTTAATAATTTTGGGAATTGCTCGTCGGTCTTTTGGCGAAGTAACCGACCGAGGTAGGGCACCGAGGGGTTTTTGGTAGGTTCGGAATTTGGTGGAGTAGTTGTTTCCTTGTGGGTTGGGGGCGAAGTCGTGGTTTGGATGGGTGGATTAATGTTGGTTGAGGGCAGTGGGGCTTCCTCGGGGCCTACGGTCCGGTTTCTTAGTGTTATGAGGTGTACTTGCGCTTTTGGGTTGGTTTCGGTATTGCTAGGTAATGCGCCTTGTGGTCTCTCGGAGAAATTTTGGGCTAGTTGACTTAGTTTTTTTTCAATGTTTTGAATACTAGCTTGTTGATTTCTAAAGTTGGATTCCGCTTTTAGGAATCAATCCGACTACCCTTTTTCGGTTTTGGTGATGAGGCGTGTAACGAGGTCTTCAAGCTTCTCCTGTCACCCTTGTTGTTCTTGAGTGAAATTTTGTGACTCATTTCTGGGTTGTTGTTGAAAGTTTGTTCGTTGATTTTGATTTTGTTGGTTACTACTATCTCCGGGCTTCCTCCAACCAAGGTTTGGGTGGTTACGCCATCCTTAGTTGTAAGTACCCGTTGGGGGTCCCGACGGCCTAGATCTATTATCAATGTAGTTTACCATTTCCGTTGGATTATCCATTTCTTTCATACAGCTTCAATTTTCAAGTGGCCCACCACACCTTTCACAAGCCATAACCGAGGCCCTTTTTTGCCATTTCTAAATTTTTTTATTATTGAAGATAGGGCCTCAATTTGGGCTTCTAAAGAGGTTCTCTCATCTACATTATGGGCGCCTGGGGTAATATATTTTGAGCAATTTCCTCAATTTGATTATAAATTTCATTTGGGCGACGATTACCTCGGAATCCCCCGAGTCGAGTGTTTGTCTCGTGTGTGGCAACAACCCATTATAGAAAGTTGATACTTGTTGCCACACTACGAGACCATGATGAGGACATTTTCTCAATAGCTCCTTGAGTCTTTCCCAAGTTTCATATAAGGATTCCCCGTCCTCTTGTGAATATGTATTGATTTCAGTCATTAATATAGCGGTTTCAGAGGGCGGGAAATACTTATATAGAAGCTTTTGGGCAAGTTCATCCCAAGTGTTTACCGAACCACTTAGGAGGGTGTTGAGCCAAGCCTTAGCTCGGTCTTTTAGTGAAAACGAGAACATTCGGAGGCGGATGGCGTCGTTTGAAGCTCCGTTGATCCGGAAAGTGTCACATATTTCCAGAAAGTTGGTAATATGTAAATGGGGAGCTTCATCAGCTAGGCGATGGAAAGTTGCGGAATTTTGGAGTATTTGAATCAAATGCGGCCGAAGTTCGAAGTTGTTGGCATCGACATTTGGTGCATTGATGGCGGCTCCGAGATTACCGACCGTGGGCCGTAGGTAATCCATTAGAGTTCGCTGATCCGCCATTAGGATTTGGTCCCCCGAAGAATTCTCTTGATTTCTGGTTTTTAGTCTCTTTCTTAGAAAGCGTTCAGGTTCGTCTAGAGGTTCTTTTATGTCTGCATTGGAAATGGTGCTCATTCACTGCGTAGAGATTGCAGGCCCTGCGATTGAGTTCTAAGTCCTGCGATAAAAACAAAAAAATGTCGGTCAGATTTCTCACCACAGCCCCGTGGTCACTGACCACGGCCCGTGGTCGTGATTATAGTAGCTGTTTTTTGGATCCCAGTTACTGGGGAGTTCAGCACGGCCCCATGGTGCACCGCCACGGCCCCGTTGTCACTATTCTATAACTCAGAAAATAAAAACTTCCAGTAAGAATGATGGGCACGGCCCCGTGTCTGACCGAGCATGGCCCATCCTAAAGTCTGCAGAAACTGAAAAATTAAGAAAAATCCTAAAAATAGAAAAATAAATAAAAATAATTAGGTCGTTGATTTTAAACTTACTTAAAATCCTTGTGTCCCCGGCAACGGCGCCAAAAACTTGGTGTGCGTTAGGTGTGATATGATTTTATTAATATTTTGAGCTCATTTTACACATTAGTCAAGATTTAAATTTATAAACACGATACTATACTAACACTAAGTATACACTTGGGCAAGTGCACCCATTGTGAGCGTAGTATAATGTTTGTAAGATACCGAGGTCGTACAAGGACACAAGAGCTTTTAGTACCGGGTTACCCTCAACGTCTAATCAATCAACATTTTTGAGAAAAGTTTTGGAACATGAAAATAAAAAAAAAATGTAAAGATAAATAAAATAAAAATAGATAGACAAGATAGAATCACTTGGGTCCAACTCGTCTTTAATGTATCCTTTAATGATTTTCGCACTTTCGGACTTTTTAAGAGATTATCTTAGTTATAGTAGTAGGCCCCTCTTTTGAAGGTGACGTTACCCTCAACCCTGTGGTTTGAGTCAGCAGGGATACAATCCCAAAGGGTCGGAATATTGAAAGACAATTAAGTAAGTTATTAATGCGAAAAGTGGTAGGCCCCTCTTTTGAAGGTGACGTTACCCTCGGCTAAGTGGTTTGAGTCAGCGAGGATACAATCCCAAGAAGCCGGTTTAAAGTATTAATAGTAGTTTAAATATAAGGGGTAAAAGCTATTCGCACCCCCACCATCCAATACCAGTAGTCAACATGCCTTTATATACACTGAACGAGGTCCTTGCAGGATCTATACACTGAACAAGGCAAGAACCTTACCAAACAATTCCCCTAACCCCCGACCAGGTAGTCAACATGCCTTTATATAGACCGTAAAGACATGAATGATGCAATCTTTTACTTTATATAGACAGTAAAGTAAGTTCAAGACACCACGGAAAAAATGATAAAGAAAATTCACCTTCAACATAAGAAACTAGTTATTAAAGTCATTAATACAAACCTAAATAAAAAGTACCGAAAGGTTAAAAATAAAAAGAAACACATAAAAGGCTTATCTTCACCAAGTGAAGTAAGAGGCTTAACCAAACATGGCCTTTGATTGGCAAGAACCCTTACAATCAATCTTAGATCCCGAGACTACTACACACTCTAAAGATAGATGATGGATGATGGTGGTGGGTGTTGGTGTTGTAGTGGTGGTGGAGTGGTGGCAAAGTGGGAGAGTAATGGTTTGCCAAGGGATGCCTTTCAAGAGAACCAAGCACCCCTATTTATAGCAGTACAGAGCTCTGGCCACGGTCCCGTGTCCACCGGCACGCGCCGTGGCCAGCCTTTTCTCTTCCTTCATTAATTGCAAGTGTCAGCAGAGGGCCCCACACGACCTCGTGTCTCCTAGGTACGGCCCCGTGGTCAACTCTTAACTGTACTATTAAGATTTTGCGTATCTTTGCATTGACCACGCCCCGTGTTGAGTTGGGCACGCCCCAGTGGTGGGCGTGGAAGCTTCTACAGGTTTGTCTTTTGTGCAGGCCCCTGACCATGCCCCATGCCCAGCTGGGCACGACCCTATGGTCAGGCTTCTTTGCCTTGTTTTCGCTTTGGGGATGCTGCTGAGGGGTCGGGCATGTCACGTTTATTCCTTCTTTTTGTATTTATGTTGGTTTTGGCTGCTTATTTGCTCCTTTTGTTCGTTTAAGTTCATATGGTATTGTAAATTTAAAAGGAAGAAAGAAACAAGCTTTTTCCAACATTTGTACTTAAAAAGGGTTAGTTTTATGCCTCATTTGATGTAATTTATATGTTGCATTTTGCACACATCACTCTTGCATCTCTGAAGGAACTTGTCGGTAAGGAGATTTTGCAACAGGCGCGGCTCCTTGAACTAAGTTTATACGGAATTCGACTCTTCGTTGTGGTGGTACTCCTATCAAGTCTTCTAGAAAGACTTCAGGAAATTCTTTCACGACAGGGATCTCCTCTAGTTTTGTTTCCTTGGCTTTCTTGTCTACCACATGTGCTAGGAAAGCTATGCATCATTTCCATAGGCATTTATGAGCTTTCATGCAAGTGATAACTCGTAGTGACGTCTAGTTCTACTTGCCATGAATGAGAAGTGTCTCGTTGTTAGGAAGAGGAATACGAATGATCTTGCCGCAACACACGACTTCGGCTTGGTTATCGGATAACTAATCAATGCCAACTACAATATCGAAACTACCTAATTGAACGGGTAGGAAGTCGATGTTGAACTTTCGTTCACCTAGCTCTAACGAGAATCCTCTAATAACTTCTCCAGATTTGATTACTTGTCCATTCACTAGTTCGATAGTGAAAGGAATGTCAACTTTATTAGAATCTAATCTAAGTATATCTTTGAATTTTAAATACATCAAACTATAGTCTGCACTAGTATCAAATAAAATAGATGCAAAGTGATTGTTGATAGGAAACGTACCCGTGATCACATTAGCATCTTGGCGCGCTTCTCGGGCTCCTATCACAAAGGCTCGGCCATGGCCTTGGTTTTCTTTAGGACAATCTTTCCTAAAGTGGCTTGTGTCTCCGCATCCCTAGCATCCTTGGTTCCTCCTTTTTTCATTCCCATTCCGGTTACTGCCTCCCTTTTTAATTTCCCAACAATTTTCAGTGTGACGACCCAACTTACCGCACTTGGTGGTTCGGCGTCCACCATTGTGATGATAATTGCACTTATTGCACTTCGGCAATTTCCCGGTGTATCCATTCGGTCTTGTCTCAGTGGTGGCCACAAATGCCTTGGCCTCTTTCGCTGTTGGGGTTTCATTCTTGTTGCTGATCCGTGAATTCTATTTAAAATGTGAAAATTTTTGCTTGTTGTGGTTCGAAAAAGATTCCACCTGCGTTTCCTTCGTTTTCTTGGCACCTTTCCTTGTCAGCACAGCAAGAGTCACAACTTCAGTGATCGTATCCGGATTTGATGACGTGACCATACTCCTGATCTCAAGGGCTAAACCCCAAATGTAACATTCAACTCTTTTGAACTCAGGTTTCACCATGTATGGGTCGACCCATGAGAGATCATGAAAACGCTGAGTATAGTCATAAATATCGGCTCCGATCATAGTTAGATTCCAAAACTCAGTCTCCAGTCTCTGGAGTTCCGCTCTCGAACAGTACTTTGCTTCCATCATTTCCTTCAACCTTGCTACTGGAGCAAAGATTTCATCATAATCTATACTTTCTTCTAGTTTGTATCTCTAACCCCAAGCCTTGCTTTCTTTTTGATAACTATGCCCCTCTTATCAATTTTAATTTTAAATACCCGTCATTTGGCAATGGAACAAGTTACCACACTTGTTATCTTTTAAACTGAAGGAGTTCTTCTTGCATGGATTATAACAAACGGTTGCCTCTCAAAGCTTCTTGGTATCTGATATGTTGAGTTAATGACAGAAAACTAGTAAATAGGAATATGTTTGAGGGTTAACCTCTTGTGAGCACACCATCATTTATATCTCCAATGATTTATTTTGGTGGATAGGATTTGAGAAATGGATGGTTGCAAGTGTATGGAATGATAGAATTTTGAGGTGAAGGGGATAAATGTGAATTATCTAATGAAACCTCTGTTACCATTGTATTATGGTCAAAAGTGATTTGAAATGGAGGTGGTGAGATTGATCTAAGTGGTACATGTGATGTAGGATAGGAGTCAGTGGTTTTACCACTTGATTAAGTAGTGGTTTGGTCTGAACATTGGTCAACACTGGTTGTAATTGTTGTTGTTTAACAGGAACTTTGAGCTATGCATCATTCTATATTAGAAAAGACTTTGTATTGTAAAGGAATCACAATGTTAAATATGTAATCCTGTTGAACAACTTTTAATTTTCATGTATCATCAAAATATTTTTGCAATAACATCTTCAAATTTGAAGTTTACAAGATCAAATAGTTCGACAGGATTGGCAGATATTTTTAGTGAAGAAAGTTCATTGAATTTCACATTCAAGGTCTCTTCTATAGTCATGGTCCTTGTGTTAACACTTTGTAGGCTTGGCTGTACAAGAGTATCCCAAGAAATAACCACAATCTATTTTGGCAGCAAATTATGAAATCTAATATTTTAGATTTATTATAAAGCTTGGGCAGCCAAAAACTTTGAAAAATGAGATTAGTGGTTTGATATTGAATTGAACTTCATATGCAATCTTTTGATGCCCGGGGTTAATTAAAGCTTTATTTTGAACATAGCATGCAGTATTAATGGCTTCTTCCCAAAAGGATAATGGAAAACTAGAATCGACAAGCATAGTTTTTGCTGCTTCAATTAAGGTTCTATTTTTCCTTTTAACTACCCCATTTTGTTAAGGTGTTCTTGGAACACTGAATCGTCTCACTATCCCTTTTGACACAAAGAACTCATCTAACTCATGATTTCTAAATTTTATTCCATTATCACTCCTGAAGATTTTTAATAACATGTCCTATTGTTTTTCAACTTTTGTGAAAAATTCTTTTAAAATACCCACAGTCTCGTCTTTGGAGTGTAAAAAATAAGTCCAATTAACCTTGAAAATTATCAACTATAACAAGACAATATCTCTTTTTCCTTAAGCTCAAGATTTTTACAGGGCCAAACAAATTCATGTGTAATATTTGTAAACACTAGGTTGTTTTGGACTCATCAATAGACTTGTGTGAACTTTTGTGTTGCTTTCCTTTTAAGAAAGAAATGCAATGTTCATCATATTTGAATTCTTTGGTGGGAAGACCTCTTATAAGATTTTTTCTTGAGAGAGTGTTAATGGTTTGTAAATTAACATATTCTAACCTCCTATGTCATAATTATGTTTCTTTTGTTAAGGCAAAAGAGAATAAACAGACATTCCCATAGGATTATCTTTTACCATGCCTACCACATAAACATTGCCACTTCTGTGAGCAACAAGATGTGTAGGGCTATCAGCTGTCATTTTTTCAATCTTTTCCATTACTTCTGGTCTAACAATTTTACATGTTTTCTTGGTAAAAAATGAACCATAACCTTTGTCACTCATTTGACACATAAATTTTTGATTATTAATAAGATTAATATTTTCAAATTTTACCAGCTAGGGCAGTTCCTGAACCTGACATTTTACCTTTTAAGTCATTGCTAAATGATACATCAGCTCCTCCATTAGTAGAGAAGTTTGTAAGTAGGGCTTTGCACCTTGTCGTATGTCTGGAACCACCACTATTCATATACCATAGGCTATCTAGGCCTGTAGAAGCATCTTTAGTGACAGCCATTAAAGTACAAACACAATCACATTCAATGGATTTCAAATAATCATGATTTTTTGCGCCTTCTTCATCAACCTGCTTACAAACAGGTGTTCGTAACAAAATGATTGTACTCTCAATATCAACAGTCTGATTTTTACCATTAGTCCTTTCTTTTATGAGTTTATTTTCCTCAAGACTTATGGTCTCATACTGTTGATCGAGAGTTTTCCAGTTGTTTTTAATCACATCCTCTGTTCCACCGAATTTTTCTTTTAAAGCATCCCATAACTCTTTTCCACTATTACAATGTAATAGGCCGACAAAGATTTCGTTTGGAAGAGCTATAGCAACAATACTGAATGCTTTTGCATCTATCTCAAACTTTTGATAATCTAGCTGGGAATACATTTATAATTTCTTTGGCTTTTGAACATTTGGATTTTCAGTACTTGGTACCATTGGAACATGTGGTCTGAATATAAGGGATCTCCAACATCCAGTGTTCTATTGATCTAGCACATGAGCCATGCCACGTTGCTAGATGTCGTATCTGACAAGCATCAGAGGCTTGTTACTGAAACCAGTGTTAAGGGGATCATGATTGTTTTGTGCCATTTCTTTTGATCTTTGTGAAAAACATAGTACATACAAAAACTTTTTTGAATTTGATACTTTAAACTCTGTAATTCAATACAATGAACAGTTGGTTATCAATGATGTGAGTTAATCCTTTTGTATTAAATTGATTGTGAAATCAAGTTTAATGTGACCAAGCTCTGGTATCAATTGTTAGAATCTGAGTTTTAACTTTTATGTTTTAGTGTGTGAATAAATGAAGTATTTGATGAAATGCATGAAGTATTTGAAGAAATAAATGAGATATATATGAAAATGGAAAGATAAAATAAAATAGAATTAAATGAACACACAAGAATAAAAAGTTATCAAAACTTTTTTCTATTTATAACCCAAAGATTATAATACAAATATGATTATACAACTCCCCCTCAACCTGATCCCTCACTTAGACTGTTTGTACAAAAGGAATGTGTCTGATGCGATGAAATAGATCTGTAACAGGTGAAATATATTCATACTAAGCACAAACATCTGTTGGCAATCCTGGCTGACATCACCCTGATAGCGACATCTGATATTCCTAATAGAAAAGATTCCACAAATGTTAGAAACATCCGATGGAATGTAACAATTGTTCTAAAAAATCTAACATTTGTTTAAATATACACTGTTACATTGAAAAGAATGTTTCTAAGCCACTATTGGTATAACAACCCTCCTAAAATATTTCTGACACCCCTAATATATTTATAACATCCCTATATGCCTCAAAATACACCCCGTATACGTATAACAGCCCTAAATACCTTTAATTTTATAAAAATAAAATAAAAACTAATTCTAAGGGGCGATCGCGGGCCACGTAGCCCTCTTCCAGTTTCGTCACGGGCCACCACAACTCAAGATCAGGGCGCACCCATGAGATGCCACGTGGCAGCCTCGTGTCAAGCCTAGTGGCCGAATCAGCCAAGCTAGGGCCTACCCTAGCTGGCCTCGCGGGCCATGAAGCCCTTAGAGGATTTCTTCGCAGGGCGCGACAAACCCGATGATCAGCCCTATAAATAGCATCGAGAGGTTCAGTCGATGTCTGAATAGTAGGCACTATACCCGGGAAATATACCCCCCTAATTAACGAAGTTCTGCCTCGTTGTAAGTGTTATCACCCCCGGTTACGTATTAGATACGCTGCCCGATTGATCTAGTGCTCCGTAACGGCTGTCGGGGTTCTGCCCGACGTAGTCGTTGGAGTTCTGTCTCGGGGAGGGTATAACTAATGTAAATATTGGGTTATTATACTAACGCGTGTGCATTGTTTAAATTATTAGATTATAACCAGGAAACCACTAGGAAAAGTCTAAACTAGCAATGTGAGTAATCTCCTTTTTGTAAACTTTTTTGCAAACTGTTTTTACAAAACCTCAATGCTTTACATTATAATTAAACAGTGATTGAGTATTTGTAATTCTACAATTATCGTCGGTATGTTGGGGTTTTGTATACAAAATTTGTTACTACACTGTGAGTAGTAACATGACCACAAGTCAGGTCGATAGTACCATGGGTGGTAATTAAGGTAGAATAATAAACAAATGTAATTGTTGATTGCCCTCAATACTGTACAAGGATAAAATCTATCTTGATTAAACTGGGATTCACTCACCAGTATTTCCCACTGACAAAATGTTTTTAAACGCGTTTCAGTTAACAAAATGTGAAAGCCAAAATAGAAGCCAGCTGGAGAGCACTGAAGGCTTGGAAAAATGTGGCTATAAAAGTTACCTAATAAAGAAAGATGTTTTATTCAATAAATTAGGGTTTATCCCTATAAACATGTTTGTAACAGAAACATGGGTTTTATCCCATTATGTTTATTAATATAAAAGGTGGTGTTTTACTCTGATAAAATATCTCCTAACTACGGTCCTGATGAAAAATTCCGCTGCCAAATAATGATAAACACCGATACCACCATCTCTGAGTAGGTCGCGGCCACCCGCCTCCCGAGGCAGGGGTCGGGGTTGCGACAGGAGGTGGTATCAGAGCTAAGCCACTGATTTCGGCCAAAGAAGTATTCTGCTGACATTGAAATTATAAATTTTGTTAGGAAATAATCAATGAAACTATGTGCATACGTGTAGATTATTATTTTATGTTATTTGACAATTTGTTAGTTTACAGTATGAGTGATCAAGGACCTTCAGACTGTCACACCCCGACTTTCCACGTGTCACCGGTGGGCCCGGTGGGGAGTATCGTGACGTAGTTGGCAACATAATAGTCAAACAACACAATATATAAATGCACAGCGGAAGCAAAGGATAAATATTATTACATTTCTGAATATAAAGTACTATCCAGTGTTACAACGGAAAGTAAAGGATCCACAGGCGGATCTTAAAACATATCATTTGTTCAACAGACTTTAGGCACCTAGAACTTGCAAGATTCCTTAGAACCGCCCTAAGCTTCCAGCCAGTTACGTTCAGTACCTGTCACTTAACCCTTTTGGAAAATACGTCAGTTTTCACTGGTAAATACACTCAACCGACTCATTTTGAAAAATGATAGAAAATTGGTTTGGATGCACATGGCACAAAATATATTGACACTTTGATTAAAATGCTCAGAGGCAAAATTAATCTTTTATACTTGGAACAATTATATTTATAACCTTGTATACAGATTTACATGTTCGTTATACGTTCAGGGCCCGATGTAGAAACCGAGTCAAGATTAACAGACACGCCACAGGTATAGGCCCACAAGAGAGTGAGATACCGTTATTACTTAGTAACTGTCAGGTGTATGCCTACACCCCGTACCTAAGACTTGGCCATTTTATAATACAATGATGTCAAGGATATCCAGGGCATGGTCATTAACCCCTAAAGGCTTTTATTTCAAACAATACAGATTAAACCGGGTTACCTCAATAATTTAATCACAATCTGATTAAACATTCAATACCCGACCAAGCGGTATCATTATACCGTATTCCAAGCCCGTATAGGGAAAATAAGTTAAGAGTATTTACCTGAGCTAGCTCCTGTCTTAAATAGCAAGAATCCAATAACTCAGCCGTATTCACTTAAGTAAGCGTAGGTACCATTTACCGAAATGCTCTAGTCTGGAATGATGGTATAAATAATTAATTAGAATGCTAACGGGTCTTTAATTAAGCCTAAGCTTAGACCGGTTAGTCTTAAGGAAATACGGGTCTTACGCACGATTAAGCGAAGACCGGAACAGAATGTGATTTAGACCCGACAAGTTTGGAGACTTGTATAATATGGGTAAACTAAACACATTCTGGATTTGGAGATAAAACCGATAAGGTTTGACCCGTTTCGGCTAATTTATGTAAACTTGTTACATAAACCGAACCGAACGCGTAATAAGCGTAACGGGTATCCGTAAGAGCCATATACAGGTTTCCTAAGTTAATATGCTTCAAATATGTTGTGACATCAGTAGGATGTCTTTCGTTATGCCCGAAATGAATTTAAACACAAACTATGCCCCGTAGGGGTAGTTTGGTCATTTTTAAAGTTTGTAAAAGAGTTTAAATGTTTAACTGAGTTACAGGTCTGATGTAATCAGCAAAAATACTCAATTTGATAAGTTATATCAGTAGGTTAAAGCATATATGTGAAATTTATCATTTTTTAACCAAACTATGCCCCGTAGGGGTATTTTGGTAATTTCACATAAGCCGAAAAGCTCAAAACCGGAGTCTGAGTTAATCAACCTTTGCTTACTGTTATAATATTTTAATTTGCCTAAAATATCAGTAGGTATCAACCCGGGTATGTTCAATATGATTTTAGAACATACTATGCGTTAAAAACGCTAAATAAGGCGATTAAAAGCCATTTCCGGGTTTGATACTTAAATCTGATATTTTTATATTTCCAGAAGGCTTAAAATAATTTATTTATCATATGTGATCAGTAGCAAAAGGTTTGGAGTCGTTTAGACAAGTAAAACTCATTTTATGGCCCGAAAGGGCAAAACCGACAATTACGGGATTAAGCCTACGACTATGAGTTATGCTCAGCCTAAAATAAATTAAAAATCTTTAAAATTCCCAAAATAATATGTTACATCAGTGGGTATTAATTTTGATACCAAAAAGTAGGCTTAACTAGGCTATACGCTAATTACGCCGTTTTATTAACATAAAGCATTAGTTTTGCGATAATGAGCATAACTCTTAATCTACAAGTCAAACTGATGTCAAACTTTGCATACAAGTTTATATATTAGTATTTAAGGTTTCTACACTTTTACATTTTCATAAATTACGTTTTAAGGTAATAAGGGCATAACGGTCAACATATGAGCAATTAACGGAAACGTCGGACAAACGAGGTTTCAAGTGGTATAAACGCAGAGGGTTATACACACATGTAACTAGGTCCTAATGGAACTTTAAGGCATGTCTAAACCTACATAAATCGGGTCAGAACCGAAGTCAAAGCAAAAGTCAAACTATGCGCCTTTTAGTTCCGAATCGATCCTAAACTAAAAATTGTTGGATCAAACAAGTTTAGACAAGTCCGTACACTTATTACCAAGTCATATTAAGGTTAAAATAGGTTGTATATGTTTTAGATAGCTAATCATGCATAAATTGCAATTTAAGAATCCTGTTGACTTTTTAAGTACATGTTTGACCCGACATTTGAACTAGTTAGAGTGGTGATCAGGGGAAACCCTTTTGGGGTTTTATTACCCACATAAATACCAACTTATAACTACTTTTAATTCGAGATATGACTGAGCCATTATTGACTAATCTCAAAGTCAACCGTTAATTACGATATGTTGACTTTTAAGCTAATTACAAAGCAAAACTGAATTTAGAAGGGTTAAGGGTACTTACAAGTGCTTAATGGATGATTAGGAAGGCAAGGGGGCTGCTTGGAAGTTCCACAAATGCTCAGACAAGGAATGGTGAATGAATGAGACATTGGAGGCCTTATATACTAGTGATACACACCATAACATGTTGACAACCAAGTCTAGGATTGACCACAAGCTTGCAACATGTGTCCTAGAGGCTTAGGGGGTGTTTTAGGGGCCAAGGGATGTGGAAAATCAGATGGGGATCGATCAGATTGCACTCAGCAGGCAAGACCCACAATTTCCGAAGCTGGGCACCCCTAGCGTGACGCTAGGACCCCCCTCGCGTCGCGCTAGGCCCTCCTGATCAGCTTTTGTGATATTTTGCGATTTGATCCTTGGCTCTTCAAAATTTGATCGGGCACTTGTTTTTCTTGCATTGTAAACCCTCTATATTGATCTAGAAAGGCTTTAAAATATATACCCACTTTGTTAGGCCCCCCGGTAACTTCGTTGTCACCCGAAAAGTCCTAACATTCCACGTTTACGCTTTAACCGTTCGCACACGAATTTGATCATAACTTTCTCATACGTTAACGAAACTTTACGAAATTTAAATCGTGCATTCTCGTGAGCATATTTAATATTTACAAAGCTTCGGGTTTGTCAAAAGGTCACTCAGAGGTATAAATTGAACATGTTGACACATTTAGTCCCTGTAGTTTGAACTCTCTCACTTTTAGCTTCGTATGATCCATGATTTATTCGTTTGAAGGTATGAGCATCGTGTAGGGTTAATGTACATTATATTTATTCATAGTTGACACTTAGAATACGTATATTCACATACTTTCCATGTTTGTCAACTTTAGTCCTTTCGTAATATTTCTTTCACACGTTTAAACATTTGACACGTGTCTACACATTATAGGACGTGAATTTTCGAGGTGTTACATCCTCACCCCCTTAAAATAAATCTCGACCCGAGATTTACTGAAATAAGTAAGGGTACTTTTCTTTCATCGTGAATTCAACCTCCCACGTGTATTCGGGACCTCTACGGGCATCCCATTTGACCTTAACAATAGGCACATGCTTCCTTCGAAGCTTCTTAACCCGTCGATCCTCAATCGACAAAGGTTTTTCAACAAATCTTAAGCTCTCATCTATATGCACATCTGTATGTGGTATAACCAGTGATTCATCAGCGAAACACTTTTTCAGATTGCAGATGTGGAACACATTGTGAATTCCACTGAGCTCTTCTGGTAAGTTTAGCTTATAGGCAACTGTCCCGACACGTTCAATAACCTCGGAAGGTCCTATGTATCTCGGGCTTAGCTTGCCTTTCTTACCAAACCGCATCACTCCTTTTCAGGGTGACACTTTAAGTTGGACTTTGTCACCTACTTCGAAGTGAAAATCCTTACGCTTAGGATCAGCTTAACTCTTCTACCTATCCCGAGCAGCTTTGAGACTGTCACGAATCTGGACAATCTTGTCCCTTGTTTCGAACACTGTCTCTGGTCCTGATAACTGGACATCTCCAATTTCCGCCCAACAAACTGGCGATCTACACTTTCTACCGTATAATGCCTCAAAAGGCGCAGCCTTGATGCTGGTATGGTAGCTATTGTTGTAGGAGAATTCGATTAATGGTAGGTTCTTATCCCAACTACCTCCCAAATCGATCGCACATGCACGCAGCATGTCTTCAAACGTTTGAATAGTACGCTCACTCTGACCGTCAGTCTGAGGATGATAAGCCGTACTAAAATTCAAACGTGTGCCCAAAGATTGTTGGAAACTTTTCAAAAAATGTGACGTTTACCTAGTATCCCGGTCAGAGATAATAGCTACAGGTATGCCATGTAAGGCTACAATCTTATCAACGTATAACTGGGTTAACATATCGGAGCTATAAGTCTCCTTGATGGGTAAGAAATGAGCTGACTTAGTCAGTCGGTCATCTATAACCCATATCGTATCATTTCCTTTCCTTGTCTTGGGTAACTTGGTAATAAAATCCATAGTTACCATTTCCCACTTCCACGTAGGAAGTTCAGGCTGTTGTAGCAAACCTGACGGTTTTTGATGCTCGGCTTTGACTTGCGCACATGTCAAGCATTTTGCTACATGGGTGGCCACAGACTTCTTCAAGCCTATCCACCAATAGTTTGCCCTTAGATCCTGGGTAGCTGATGGCAATTCTTAATCATTGCCTAATTAGGGTTGCGGCATGTATGCATAAGCAATATGAACCGTCTTTTTTATTTAATAACATAAAACCCTCAGAATATTGAGTCAGGCTTTATGTGCCTATGTTTTAAAACCTAATTAATCAAGGTTTCGATTATTCCATAATCAATATGGAGTTTTCACAATACTCCAGCCCACAGCGGGATACAATCTTAATTCTACCTGCCTTCCCGGAGGTAAGCAGGGAAAACTTATGAGAAGATAATCAAGATTGCAAGGAGACTACAGAGATTTTCCATATCTCAGGCTCCAGTTCATCCACCATTACTCGTGTCAAATAGGTGACACCTTTATGTTATAAGTCCACGAATTCCTTAGTCGGGAACATTTACTAAAAAAAAATTTCCATTTTTTTTTTGATATCTTCTTTGAATACTACTAGTCGACTTTAGTACAATATGACCATTGGGATATCTCAGGGGTTCCATGTATTAAACCTCCATGCTGATCAGACATGGAAATAATCTATGGGACACACTAGGATACGCCAATCCTCATATGACACTTTAATCAAACATAGTTTGGCATTCGCAGGTGATAGAAAACAACGAGAAAAATAATTAAAATAACATATGTTGTCGTACTCTATGCAAAGAAAGAGTGCTCTTAGATTTTCGGAAGGATTCCTTGCCGATCTATAAGAATCGGTTACTATGGTTTCCTTGGTAGTTATACCTTGTGGATGATAAAAAAAATTTTGCTAAGTTTATGGTTCATGAATATTTATTATTGCCTGTACTAAAAACAGGACACTTAGCAGAAATTATCATTGATAAATGATAAAGAAATTTATTGTACAAGTGCTTATATTTAATCAATAATGGAAGTTTCACAAACTAGGCACCTAGCTCAGTTGGCTAGGCGCGCGAAAGGGTGCGGCCGGCCTAGACCCAGGTTCGATTCCGGGGACGGCCAGTTACACCATTTTTTTTAATGTTAATTACTCGTACAGATACCTGTAATTATGAGAGTTGTCTCATAAGGAGTCTTGATAATTAATTGCTTCTTATCACCCACGATATGGGCTTGATTTTTCGAGGCAACCAATCGATTTTTATCACTATATTGAGTCCTTATGTATGCAACCAAAAGTTTGCTATAAGGGTATTAGAAAAGAGTGATTTCTAATAGATATTAAATATCAATATAGGATTTGTTGGAGCATTTTCTAAAGTAACATCGGTCACTTCCTACCGTGCATTAAATGACAGGAGTCTTAATCAGGTGGAGACAACAGTTCTCAACCTTTATCATTCATAATATATTTATATGTGCCAGTATCAAATAAGTTTCTGCATAAACTGCTTGATAAGGAAAGGTACATATTATACTATTATTATTCTGCACCATCTCTTGGGCGTTCATCCTGACAACTCGTGCATTTGTTCTCTTGGCCTACTCGGGCTTCTTCTGATTCCTAGGGCAGTTGGTCTTGATATGCCCCTTCTCGTTGCAACCATAACAGGTTGCATCTTTCAACTTCTTGCAATCCAGGGTTTTATGTTCCCTAGACTTGCAAATTCCACACGGTAGAGGCTGAGATTCAAATCTACATTTCCCAAGATGGTATTTCTTACAGGTTTCGCACCTGGTCTTCTCTCCCGACTGCTGGCTGACTCTCTTAAACCCAGAACTCTTCTTATCTTCAGAGTTCCTCTTCCTATCGGAGTGATGGGAATTCTCATCCTCCCTTTTACGCTTTCCGTCTTCCGAGACTTTGGCAGCCTTGTTTCTAACCACATCGAGTGTGAGAGATAGCGACAGATCTGCCACTGACCTGAATGTGGTAGGTCTTGAAGCCTTAATACTGGCTTTTATTTCTGGGGCTAAACCCCCAATGAAGCGAGCAATTCGCTTGGGCTCTGGTGTTACAACGTAAGGAACCAGTCTGGACAGGGTATTGAAACTGGTGAGGTAAGCTTGACAATCTAAGTTTGTCATCACCAATGATAAGAAATCAGATTCAATTCTTTCGACCTCGTGTTGAGGGCAGTAGTTCTCCCTAATGAGAGCAACAAACTGTTCCCATGACATGTTGTAAAGTGGGATCTTCCCAGTAGCTTGAATGAGAGCCTTCCACCACGCTAGCGCCTCTCCCTTGAATGATTGGGATACATACTTCACTACATCCCTCTCAGCGCATTCGCTGATATCCACAATAATATCCATCTCGTCCAGCCATGTCATACAGTCAATGGCTCCTTTCTCCCCTGTAAAATCCCGGGGTTTACATGACACAAAGTACTTGTAGGAGCAGCCCTTATCACGGGGTCCTTTATTCAGTATGATTTGTTGAGACGGATCACTGTGATGGTTCGAGGAGCGACGATCGTCATCTCCATTCTTGGGATCATCTTTCTTGGGAGGTGGCTTGCTGTGAGCTTCAGAGTGTGTTTTAGGCTTTGAAGGCTGTGTAGATAGGGTCCTACTATACTCTTCGTACTGCCTTTTCAAAGCCTGTGTAACAGCGCCGTCTATGATCGCTTTCAATTCCGCACCCGTTAGATTTATTTGGGCGTCATTATTAACCTCCGCTGGATGACTATTACCCTCGTCTGAGTTAGCCATTACAATTTAACTGTTGTAGAAAACAAGGGCAATAGTTTATTTGGGAGTTTATTATGGAATTTCCCCTTAGGGTAATTCGTTAACCATGGTAAACGGAGACCACTTTTGGTTAATTTATTTATCATATTTATTTAGGATTTCTATAATAATTTATCCTAATTATAAAACAATAACAGTTTTATTTGTGGCACAAAAGGCCTAGTCTCGTGGACATTTTTATTTAACCTATGATTTCAAAGAATCAAAACATTAAGGTATACTGGCACAATAGGCCTGGTCTCAAGGACATTTTTATTTAACCTATGATTTCAAAGAATCAAAACATTAAGGTATACTGGCACAATAGGCCTGGTCTCAAGGACATTTATAAATTATGCGCTATGATTCCAGAGAATCAAAGCATTTAGGTTTGAACCTAGTTCATTACCTTTATCTGACAGGGAGTCATTGCTACCACTGTCTTTAGTCTCAGAGGGCATTAACTATAGCCCGTAGGCATTTTCCTTCTAAGGGATGTTTATTATATGATCATCTTCATTTGATGATAGTAGTCAGGATCGCATTGGTCACACAGACTAATAGGCTTGAGCGTAGCTCACCACCATAGACAAGGAATCATAAAGATCAAATGTCAATGTCTCAAATGGACTATACATTATAGCCCGTAGGCATTATTTTACCAATATATGGTCAAAGTATGATCGTCTTAATTGATGATCCAAACCCATGATTCAGAGATCATTAAGTTGGGTTAGGGATCTTTTTAAAGAATCCATATATATAAATGACGTGTGTGATTTTAACGAATCACTCATGCCAGGAGTGTTAACATATTTACAGATGTTAACAGGGATTAGAATCTTTTAAACATGTCTTACCATCATAGCCCGGCCTTAAAATGACCCGAAGGCTAGGTTTCACTCTTAATATTCTTATTAATATTTAACGCAGAGCAATCCTAAATTGAGGTGTTTAATATGGATCTGAATCTAATTATGGAACTGCCATCTTGGCCGGTCTTAATATGACCCGAAGCTAGGTCTTGTCCTTTTAGATTTTTGCCATTTTATTATAATGGTAGATCTTATAATATAGGAATGATAATTTAAACATAATCGTTCCTTTAAAAATTTAACAAGTATATGGTTGCCCTAAACGGGACTTCTAATAGAAATTGATTTGCCCATGCAAGAGCTTAATCAGCAAAATAACAAAGGACTCCAAAAACAAATTAGAATTTGTCCTATGTTCTTGTCTAGACTCAAGAATGTGCAATTGTGTAACTGAGATTAAACACAAAAGACTAGTGTTTAATTCACTCAGTGTTGGCTCGGATACCAACCTGTCACACCCCGACTTTCCACGTGTCACCGGTGGGCCCGGTGGGGAGTATCGTGACGTAGTTGGCAACATAATAGTCAAACAACACAATATATAAATGCACAGCGGAAGCAAAGGATAAATATTATTACATTTCTGAATATAAAGTACTATCCAGTGTTACAACGGAAAGTAAAGGATCCACAGGCGGATCTTAAAACATATCATTTGTTCAACAGACTTTAGGCACCTAGAACTTGCAAGATTCCTTAGAACCGCCCTGAGCTTCCAGCCAATTACGTTCAGTAACTGTCACTTAACCCTTTTGGAAAATACGTCAGTTTTCACTGGTAAATACACTCAACCGACTCATTTTGAAAAATGATTGAAAATTGGTTTGGATGCACATGGTACAAAATATATTGACACTTTGATTAAAATGCTCAGAGGCAAAATTAATCTTTTATACTTGGAACAATTATATTTATAACCTTGTATACAGATTTACATGTTCGTTATACGTTCAGGGCCCGATGTAGAAACCGAGTCAAGATTAACATACACGCCACAAGTATAGGCCCACAAGAGAGTGAGATACCGTTATTACTTAGTAACTGTCAGGTGTATGCCTACACCCCGTACCTAAGACGTGGCCATTTTATAATACAATGATGTCAAGGATATCCAGGGCATGGTCATTAACCCCTAAAGGCTTTTATTTCAAACAATACAGATAAAATCGGGTTACCTCAATAATTTAATCACAATCCGATTAAACATTCAATACCCGACCAAGCGGTATCATTATACCGTATTCCAAGCCCGTATAGGGAAAATAAGTTAAGAGTATTTACCTGAGCTAGCTCCTGTCTCAAATAGCAAGAATCTAATAACTCAGCCGTATTCACTTAAGTAAGCGTAGGCACCATTTACCGAAATGCTCTAGTCTGGAATGATGGTATAAATAATTAATTAGAATGCTAACGGGTCTTTAATTAAGCCTAAGCTTAGACCGGTTAGTCTTAAGGAAATACGGGTCTTACGCACGATTAAGCGAAGACCGGAACAGAATGTGATTTAGACCCGACAAGTTTGGAGACTTGTATAATATGGGTAAACTAAACACATTCTGGATTTGGAGATAAAACCGATAAGGTTTGACCCGTTTCGGCTAATTTATGTAAACTTGTTACATAAACCGAACCGAACGCGTAATAAGCGTAACGGGTATCCGTAAGAGCCATATACAGGTTTCCTAAGTTAATATGCTTCAAATATGTTGTGACATCAGTAGGATGTCTTTCGTTATGCCCGAAATGAATTTAAACACAAACTATGCCCCGTAGGGGTAGTTTGGTCATTTTTAAAGTTTGTAAAAGAGTTTAAATGTTTAACTGAGTTACAGGTCTGATGTAATCAGCAAACATACTCAATTTGATAAGTTATATCAGTAGGTTAAAGCATATATGTGAAATTTATCATTTTTTAACCAAACTATGCCCCGTAGGGGTATTTTGGTAATTTCACATAAGCCGAAAAGCTCAAAACCGGAGTCTGAGTTAATCAACCTTTGCTTACTGTTATAATATTTTAATTTGCCTAAAATATCAGTAGCTATCAACCCGGGTATGTTCAATATGATTTTAGAACATACTATGCGTTAAAAACGCTAAATAAGGCGATTAAAAGCCATTTCCGGGTTTGATACTTAAATCTGATATTTTTATATTTCCAGAAGGCTTAAAATAATTTATTTATCATATGTGATCAGTAGCAAAAGGTTTGGAGTCGTTTAGATAAGTAAAACTCTTTTTATGGCCCGAAAGGGCAAAACCGACAATTACGGGATTAAGCCTACAACTATGAGTTATGCTCAGCCTAAAATTAATTAAAAATCTTTAAAATTCCCAAAATAATATGTTACATCAGTGGGTATTAATTTTGATACCAAAAAGTAGGCTTAACTAGGCTATACGCTAATTACGCCGTTTTATTAACATAAAGCATTAGTTTTGCGATAATGAGCATAACTGTTAATCTACAAGTCAAACTGATGTCAAACTTTGTATACAAGTTTATATATTAGTATTTAAGGTTTCTACACTTTTACATTTTCATAAATTACGTTTTAAGGTAATAAGGGCATAACGGTCAACATATGAGCAATTAACGGAAACGTCGGACAAACGAGGTTTCAAGTGGTATAAACGCAGAGGGTTATACACACATGTAACTAGGTCCTAATGGAACTTTAAGGCATGTCTAAACCTACATAAATCGGGTCAGAACCGAAGTCAAAGAAAAAGTCAAACTATGCGCCTTTTAGTTCCGAATCGATCCTAAACTAAAAATTGTTGAATCAAACAAGTTTAGACAAGTCCGTACACTTATTACCAAGTCATATTAAGGTTAAAATAGGTTGTATATGTTTTAGATAGCTAATCATGCATAAATTGCAATTTAAGAATCCTGTTGACTTTTTAAGTACATGTTTGACCCGACATTTGAACTAGTTAGAGTGGTGATCAGGGGAAACCCTTTTGGGGTTTTATTACCCACATAAATACCAACTTATAACTACTTTTAATTCGAGATATGACTGAGCCATTATTGACTAATCTCGAAGTCAACCGTTAATTACGATATGTTGACTTTTAAGCTAATTACAAAGCAAAACTGAATTTAGAAGGGTTAAGGGTACTTACAAGTGCTTAATGGATGATTAGGAAGGCAAGGGGGCTGCTTGGAAGTTCCACAAATGCTCAGACAAGGAATGGTGAATGAATGAGACATTGGAGGCCTTATATACTAGTGATACACACCATAACATGTTGACAACCAAGTCTAGGATTGACCACAAGCTTGCAACATGTGTCCTAGAGGCTTAGGGGGTGTTTTAGGGGCCAAGGGATGTGGAAAATCAGATGGGGATCGATCAGATTGCACTCAGCAGGCAAGACCCACAATTTCCGAAGCTGGGCACCCCTAGCGTGACGCTAGGACCCCCCTCGCGTCGCGCTAGGCCCTCCTGATCAGCTTTTGTGATATTTTGCGATTTGATCCTTGGCTCTTCAAAATTTGATCGGGCACTTGTTTTTCTTGCATTGTAAACCCTCTATATTGATCTAGAAAGGCTTTAAAATATATACCCACTTTGTTAGGCCCCCCGGTAACTTCGTTGTCACCCGAAAAGTCCTAACATTCCACGTTTACGCTTTAACCGTTCGCACACGAATTTGATCATAACTTTCTCATACGTTAACGAAACTTTACGAAATTTAAATCGTGCATTCTCGTGAGCATATTTAATATTTACAAAGCTTCGGGTTTGTCAAAAGGTCACTCAGAGGTATAAATTGAACATGTTGACACATTTAGTCCCTGTAGTTTGAACTCTCTCACTTTTAGCTTCGTATGATCCATGATTTATTCGTTTGAAGGTATGAGCATCGTGTAGGGTTAATGTACATTATATTTATTCATAGTTGACACTTAGAATACGTATATTCACATACTTTCCATGTTTGTCAACTTTAGTCCTTTCGTAATATTTCTTTCACACGTTTAAACATTTGACACGTGTCTACACATTATAGGACGTGAATTTTCGAGGTGTTACACAGACGCTTACCGCCAGTTGTCCAACTCTCCTAGGGACGAAGGAACCTCTTCGTAGTCTACCCCCTCGGGGTATTCGACTGATACTGAAGAAGGGATTTTCGTGTTTAAAGCACAATCTGAGGAACTATTCCCTCCCAAGAAGAGATAATGGTTCAGCAGAGGAGCTCATGAGCGTAGAAAGAGGATGAGAAAATTACAGCAGCAAAGGGCCTTAGCAGCAACCAATAGAGAGATGAATGTTCAAACCCAGGACATACTCAATAGGAGATTAGCTAATTTTCACATATTAGCTACCACAGCTGCAGACCCTAATCTAGAATAACTCATAGCACCACAGCCACTGCAGTTGTTCCCGACATAATCCATAGAAGTAGAGATTGATTCAGCTGACCAGAACCCACTGCCTAACCTAGACCCAGCAGAAATCCCTAGACTACCAGCACCCCATCCCCCAGACTATGACCTTTGGTTTGATGACCACAGGGATTACCAACAACGTTACCCAATCCCAATAGAGGAGCCCATGGAAGATCTAGTAGGACCCTACCCAGACCTTGACCCTCTAGACCCCTATTATGATAATGACCAATATATCAGGGAGATTCTAGAAAACCCGTACCCTTACAAAGAACCCATGCCACAATACCCAGACCCAATACCAGCACCCGCACCACCCTTGAGCACTGAGAACTTACAAGAACTCCGCACCTTTGGTGAGGAGATATTAGAAGGAAGTGAGAGGATGAGACAGATAGGGGAACAACTCGTCTGGAAATATGACGAGCGTAATATGAATTCTGGATAGATCCCCACTAAGTAGTAATAATAATAATAATAATAATAATAATAATAATAACACACTTATATATATATATATATATATATATATATGTGTGTGTGTGTGTGTGTGTTTGAAAATAAATAAATAAAAAAAATTTAATATGGATATATATATATAAGATAATAGATAACCCTATAGTTATTGATGCATACTAGTATTGTAATTTCAATTCCAGTTGTATTTGTAATAAATATAGATGCATAATATAAAATAGAGTAAATGTCGCAATGACGACGATTTTGGATCAATGTGTTGTTATGTGATTATTCACATTCAATATTATTTCGTAATATTAATACTTGGTAAATGTTTAAAATCCAGATGGCCGACAATGCAAATCGGGAAAACCAGAATAATGAAAACCAGATAAATAACAGTGTTATTCGACAAATAGTAACCCAAGGAATTAGAGATGCTCTGCCATCTATTATCCAATATGTTAGAGAAGCGGATAATAATAAAAGTAATAGTGGAAGTAAGCGAACACATACTGAACCTAGTCACAGCGTGAACAATGGGCCGTTTCTTCAATTGCCAATTCCAAAAAGAAGAAGAGCCATGTCTTATGGTTGTTCTTACAAAGAATTCTGGTCCTGTAAACCAATAGAATTCTCGGGCAATGAGGGAGCCATTGCAGCCCTATGCTGGTTAGAAAAGACTGAAGCAGTCTTAAAAATAAGCAAGTGCGCAGAAGAAGATAAGATAATTTTTGTTTCCAATCTGTTTAAGAATGCAGCTCTAGAATGGTGGAACACTATCCTCCAGACTAGGGGAAGTGATAGGGATTATAATATGGAATGGATTGAGTTTAAGAATATGGTTGAAAGGAAGTTATGTCCTCCTAATGAAAAGGAGCAGATAGCTAATAAATTCTTGAACCTTAGAATAACTGGAGTAGACAGCAAGGGTTACACTACTACATTCTTTGAATATGCTAGAATAGTGCCAACCCTAGCATCACCAGAACCAGTATTAATCTCCCGTTACATCTGGGGATTAATTGGTGAAATTAGACATGTAGTCAAGGCAACTAGGCCACCAACCATAGAAGAAGCTGTAGAACTAGCAAACACCTTGACTGATAAATTAGTACGTACGCAAGAAGAAAATCAGAGGAGGAACCTAGCTCAAAGGCTTACCCAGGAATTTCGCTACGGTAATTCCAACCGTGGGAAAAATATAGGTTCTACCTCTACACCTTATTGTAAAGCCTGTAAGAAGAAGCATTCTGGAAAATGCTCCACCTACTGCAACTACTGCAAGATACCAGGACACAAGGAAGAAGATTGTAGGAAGAAACCCAGTAATGGAGTATGTTTCAACTGTGGAGAAAAAGGACATATCAGGCCGAATTGTCCGAAACTAGCTTTAGCCATGAACAACAAGCCTGCTAAGAATGCTAGAGCATTTGTTTTGACTGCAGAAGAAGCAAAGATGATCCCGGACGTGATTGCCGATACGTTTTTAGTTAATGACATTTTTGCTAAAGTATTATTTAACTCTGGTGCAAACCAAAGTTTTATTAATACTTCATTTTGCAAAATTCTCAACCACCCATTAACTAAACTTCAACAAGAATGTCTAGTAGAAACCGCAAATGGAGAAACCATTATGATTTCTGAAATCTTGCAGGGAGCAAGAATATAAATCTTAAATCAAAAGTTTATTGCAAATCTTTACCCAATGAATCTGGCAGGATTTGATATTGTATTAGGAATGGATTGGTTAATAGCCAATAAAGCCAGTATTCTATGTGATCAAAAGTCAATACAAGTAAATTCACCAAAAGGTGAAAAGATCACAACTAAAGGAAATAAGCCAGCTAGATCTAATTCATCTCTGTAATGAGAACTGCAAGTTGTGCAAGAAAAGGGTCAATAGTGTATATGATTTCCATAATCATTAACACTAAAGGAAAAGAATTAAAAGATATACCTGTAGTATCTCAATTTTTAGATGTATTTCCATAAGAACTACCAGGACTACCGCTAGACAGGGAAGTTGAATTTAGAATCCATCTGCTACTAGGAACAGCACCGATTGCCAAAGCACCTTACTGTTTGGCACCTGCAGAAATGCAAGAGTTAAAGAAACAGTTAGACAAACTGTTGAAAGGATTCATACAGCCAAGCTCATCACCGTGGGGAGCACTGATCTTGTTTGTCAAAAAGAAAGACGGATCAATGCGTATGTGCATTGATTACCGTGAATTGAATAAGGTCACGATTAAAAATCGGTACCCATTACCGAGAATCGATGATCTGTTTGATCAACTACAAGGAGCTCGATTTTTCTCAAAGATCGATTTACGCTCAGGATATCATCAATTAAAGGTACAGGAAGAGGACATTCCTAAGACCGTTTTCAGAACAAGGTATGGCCATTATGAATTTACTGTCATGCCATTTGGTTTAACCAATGCCCCGACCGCATTTATGGACATGATGAACCGAATATGTAAGCCATATTTGGATAAATTCATAATTGTCTTTATAGATGATATTCTAATTTACTCTAAGAGTCAAGAAGAACATGCAGCGCGTCAACATACACTTTTAAAATTTGAGAAAAGAAAAGCTTTAGGCTAAATTTTCGAAATGTGAATTTTGGTTAAAAGAAGTACAATTTCTTGGACATTAATTTAACCATGAAGGGATACATGTGGATTCCACAAAGATTGGGGCAATTACTAAATGGAAAGTCCCTGAGTCACCAACAGAGGTTAGAAGTTTTCTAGGATTGGCCGGTTATTATAGAAGGTTTATTCAAGATTTTTCTAGAATAGCCATTCCCTTAACTAAGTTAACCTGTAAATCTGTTAAGTTTGAATGGGGACCAAAACAAGAAGAAGCCTTTAGAATTCTTAAGCAAAGATTAACCAACGCACCCATACTAGCGTTACCAAAAGGAACCGAAGACTTTGAAGTCTATTGTGACTCTTCTAAGTTAGGTTATGGATGTGTGTTGATGCAACGCCAAAAGGTAATAGCATACGCTTCTAGACAACTTAATTTTTGCCCTTAAGATTTGGAGACACTATTTATATGGAAATAAATTTGTTGTCTTCATTGATCATAGGAGTTTAAGGTACATTTTTGGGCAAAAAGAGTTAAATATGAGACAGAGACGCTGGATGGAATTTCTTAGTGATTATGATTGTAATATCCAGTATCATGAAGGAAAGGCCAACGTAGTAGCTGATGCTTTAAGTCAAAAGTATCACGAAAAGCCAAAAAGAGTACGTTCTCTTAAATTAAATCTGCAAGTAGATTTAAATGAACAGATTAGAGCCGTACAAGAATCAATAATCAAGGAGGATACTGAAAAATTAAAAGGTATGATTAAGGAACTAGAACAAGGAACAAATGGAATTTAGAGATTCCAAAAGATAAGAATGTGGATACCTAAATTAGGAAACCTACGACACCAAATATTAGAAGAAGCCCATAAGTCTAAGTATACGATACATCCTGGAAGTGATAAGATGTATCAAGATTTAAGAAAGAACTTTTGGTGGATATGAATGAAAAATGATATAGCAGCTTATGTTTCCAAGTTTCTAACCTGTTCACAAGTTAAAGCTGAACATCAGAAACCCTTAGGTTTATTGCAACAATTGGAAATGCTTGTATGGAAATGGGAATTGATAAAAATGGACTTTGTTACCAAATTACCCAAGACGAGAAAATGTAATGATACAATCTGGGTGATTGTAGACAGGTTAACTAAATCTACTCATTTCCTACCAATGAAGGAAACATTCGGTATGGAACAGTTAGCCAAGTTATATGTAAATGAAATAGTTTCACTACATGGTATTCCTTTATCAATTGTTTCTGATAGGGATAGCCCTTTTACCTCTCATTTTTGGACAAGTTTCCAAAAAGCAATGGGAACCAAGCAAAATCTAAGCACCGCTTATCATCCACAAACGGACGGACAAAGCGTAAGGACAATTCAGATAATGGAAGACATGCTTAGAGCTTGTGTAATTGATTTCAGAGGAAATTGGGACGATCATTTACCACTAATAGAATTTTCTTACAATAACAGCTACCATACTAGCATCAATGCTGCGCCATTCGAAGCACTTTATGGACGAAAATGCCGAACTCTAGTCTGTTGGTGAGAAATTGGAGAAAAACAACTGTCTAGGCCAGAAATAGTACAAGAGACAACAGACAAAATAATTTGAGTCAAGGAACAACTGAAAGCAGCACGCGATCGACAGAAGAGTTATGTTGATAACAGGCGAAAGCCATTGGAATTCCAGGTAGGCAGTGTTGTAGAGATCGCTAGGCGCCAGTCGGGCGGTGGAGTACTGACTAGGGATTAATCGGGATTAATCAGGATTAAACGGGATTAATCGGATCAGAATTCATATATATAATTTTTTAATTTATATATATATACACATACATTAATATCAATATAATACTTCAAAATAGTTCAAAATTAAAACACCTAAGTTTAAAACATAGCAAATCAAGTATTTAAACATATAATACACACGTTAATATCAATATAATACTTAAAAATAGTTCAAAATTTAAACAATGAAGTTTAAAACATAGCAATTTAAGTATTTAAACATTCAAACATTAACATATCAGTCATGGCCTCATGGAATATGTTTTAATGAGTTAAAAACATGTTTTTTTTTTGTCAGCTTGGAACTAAGCAACTTGGGCCATGTATTTAATGGTTAAAAACATTTGTTTGGGCCAGATTTAAACTAAAAAAGAGTGGGCCGACTAGAAACGATTTGGCCGACTTGGGCCGATTTGGGCCGCCTTGCACCGACTTGGACCGACTACCGATTAATGGTCCGACTAGCTCAAAATTAATCAATCAACGCCCGACTAGCGTCTAGGCGCCGATTAATTCCGATTTTTACAACACAGCAGGTAGGAGACAAGGTCTTATTAAAAGTTTCTCCTTTGAAAGGAGTGGTAAGATTCATCAAGAGAGGAAAGCTAAGCCCCAGGTATATTGGACCTTTCGAAATTATCAGAAGAATGGGACCGGTAACTTATCAGCTACCACTGCCAAAGGAAATGGCAGGAATACATGATGTATTTCATGTATGCAATCTCAAAAAGTGCTTAGCTAATGAATCACTGGTAATACCTCTTAAAGATATAGAGGTAAATGAAAAGCTTAAGTTTGTAGAAAAGCCTCTACAGATTGAAGATATGAAAGTCAAGAATAAGTACAAGAGATTAGTTCTAGTCAAAGTGAAATGGGATTCCAAGAGAGGACCAGAGTATACATGGGAGCTTGAATCAGAAATGTAAAGGAAATATCCACACATATTCCAGTAGACCTCGAGGACAAGTTCTAAATCAAGGTGGGGAGAATATAACAACCCTCCTAAAATATTTCCGACACCCCTAATATATTTATAACATCCCTATAGGCCTCAAAATACACCCCGTATACGTATAACAGCCCTAAAAACCATTAATTTTATAAAATAAAATAAAAACAAATTCTGAGGAGCGCTCGCGGGCCGCGTAGCCCTCTTTCAGTTCCGTCATGGGCCGCGACAGCTCAAGATCAGGGCGCACTCCTGAGCTGCCACGTGGCAGCCTCGTGTCAAGCCTAGTCGCCGAATCAGCCAAGCTAGGGCCTACCCTAGCTGGCCTCGCGGGCTGCGAAGCCCTTAGAGAACTTCTTCGCGGGGCGCGACAAACCCGATGATCATCCCTATAAATAGCATCGAGAGGTTCAGTCGACAAATCGCTCAACACACAATCTCTCTCTCTAATTTCTGAATAGTAGGCACTATACCCGGGCATTATACCCCCTAATTAACGAATTTCTGCCTCGTTGTAACTATTATAACCTCCGGTTACGTATTAGATACGCTGCCCGATTGATCTAGTGCTCTGTAACGGCTGTCGGGGTTCTGCCCGACGTAGTCGTTGGAGTTTTGTCTCGGGGAGGGTATAACTAATGTAAATATTGGGATATTATACTAACGCGTGTGCATTGTTTAAATTATTAGATTATAACCAGGAAACCACCAGGAAAAGTCTAAACTAGCAATGTGAGTAATCTCTTTTTTGTAAACTTTTTTGCAAACTGTTTTTACAAAACCTCAATGCTTTACATTATAATTAAACAGTGATTGAGTATTTGTAATTCTACAATTATCGTCGGTATGTTAGGGTTTTGTATACAAAATTTGTTACTACACTGTGAGTAGTAACATGACCCCAAGTCGGGTCGACAGTGCCATAGGTGGTAATTAAGGTAGAATAATAAACAAATGTAATTGCTGATTGCACAATATTGTACAAGTATAAAATCGGTCTTGATTAAACTGGGATTCACTCACCAGTATTTCCCACTGACAAAATGTGTTTAAACGCGTTTCAGGTAACAAAATGAGAAAGCCAAAATAGAAGTCAGCTGGAGAGCACTGAAGGCTTGGAAAAATGTGGCTATAAAAGTTACCTAATAAAGAAAGATGTTTTATTCAATAAATTAGGGTTTATCCCTATAAACATGTTTGTAATGGAAACATGGGTTTTATCTCATTATGTTAATATAAAAGGTGGTGTTTTACTCTGATAAAATATTTTCTAACTACGGTCCTAATGAAAAATTCCGCTGCCAAATAATGATAAACACCGATACCACCATCTTTGAGTAGGTCGCGGCCACCCGCCTCCCGAGGCAAGGGTCGAGGGTTGCGACAGTTGGCTTGATCCAAACATCTATTCTGGCCTAAACAGATGTTTGTTCTTCTATAACAACTCTTTGTCTTCAATAGAGCTTTGGTCATTTAACAAACTTTTCTTCTTTAGTGGTTTCATGTCAGATCTTTGAACTTTTCAAACAGATGCTCTGTTAGTGTTCAAAATTCATTATCTTTGGGAGAAGATAAATGTCATAATTTGTTTATTTCTTGATCAAAGTAGCATGTTTTGGCTTTCGTAGTCATTTGTTCTTTTGTAGGTCCAACATTAACCAACTTAATTTTGAACTTGGTGAACCTTTTAAGTAAACAATATGAAATTATTTAAAAATTAATAAATAATTTCATATTAAATTTACTTGGCTAATAATATTATAACTATTTTTAATTAAAAAAATTGTATCCATAATTGGGATTAGAATTACTTGGATAATGATATGATAACTGTCTTTAACTAAAAAAACGTAAGTATTCATAATTAAGAAGGAGAGAGCGGTTAGAAAACAAAAAATAAGATGACTATAATGAATGACACGTGTTTTCAATAATTTTTTTGTATTATATTGGATAGATACGTGGGAAGAAACAAACAACAATGGTAAAAGTAAACGACAACACAAGGAATATATTACATCATGATCGTAAAAAATGAACCTCATTTAAAGGCGTGATTATAGTCATGAAAATGGAAGGTTTTGTATATGAAACGTGACACCCATAGTGATCCCACAAAACACATAATTGCAGCAACTGCAAGTGTGTTTCTAGCGGCAACTGATATCATCCCGGGTTTGGTTGCAGCCATAATAGCGACCGAAGAAACTGAAAACACTTGAAGAGAGATCTTTAGTGCCTTAAAACCTTTATTTGCACGGTTGCAGCTACTGCAATTCACCACATGGCTCCAGTACCTAAACAAAAAATCAATTAAAAAGCAAATAAACCTTGGTGTGGCTTAGGTTTCTGCCAATAACCTGTCAAAGAATTGTTCTCTAGGAGGGATGGGTGGAAGAGCTCTATTAAACTTGGTTCCCCAATCAAATTGACCACCCGCATATTTCTTTAGCCACTTTCTAAATAGCACCACATTAGCATCTACTTTGGCTGGCACAAAACAGACTTTTTGCCAATTTAAAGGTCCTGCTGTTGGCCCAAACTTGGATCTTGATCTCTATATGAGCGTGAATAACTTGAATAACAACAACTTGAATAACTTGATAATAACCGAATGTATACAATATCGAATTGAGAGTATATACAATTGATTTCGAATGTAATGAACTAGTACAAATGAATCTAACTATCTCTATTTATAGTTTCCTACGGGTATGAGTGAATAGACGTGTTTCTTCGTGAATGGACACGTCTCTTGGATATATGGTTGAGATTGGATCTTGAAGAGGTGTGTTGATTTCCAGCCATCCATCTCGAACCGTCGTGTCTTCTTCTCCCTTCCTTGATGTCGATCCGAGAGGGTGTGTGTGAGGGGACACACCTTTTCGCTAAGTGAGGGAAGTTAACAAGTTTCCCTTTGCCAACTTTGGTCCCTTAGTTTCATAACCGCTTGTAACCGCCACTTTAATATAAAACTAATCTATCTATTCTAAACTAACTAACTTATGGATTTAAGAGATTAACTTGGTTTCATTCACCCCCTTAATCTCGAACATCCATGAGTTGTTTTAAATCTTGAATTCCGAGCAGTTCCCTCATTGTAACAAACTTGATCCTTGCTAGTGCCTTTGTTAGTATATCTGCCCGTTGTAGTTCTCCGCTTATGTGTTCCACAGTGATATCTTCGTTTTCAACGCATTCTCTTATGAAGTGATAGCGTGTGTCAATGTGCTTGCTTCTTCCGTGAAAGACTGGGTTTCTCATGAGTGCTATTGCTGAAACGTTATCTACTCTGAGTGTTATCTTTTCTTCCTTCCAGCCTGTGATTTCACTTAACAATCTTTTAAGCCATAGTGCTTGACATGCTGCTGCAGTGGCTGCCATAAATTCTGATTCGCATGATGAGAGTGCCACTGTTTGTTGCTTTTGTGTACACCAGGTTATAGGTGATTCTCCAAAGTAGAATACTAGACCAGTTGTTCCTTTTCCTTTGTCTGTATTAACTCCAAAACTACTATCGCTATAACCTGTGATCTTACATCCTCCTTGTCTTCTGTAGATGATTCCATGCTCTTTAGTTCCTTTGATGTATCGTAGTATTTGCTTTACTGCTTTCAGGTGTTGTTCTTTTGGTTCTTGCATGAATCTATTAAGTAGACTGACTGGGTAACATAGATCTGGTCTTGTATGCAATAAGTACCTGAGAGATCCTATCAGGCTTCTGTAATGCGTTGCATCTACTAGATCTCCTTCTTCAGTCTTTGTTAATTGAGTTCCTGGAGTCATGGGTGTCTTTGTGTCATTGTAGGATAACATATCAGCATCTTTGAGTATCTTGTTGATATATCCTGTCTGCTTGATGCCTATCTCACCCCCTGTTTGAATTACTTCTATTCCCAGATAGTATGCTAGCAATCCTAGATCGCTCATATCAAATTTGTTCTTCATCTGAGATTTAAAGATGTCTATCTCCTTCTTTGATGTTCCAGTGACTATCAAGTCATCAACGTAGACTCCAACTATTAGTGTAGAGGCTTCACTTGTTCTTGTATAGATTGCGTTCTCTAAAGTGCACTTCTTGAAGTTAAGTGACTTTAGGGTTTGATCTAACTTTGTATTCCAAGCTCTTGGTGCTTGTCTCAATCCATACAGTGCTTTTGATAGTTTGTAAACCTTTCCTTCATTTCCTGGCTTTATAAATCCTTCTGGTTGTGATACATAGACTTCCTCTTTCAGGTCTCCGTGTAAGAATGCAGATTTCACATCTAAATGATGTACCTCCCAACCTTGATATGCTGCTAAAGCCAATATTAGTCGTACTGTTTCCATACGTGCTACTGGTGCAAAGACTTCATCAAAGTCTATTCCGTGTTGCTGAACATATCCTTTTGCAACCAGTCTTGCCTTGTGTCTGACAACGTTTCCGCTTGCATCTTTCTTAGTCTTGAATACCCATTTTAAACCTATTGCTTTGTGATCTCTTGGCAATTCCGTCAGTTTCCAAGTATTATTCTTGTTTATTGAGTCTAATTCAGCCTTCATTGCTTCAATCCAATTTCTGTCACTAGATGCTTCCTTGTAATTCCTTGGTTCTTCTTCAGCGAGTAATAATTCATGTGGATGTACTTGAATTTCTTCTGTTTCTTCGTATAACTCTTCGAGACTTTTCAGTCTTACTGGAGTGTCACTAATACTTTCTGTTGTGCTTTCAGAGGTGGATGGACCTCCACTTGATAAACTGCTTGAACTTCCTGCTGAATTCTGATTGTACGAATGTGCTGGCGGGGTTACATAGGAGTCTTGTTCTTCTGTTTGATCTACTCCTGAATCGTCATGTTGTTGCCCGCTACTGCCTGGACTACTTGGTTCATTTTCTTCTAACTCTGGTGGTATGTCATCTTCTTGAATGACAAAGTTTGTCCATTCGGGATTCCCTGAATCTACCGTCTCCATATAACTATTCCAGTTCCATGGTTGACCTTCCATGAACTTTACATCTCTACTGACACATATCTTATTCTTTGCTGGATCATATAATCTGTATGCCTTTGATCCTTCTTCTATTCCAAGGTAAACCATAGGTGCGCTTCTATCATCTAACTTCTTTTGTTGAAGTGGTAATACCTTAGCGTAAGCAGTGCAGCCAAAAACTTTCAAGTGTTCTAAATTTGGCTTCCTTCCTTTCAATGCTTCAAATGGTGTCTTGTTCACCAGGGCTTTTGTCGGAACCCTGTTTAGTACGTATATTGCGTGTCGTATTGCTTCACCCCAAAAATTCTGTGGCATGTTCATTGCCTTTAGCATACTGCGAGTAGTTGACAACATCGTCCTGTTTCGCCTTTCTACTACTCCATTTTGCTGTGGGGAATATGGTGCTGTAAGCTGTCTTGCTATGCCGTTGGTTTTGCAATACTTGTTGAATTCAGCCGATGTGAATTCACCTCCTCTATCCGTCCTTAACATCTTTAACTTGGTCTGCGTTTCCTTTTCCACCTTTTCTTTGAACTCCTTAAATGTTTCAAATGCTTGATCCTTGGAAGTTAGTAAATATGCCCACATGTAGCGAGTACAGTCGTCTACAAGTAAGAATATATACTTCTTCCCAGCATGTGTTGGTGGAGTTATAGGACCACACAAATCTCCATAGACTAAGTCCAGAGGTTTTAAAGATCTGAACTTTGCCTGATTTGGAAATGGTGCCCTACTATGCTTTCCTAATAAGCATGCGTCACAGACTTGACTAGCATGACTTATTTGTGGAACTCCATGTACCAAATTCTTACGAGTCATTTCCTTAATAGCGTCAAAGTGTAAATGGCCTAACCTTGCGTGCCATAGCCATGCTGTGTCTTCGGTCTTTGATAGTAAGCAGATTGGTTTTCCTGTTTTCAGTTTGACTTTGTACAGCCTGTTCTTCATTCTCTTGACTCGCATTAGTAGCTTTCTATTTCGATCTCGGATAGTAAGTAAATCTTCGTCCATAACCACTTTGCAACCGATTTCTGTAAGTTGTCCGAGGCTCAATATATTGGTTTTCAGGCTTGGAATGTAGTATACTTGTGAAACGATCTTTTGTTCTTGATTCAGACATTCCAGTAGTATTGAACCTTTGCCTTTAATTTCTACGTGTGACCCATCACCGAAACGTACTTGCCCTGTCACCGTTTCATCTAATTCCTTGAAGTGACTTCGCACTCCTGTCATGTGGTTGCTGGCCCCGTTATCTAAGTACCATAGGTTTTCATCTCCTGAGGCATAACTTGTCGGTTTTACATGTTCCTCATTTAGCAGAGCCTTTTCTTGAACATTTTCTTCTTGTATTGTCATCAACAATACGGGTGCTTCGTCTTCCTCGACGAGGTTTGAATGTTCTTGCACTTCGTCTTTCTCAGAACAGTCCTTCTTGTAGTGTCCAAACTTTTGACACTTAAAGCATTGGATCTTACTTAGGTCGGTTCTCGCAAACTTCTTCCAATTTCTAGAATTTCCATTTCTAGGTCTAAATATAGATCCTTCGTTTCTGGGACTTTGCCTATTTCCGTTGTTTCGCCAATTTCCACGTGTCTGGTTAAATCTACCACGACCGCGGTTTCCAGATTGCCTTCCTCTGTTGTTATCCTGATGTGTAAACATAAGCCTATCTTGGCTTTCTCCTTGACTTCCTTTCTTTAACTTGAGACGTTCTTCATACGTCTTTAGTCTTCCGACCGCTTCCTGTAGCGTCATGGTATCTAGATCGGAGTATTGCTCCATAGAGGCAACGATTTGAGTAAACCTATCCGGTACGCCATTTAAGAGTTTGCGTACTAGAGTCGATTGACTCATAGTCGATCCTACTTCTGTTGCTCGGGTAACGATACTGTTGATCTTTGCGGTAAACGAATCAATAGTGTCGTCATCCCTCATTTGCAACATTTCAAATTTTGACATTAGCGTGTGCATACGCGCCTTTTGTACCCGATCTACGCCAACATGTCTAATCTTTAGATTATCCCAAATCTCCTTTGCAGTTTTACAACTTGCGACTTGCAATACAACGTCTTCTGGTATTGCTTGAAACAGATATGCAATTGTAGACTTATCTTTCTTAGCGTCTACCGTTGCATTTTCTGTTGGTTCAATCGTTTCCCACAAACCATTCGCTTCAAGAATCGTCTTGATACGAATAGCCCAAACCGTATAGTTTGTTGGTTTCAGTATTGGACACTGAAACTGGGAAAGAGAATTTCCTTCCTTTTGAATTATAACTTGTGAACTTGGTCCGGTTCCTCCTGACATATCTTCCTGCCGAACAATCTTCACTTCTACTAACTTTTATTTCTTGGTTTCAATATATCTTACTAACCCCACGATTACCCTAACCGTGTAATAATCAAACAACCGAAAAAATCTAATTCGCACTAAACCCCGGAATCAAAACAAACGAACCCTAGATTCCTAACCGTTCGGTTCAACCGACTTTCCTAGAACCGAAAATAAAAATTCTGAAATAAACTTTTGCGAATTGAAACGAGATTGAAACCTGATCGCGAATTCCCTGCGATGCCTTGCGATTCCCACGCCTAGAGCCTGATGCTCTGATACCAATTTGTTGGCCCAAACTTGGATCTTGATCTCTATATGAGCGTGAATAACTTGAATAACAACAACTTGAATAACTTGATAATAACCGAATGTATACAATATCGAATTGAGAGTATATACAATTGATTTCGAATGTAATGAACTAGTACAAATGAATCTAACTATCTCTATTTATAGTTTCCTACGGGTATGAGTGAATAGACGTGTTTCTTCGTGAATGGACACGTCTCTTGGATATATGGTTGAGATTGGATCTTGAAGAGGTGTGTTGATTTCCAGCCATCCATCTCGAACCGTCGTGTCTTCTTCTCCCTTCCTTGATGTCGATCCGAGAGGGTGTGTGTGAGGGGACACACCTTTTCGCTAAGTGAGGGAAGTTAACAAGTTTCCCTTTGCCAACTTTGGTCCCTTAGTTTCATAACCGCTTGTAACCGCCACTTTAATATAAAACTAATCTATCTATTCTAAACTAACTAACTTATGGATTTAAGAGATTAACTTGGTTTCACCTGCCTCCAGCAATTTCTCCTCCTAAAAGTCGCATGAGATCATTCAGAAATGCGAATACAACAATTTGAATTTGAATCACAATCAAGGTTTACCTGAACGCGAAGAAGATACAAATCCGAATCAACGATCAAATTCTGGATCATATGGTTCCACCATTTGCAATATGATACATTTACCCACAAGTGTCTAGGAATAATAGTTATCAATCTGCTATTACCCGGGCTCACCGGAATACATAAAAAGACCAAAACGTCCTCTTCCGGTCCTTTTTGTCCGAATTTTCCCTAAATTACATTCATGATGTTTAGTTTATCCATACGCATACGCTATACAAAGTTAAGTTTATACCGGTGTGAAATTTTGGAGATTAGTTTTGTACATATAAGGTGCAACAAAGCTCGATTTAATATCTTGGTTGTTGGTTGTAGCATAACCATTTTTGTCTGAATATTCCATTTTCAAATCAATAGGTACACCCCCTTCTCGATCAACCTTAACAGTGCAGGAAACTTGTGTTAGGTGATTATCAAGAACAGGAGACAACTAAAGTTATCTGATTGCATAAATACTTATCTGGGCTCTTTTGCCGAAATTATCCCACGATGTGCATATTGAACATGAGAAGGGTCCATGAGATTTTCAATCAGTACTTCATACCCGTATGGTATATCTCTGTGGTATGTTTGGAAGGCATATGAAGGATATGCAAGTTCAGGGATGTATAGTGGTTTCTTCTTGGAGAGGATATCCTTGTATTGTGGATCAGTACTAGGCCAAAACCAAACAATATCGTATTGTATGGTGCTTGGATAAACACCTACACATGCTTTCGGGAAAGAATGAACCTGCAGGTATATTTTGATAATTTTATCAAACAAAACCATGATATAGAAATGTATAAACTTGTTAGAAAAGAAGACCGCAAGTGATCTAAATTACCGGAGGACCATCAAGAGGAGCTTGAGGAATTAATTTGCAGTCACCGGAGCCATTAAAACACCAGCCATGGTACACACACTGCAGCCTACCCCATTGATCAATCCTTCCTTCAGAAAGTGGAGCCAATCTATGCGGACAACGATCATCAAACACCTTCCATTGATTCGCGTTCTTATCCCACCACACCACAACATCAAGACCCAACACCTTCATCCCATGCGGAGCCCTCTTGTCCAAATCACACACATGCATGAGCGGATACCTGTGAGAAAACCAATCAAATTTCTCATCAGTATTGGGTTCGGTTTCTTCTTCGGGTGGGGCTGCTGGTTGGATCAAGACAGACGGAGAAATGACATTGAACTTAGTAAATTTGGATTTTGTAAACTGGGTTAAGTTGAGTAAGGGAGATTTAGATCTTTTCTGAGTAAAAGAAAGACTGAAAAGGGGTTTGGACAAGTGAGCTGTGATAACTTTCGGTGGGTGAACAGTCGAGACAGTTCTTAGAGCTTCCATGGCGGATAAATTATCTTCTGTGAATTGAAGTTTTAGGGATTTGCATTACTGCATATAAATACAAGCATGGGAACCACTGTTTTTATTGCGCTATTGCTTTATTGGCTTATGATTTATCATAGATTTTTTCTGGATTCCCTTTCTTGGAGCTTCTGTGTCATTGCCTACAACTGTTTTCCTTCTATTAAACAAACTCTCTGTATCAATAAAATGTCTTACTACGTTATGCACGAAATACCATCCATCTTGGTGACGTTGAAAAAAATGATTAAACGCGTAGCATAATTTCTTGCTACATATTTTAAGCATAACAAATCATTAATACGATATGTGTAATTGTTTACTATTCTTATCAAAATCATCACATTGTATCAAGTATCATAATCAGGGGCGGACTGAAGACATGCCCAGGGTGGACGGGCGCACCCCCGGGAAAAAAAAAATTTAGTGCTAAGTTCCGTCGAAAATCCCGTCCGCACCCCTTGGAATTTTCTGTCCGCACCCCTTGGATTTCTTCGTACGCACCCCTTGGATATATTCGTCCGCACCCCTTCGAATTTTTCGTCCGCACACCTTAGGTAAAAAATATTATGGATTTATATTATAATTTTTTTTAGTAAAGTCTGTTTTTTTATAAAAAAAAAAAAAAAAAACTATCTATATTAATAGATTATACTACTTCAATTAAGATTTAGCCCATTAGTCTGATTTATACAAAGTCTGATTTATACAAAAAGCCCATTAGGCATTAGTCCATTAGTCTATTACTCATTTAAACCCAATACCCAACAATACAAAGTCTGATTTCCACCTCCCGCCCTTCTGTTCTGATTCTGCCCAGCGACCTCCTGGCTCCTGCCCAACGACTTCTTCAACAAGCCAGCAGCAACAACAGCCAGCGACTTCCATAATTCCGGCCAGAAACTGACCGGAATTCAGCAGGCAGCAGCAACAAAGCAGCGACATCATCTAAGGGTTAGTTTTTTTTATGATTTTACTTGATGATTTACTGTTATTTATATGTTTTGAGCTAATTTGGGGTTGTTCTAGTCTTTATAGAATGGATTTGTTGTCTCTTAATCTCTTATTGATTATATGATTCTAGTATAGGGTTTGAAAAGATGAAATTCTAAGGCTTGAAATTCAAAATTTTAAATTGAAAATTAGAGAATATGGGCTATGGTTGAACACTTGAAGATCCTTGTTTATTTTGTATGTGATAGGATTAGGAGGAACTGTGATTAGGGAAGTTATGACGCGATTTCTCAAGAGAAAAGAGGATGAACCACTTTTTTCGTCGGATTCTTCTAACTGAAGACTAAGGTATGTTTTTTTGAACTTTGATGCCTTTTTGTTTACTTACTTATGATGTTCTTTTATGATGTTTACTTGTTTTACTTGAAATTGAAACTTTGTTTGTTTATATGATAGGAAGTTAGGAACTAGGGTTTGATTCTTTGAAAATTGAAATTGAACCGACCTGACCCGCTATGAAACTTTGTTTGTTTATGTTTACTTGTTTTACAAGACCCGACCCGCTATGAACCGAAGTTTTTTTATATAGCTACGGGTCTAAAATCTTTAAAAAATTTCCGCACCCCTAGGAAAAAAATCTTGGGTCCGCCACTGATCATAATATTGTTATTGCAAAATGATATACTTGAATCAACTTGCAATAAAGTATGTAACAGATATCATTGTTTATGTTTTTTTTTTTTAATTTAAAACAATATATTATAAAAAAATTCATCATAACATATTAAATGAGGTTCCACTTTAGGTATTTCTTTGAAATATCGGTATATACATTTTACTGCATAAGATATTCCTAGAGTAAAACTAACATTTGAACACGTTTTCTCGTATATAAGATAAGGGTGAGGATCAAATAGAAAGTTTATTTTGGCTAGGAAGTATAGGAAGCAATATGATTAGGACATGTGGCAAAATTTAAAATAAAGAGAAAGGGTATTTTAGTCAATCTTATCATTTTATTCTTCCTTCTTCTTCCCAGTAACATCAAAACGCACCATTTTCAAAACCCACCATCTTCAACCATTTCTTCACTTTCTATCTCAATAATCACTACATTATAGTGCGATTTTCGTCACCAATCAATGATTCAAACACCTGATCAACGTGTTCTTCAGCTTTTTTTGAAGAAAACCCAGTTTAATTTCATACAAAATCTCGTTTTTCCAGTGATTTTGAAGATAATCACTCGATCCGTTCGATTCGATCTCTGATAAGTGTTTCAATCATTCAAATTTCGTCAATCTTTGAAGAAACCGACTTCGATCCATGTAAGAAATTCTTTAATTTCATTTTTATTATCTGGGTTTTTTATTTAGTCATGCGTTTTACGATCTTGGCGGGGGTTCGGGGGCAGCGCCCCTGGTAGCAGGGTCCCAGGGGCGGCAGCCCCTGGAGGGGTCCAAGGGGCAGAGCCCCTAGCTGGGGTTGAGCTGGAAAAAAAAATTCGATTAAATTGCTTTAATAAAAATGCATCAGAAAATTTAATTTTCTGTAAATTGTCTCTGGAAAACTGCATTCGTAGACAGTCTTTTGATCTCCTACTTCCTGGTTACAAAACTATTGTCCTGGTTCAATGCGTTTCACAGAGAAAACACTTTCTTTGGTGTTTTTAGGCCATTGCGTTTTATAACTAAGACATTTTAATGTGTTTTCTGCCCATTGCGTTTTAGAAAAACACATTTTTGAAGTGTTTTTAGTCATTGCGTTTTAGGTAAAACTCATTATTAGGTGTTTTCAATCCATTGCGTTTTAGAGATAACACTTTCTTTTGTTTTTTTAGGTCATTGCGTTTTAGAAATGAGACATTTTTAAGTGTTTTCTGGCCATTGCGTTTTATAAATAAGACGTTTCTTTGTGTTTTTTGTGCATTGCGTTTTAGGTAAAACAAATTTTTATGTGTTTTCAGTCCATTGAGTTTTAGAAAACAGACATTTTAAATGTTTTCTGGCCATTGTGTTTTAGAAATAAGACAATTCTTTGTGTATTTGATTCATTGCGTTTTAGGTAAAACACATTTTTATGTGTTTTCAGTCCATTGCGTTTTAGAAAGTACACTTTCTTTTGTGTTTTTAGGCTATTGCGTTTTACAAATAACACATTTCTTTGTGTTTACTGGTCATTTGCGTTTTACAAATAAGACATTTTTTTGTGTTTTTTGGTGCATTGCGTTTTAGAAAAATGTCATTTTTTAGGTTTTTTTTTCATTGCGTTTTACGCAACTGGGTTTTTTCCATTGCGTTTTACGCAACTGGGGAAATTTTTTTTTCGAAAATATAGCAATAGTATACTCGTTTTAAAGATTAAAAAACGCTCGTTTTTTTGTGCAATTTTTATACTCGTTATTAACGTTTAAAAAATGGGGGGGAATTGGAGGAGAGATAAACTTTTGCCTTTGATTGACTAGAATGCCACTAAACAAACCCACGCGCCTCTTTTCTTCCTTTCAATTTCCCTCGTTTAATCTTAGCCCTTGATTAACTAAATGGATGGTCAATATTACTTCCTAGCCTTCTTAGCCAAATAAACTTCCTATTATAAGAAAAAAAGGATAATTACTAAAACTAGGGATTACACCCGCGCTTCACAGCGGGGTGGTCCGATTTTTTATTCGATATAGCAACTGGAAGAGAAAATTTAACAAAATAGTCTTTGAAAGTACAAAAGTACGTCGACACGTGTTCTACATCGACCGGAAACAATAAAAAAATAACACTAATTGTTCTAATAGGATATTTCTATACGCATATTTAGTTTTTGTAAAAAGAACTAACCTACGAACGTTATAAGAGGAAAATAAAAGTACTCGGTTAAATGCGTATATCATTTATAGTATAAAAGTAAATTTGAAAATTGAAAAGGTAAAAAGAAAAAAAAAAGGTTACATTTCACGAGTGATTTCAAGTTGCAATTCTCTATATACTAGGTTGTTCCCATTCGTGTGTTGCAGCGGGAAACCAACCTTTTCTGGAAAACAAACATAATCATAGTAACTAAACGTCTACTTATTGATAAAGATTTATGCTTCGGCTACAAATTTCCAGTACAATAACATAAATTAATATTATTTGGAACTATATATAAAAAGATGAATCATATAAAAAACTCATGACGTCACAACGAAAATTGGTTTAAATTTTAAAGAGGTAAGTTTTTTAAAATTCCCGAGTTGTAGTGTACGTAATGCGGGTTTAAAAGAGTAACAATAACTTTATTAAAGTTTGTGGGATGTGTGATAAATTTATTAAAACTCAGGGAGTAAAAATGTAAATTGGTTTATAAATACTTAACAAAATTTGAAGGGGTCAAAGTGTAAGAACCAAAACCTTTGTGATCAACACATAAAAAATAATAAAGTGTCTTGTAGGATAGTTACAAATGCCACAAAAAATTGAGTAAAATTCATAAATGCAACAAAAAAGAAAAGTTAAATATATGAGTGTAGATGACATTATTGTAACTAAAAGCAAAATTGAGACCAATGCAAACATATTAATTTAGTGGTAAAACAAAAAAGTACAAAAAAGTGCAGCTAAAAACAAAACACAAAAAGTTTATTGTAGCTAATGATGTGTTTTAATATATAGTATAATATAATATAATAGTTAAAATTGATCACCAACAGTTTTAAAAATAAACATGAAATTTAATGTTTACCAAAGTAGAGGTCAGTTAATGTACAAGAGTGCTTTAACATGTGAAGCGTACACGAGTAAATTATGCATGTTATAAAACTCAAACCCTAATCATGTATGAAGAAAACACATAATCATGCATAACATCACATAATTTAATGACTACCCCACTAATTTCCACAATATGTGATCGCATCATCAAATTTGTTCGCTGAAGCCCCGTACGGTATCTCCGAACAACCCAGGTTGGTCGTTAAAAACTCAAAAAAAAATCCAATCACCAAATTTTTCTAGAGACTCACCTCGTCATTGCGATCAAAAAATGCCTTTTTTAGGCATTTGTTCTGGATCAATTTGACATTTTGCAACATGGTCCCTTCGTACGAACCTATAAAAACCATGACCCTTCGTATGAACCTGGATGTGCCTTCATACGAACCTGGAAGTGTACATTCGTACGAATCCAGGTTTTAGCTTCGTACGAAGCTGTGCGTTTGTACAAGGAAGTCTGATTTCTCAAAAACACTTTCAAACACATTTTTCGATCCAGAATCTTTATTTCTGCGAATTTCATGATGAAACTTCACAGGATTGTGCGAAAATCAATCACGAACATAATGACGTCTTCAATTTCGAATTCTATCCATGAATTGACCTTCAATTTGATGTTTATTTGATATTTTACGTCAAAACTCCCTACACATCCAAAATCTATGAGCGTAGGTGATTCAATCAACTGTTAGATCCATTAAAGGCACTGTAGCTCTGATACCAATTGATAGTCCAGGATCCGACAAGTTTGACGGAGCTTTGGTCCCGATGTGACCGGTTCGCTGATTAGAAATGAGTAGAAGTAGGAATCAACAATGAACAAGTCAATTTAATCTGGTTTCTATTCAATGTTTAAAAGTTACATACCTGTGAAACCAGTTGGACAACATCTCCCCTCAAGGAACCAAAGCTTGTCCAACACAAGACCCAACACCCATATATATAGGCATTGTGCCTCCGTACGAGCCCACATAGGGTGCCTTCGTACGAAGGTACTATTACATCACAAAACCTTTAGTTCGTACCGGATTTCACACTATTGTATACAATATTAAGCGCACACTATATCTATCTTATTCGTACAATGGCGGACACACAATAGATGCACCAACAATATGTGCGTGAGAGGGGGAGGATCGGCTTGAATGTCCATAAGAGGACGCCTGTCATACCCCAACCGATGGCGGAAACATCGAGGTGCGAGCACTAAGCATTCAGATTGCTCATGAGGTTCCATAACACTAATAGTTTCGATAGATATTAATCAAGATTTCATAACAAGTTGTCTAAAAGCATCAAACATTCAAGTTTATCAAATACATTCATCCAAAATAGTTTCAAGTTTCTAAATTTAACTAAGATGTGTTTCTAAGCATCATCCTAGCAAGTTCTTGTTTCACAGCATCCTATCAGCCTGCAACATGTATTAAAATAGAGTCATTACAAAAATGTAACGACGAGTATACAAGTTTGAGTACGTAGAGTAATAGATTAAAACAACTCATATCCACAATGTAAGTAATAAAATAGTTTCAGTCGTGCTAGTGTTCGCAGTCCAACAAGTGATAGCCAAAGTATCCCGATGCTTTGTTGTTTTCCCAAGTCTCAAGGAAAACTAGAATCCTCCTAACAATACCCCCGAGAATAAAGGGGGGTGCATCCCCTATAGCACTACTATTCTTAAGGCGGAACTACACACCCTGGATTAAACATTCACATAGCACAAATAGAATACAAGAATCACGAGTTTCACATACAAGTAGGATAGAGTTTAGTTTGCAAAAGTCTCAAGTATCGTAGTTTAATAGAATACATGTTACATCCCAAAGTTTAAAGCAAAAAGGAATCGAGTATACTCACAGTGATTGTTTAGCAGATTAACCGTTATTGGATCAAAGGGAGCTCTCTAGGTTTAGCCTGATTAGATTGCAAGGAATAAGTGTCGGACAGAATAACGAGATTGCACAAGTGTCGGATTAGTCACTGAATCGGATGGCTTGTCCGATCGGATGGCCATCCGATCGGGTTGCCAGTCGATTGAGATGACATGTGTGTGATAGAAACGGATGGCCGCCCGATCGGATGGCTTTCTGATCGGGTTGCCACTCGATTCAAGGTTGTCAAAAGTGTGAAGGGAAACGGAAGGCTGTCCGATCGGATGGCTGTCCGATCGGGTTGCCACTCGATCCAAATTCCAATACCCATGTTGCCTTGATCTGATGGCTGCTCGATCGGATGGCTATCCGATCGAGCTGCCACTCGACGATCACAACTTCTAAGTTTTAAATGTTTAAAGTTAAGGGCAAGTGTCACTCGATCAGGCAGCTGTTCGATCGGGTGGCTATCCGATCGGGTTGCCACACGATCGGGTTACCTTGTCCCGTTTTTATTTTTGTAAAACTCCAAGTTTCTGTTTAAAGTAACGACGACGTGGTACGTACTACGAAACTGTGAACCCCTCAGTGTATAGCCGATTCGATCGGGTGGGAACCACCCCAGTCCGCTCGGTCGTCTGTTCGTAACGAGTTTATGTCAGAATCCGTACTGTGGTCGTCCTTTCTGGTAACAATCCGTTTCCAAGCCAACTCTAGACTAATAACCGAGTCAATAGTCCGTTCAGACCCGGATTCCACCGTTTAAAGTGAAAAGTTGAAGAAAAGATGAAGATAAACATAGGTTTTAGCTTGAAAAGCGTAGATCTAGTATGGATTTAGTGTAGAACGCATGAAATTCCTTATATCTAAGCTGGATTCTATCAAGAATGACATCATATAGTAGTTTGTACAACCACCATTGATGACATCATTCTTAAGAACTCAGATCTAAGAGATTTCATGGTGAAAAGTGAGATTTCAAAGGAGAATCTCGTAAAAAATGTCGTGTAGATCAAGAAAGTATAAGAATATAGTGTAAAACGTACCGAAATCGCCAAGAAATGGAGGAAAATAGGAGTGCATGCGTCTGGTTGAGTGAGGCTGTCACATCAGTGAGAATGGTGATGTGAGAGGCCTATTTATAGTGTGAGAAGGTGTGAAGGGTAGAGGTGTGAACGGATCGGATGGTGGTCCGATCGAGTGGCCATCCGATCGGACGGTCATCCGATCGGATTGCCACTCGGTCAATCCCATCTTTTCCGTTTCACGTCTTCGATTCGATTTGCGAGTTAGATTAAGCGTTGCGTATTATTGGGTAATAGTATAACTAGATTATAGCAATAACACAAGAGTCTTCAAAGTTTCATAGTTTCTGCCAGTGACAAGACTCCTATCCCTCGTTCAACCAAGTCTCAAGTTTCACGAGCCTCAAGAGTCAAGCACCAAAGTATCTAGAATTAGGCATTCCAAGCATATGGAATTAGGCATTTCAAGCATATAGAATTAGGCATTTCAAGCATATAAAATTAGGCATTTCAAGCATATAGAATTAGGCATTTCAAGCATATAGAATTTGGCATTTCAAGTATATAGAATTAAACATTTCAAGTATATAGTATATGACATAGAATTCCCTAGTACCAAAGTATTAATGACTACATAGCTCAGGGACTAAATTGAAAATTAGGCAAGGTCCAGAGACTTAACTTTCCAATAGTCTAAAGTTTAGGGACGCAGGGCGTTACAGTCTCCCCTCCTTTAGGAGATTTCGTCCCCGAAATCTTAAAGGGAGGCTGCTCGAAGAGCTGCGGATACTTGGCCTTCATCTCCCTTTTCAATTCCCAAGTGAATTCGGTGCCATGCTTTCCTTCCCATCAAACCTTGACAATGGGAATTTTGCTGCGCCTCAATCGCTTGACTACTTGATCCATGATTTCGACCGGTTTTTCCACCAAGTGTACAGCCTCGTTTATTTGCAAGTCTTCGGGGGGAACCTGCAGTTCCTCATTGGCTAGGCATTTACGTAGATTGGATACGTGGAACACTGGATGTACGTTGTTTAGCTCTTGTGGCAGGTCGAGTCTGTACGCTACCTTGCCAATCCTTTCGAGTATCTTATTCGTAGTCTCTTGAATAATTTCAGGGCCAGTAAACTGCTTGTCACCAACCTCATGCCAGCTGAGAGGAGGTCGGCACTTTCGCCCATACAAAGCTTCGAAAGGAGCCATCTGAATACTGGAATGATAGTTGTTGTACGAGAACTCAATCAATGGTAAATGTACATCCCAGTTACCACCAAAGTCGATGACACATGAACGGAGCATATCCTCTAGGGTCTGAATAGTACGCTCGGTCTGTCCATCCGTTTGAGGATGAAAGACCGTGCTAATATTCAAATGAGTACCCATAGCGGATTGAAAGGATTGCCAAAGACGTGAAGTAAAATGACCATCACGGTCCAAGATTATGTCGAGAGGTATGCCATGACGGCATATAATCTCATCAGTATAGATTCGAGCAAGTTTCTCCACTTTATAATCTCCACGAATAGGAAGAAAGTGGGCGGATTTGGTCAAACGATCAACAATCACCCAGATACTATCATGACCAAAAGGTGTTCGAGGCAACTTAGTAATAAAGTCCATAGCGATGCTATCCCATTTCCAAATTGGGATTTCGGGTTGTTCTAAGAGTCCTAAAGGATGCTGATGTTTAGCTTTAACTTTCATACAAGTAAGGCATTTAGAAACATATACAACAATGTCCCTCTTCATGTCGGGCCACCAATAAGTTGCACGCAAGTCATGGTACATCTTGTCAGCGCCTGGATGAATAGAGTAGTGGGATTTGTGAGCCTCGTTCAGAATGAGTTCACGGAGATTATCTCGATCCGGAACCCAGATGCGATTGAGGTAGTATTGTAGTCCGTTAGGTTTAGTTTCGAGCTGTTCAATCTTAGCGCCTTGGATTTCCACTTCTAGACTTCATTCATTTGCTGACAAATATTGAGCATCACGAATACACGCATGAAGATCATTAGAGATACGAATAGCATTCACATGTGTCTTACGACTAAGGGCATCGGCCACTACATTAGCCTTGCCAGGATGATAGCGAATTTCACAGTCGTAGTCGTTAAGCAATTCCACCCAACGTCTCCGTCGCATGTTCAGCTCTTTTTGGACAAAGATATGTTGAAGGCTTCTATGGTCAGTGAAAACCACACACTTAGTACCATACAAGTAGTGTGGCCATATCTTTAACGCAAATACAACTGCACCAAGCTCCAGATCGTGAGTAGTATAGTTTTTCTCATGCACTTTGAGTTGACGGGAGGCATAAGCAATAACCTTGTCTCGCTGCATGAGCACACTGCCCAAGCCACGGTTCGAGGTATCACAATATACCACGAAATCATCATTCCCATCAGGGAGAGTAAGAACAGGGGCATTACACAAAAGAGTCTTAAGAGTCTGAAAAGATTCCTCTTGCTCAGGACCCCAAGCAAAAGGTCTCTCTTTTTGGGTCAATGAAGTGAGAGGTACAACAATTTTAGAAAAGTCTGAGATGAATCGACGGTAATAACCCGCCAATCCTAAGAAGGAACGAATCTCAGATGCAGATTTAGGCGTACTCCAATTCTTCACAGCTTCGATTTTAGACGGGTCAACATGAATCCCTTGCTTGCTAACGACGTGACCGAGAAATTGCACTTCATTTATCCAAAACTCACACTTAGAAAATTTATCATACAAATGTTCACCACGTAAGAGTTCAAGCATCAAGCGCAAATGTCGAGCATGATCAGCTTTAGTTTTAGAATAAATCAGAATATCATCAATAAAGACTATCACAAAACGATCAAGATAAGGCTTACACACACGGTTCATTAGATCCATGAACACAGCGGGTGCGTTGGTCAATCCAAAAGGCATGACCACGAACTCGTACTGTTCATTACGGGTACGAAATGCAGTTTTGGGTGCATCATCTTCGAGAACTCGAAGCTGATGGTAACCAGAACGAAGATCGATTTTCGAGAAACAGGACGCGCCTTCTAGTTGGTCAAATAAATCGTCGATACAGGGAAGGGGATAACGATTCTTAATGGTAAGCTTATTAAGTTCACGGTAGTCGATACACATACGAAACGAACCATCTTTCTTCTTGACGAATAGCACGGGATGTAAGTGCAGTTCCTGCCGGGTAACTGTCGCTTATCAGTTCTGTGTCAACCAAAGCAGAAGTCCGAGTTAAAGTCAACGATAATGAAGATTATCAGAATTGTTGAAGGCATTCCGGACGACTTTCTATTGTTTCGGATTATTGTATTGTTTTGTATCCCGGACAATGTGTTTTGTCCGGGTTTAGTCCCTAGTCTATATATATGTGTGTATTATGTAGATTAGGGAAACTCTTGAAGCTTTGTGCTCCTCTCACAACTTCATTCTCCTGGTGTGAATTCTTGAGAGAGAGACTATGTGTTAGTGAGAGAAAGCTAGGGTTTAGATCTTTGTGATCTAAACCAGCTTGTAGAAGATGATGTATACTCGTTTGGTATGTAATCTGTGATGATTGTATTGAAATGAATGAGTTTGTCTTGCATCTTCTTCTTCATCTATCATATTTTGTTCTTCATGCCTTGAATCAAGTGCAATGTTTGATGTTCGTCATCGATCTGGTGCTTTAACAGTGGTATCAGAGCATGGTTACCGATTCGGAATGGTCTAACCGCCTTCCGAATCACCATTGCTCTTGATTTGATGTTTGTTTCCGCCAAACATCTTGAAGACTTGAAGATTTTGCAGAAAAGTTAAAGAAAATGAAGCTGTTCGTCGGCTGTGATGATTTGCAGTTCTAGGGTTTTGATCCAAAAAGGATTTTCTGAGTTTAAAACTTTGTGTTTGTGTCTCCGGGGTTTTGGTGAACCAGTGTGAAGTCACACTGGGGAGATAGTCCGGAGATTGCTTCTTAGCCTTGTCCGAGTTTTCTTTACACCTTCACTTGGTTGTAGGTCAGAGTTTTGGGAACTCCAAAAGGTCAGAGTTTTGGAAACTCCCAAAGGTCAGAGTTTTGGAACCTCCAAAAGGTCTGAGTTTATTATTCTTTTAAAGTTTCTGAGTTTTAAAACTCATCATCAGAGTTTTATAATCCATTTCGAGTTTTGATGTTCGGAGTTTTAAACATAGAGATGTTGTTCCGAGTTTTTCTCCATCAAAGTGCTCCAAGTTTTTAGATTAACAAAATTGTTCCGAGGTTTGGCCTCACTTTTACTGTGTTCCGAGTTTTGTCAATAGTTCCAAGTTTTGTCATCAGTTCAATATAGTTCTGAGGTTTCCTCGCTGATCCATGCTCCGTGTATGTATCTATTCCGTGTTTTAGATCCAAGTTTTGGTGATGCGAGTTCTAAATCCGAGTTTTAATCCAAGTTACTCAGTCCGAGTTTTCCTTCAATGTCCGACTTTTCGGAATGGCTCCGAGTTTAACTTGTCTGAGTTTGTCAATGAGGCACTCACAGTCCGAGTTTTCCTTCAATGTTAATGATTCCGATTTTTTTTTTTTTTTATATCTATAGTCCGAGTTTTCCTTCAACATGATTCAGAGTTTTAATATGTTCCGAGTTTTGTTCATAGTTTAGCAGCTTCTGAGTTTTCTATTCTGAGTTTGGTAAATGTTTTTCAATTTCCGAGTTTTTGTCTTGTTTCAGTTATTCCGAGACTCTAAGCTCTGCGTTTTGGTAACAGTGTTCAAAAGTCTGAGTTTTGATATTTGGTATTTGCTCCGAGTATTACAAGTTTTAAACTCCGAGTCTTTGAATCTATCTTTGTTTATTACGATTAACTGTGTGTTAGATCGCGTATTAAACATAGATATGTTCCGGGTTTCTATGTCCGAGTTTTAAAACTTTGTGAGTCTGAGTTTTAAAACCTCTTTGTAGTATTAACGTTCCGAGTTTTGTTCTTGACTGCTAGTCGGAGTTTGTTCTGATCAAGCTTCTTTAGTTCGAGGTTAGTCTTTCGGATAGCTGTCCCTGGGTTTCTTCAGAGTTTCTTTTATTTCTTTGCTTGTTTCGAATTCCTTTGTATTTTACATACTGTTCTGATGATCTGATCCAACGTTTCAAGAGCTCCTGGGATTTACGAGTTCCGAATTTTCTAAAATTCCGGGTTACCTGGGGTACCGGATTTTTAGATAAATTTAGAAGTTTGTGTTGTTCGGAAGTTTCGAGTTGTGCATGTTCCGAGTTTTTCTAGTTATTCCGGGTTACCTGGGGTACCGGATAACTAACTAAGAGTCAGAATTATGTGTAGTTTGGAAACTTGAAGTCGGTTTCGGATTATCGAAAAGTTTTACAGTACTTATGTTGTTCGGATCAAGTGAGGAGGTGAAGAGAATAAGACTTGCTTGGATTTTTGTATTGTTTACAAAGAAATAGGGGGGTAAAAATTTTGAAATTCCTGTTTTCTTTGTAAACCAAAAGCTCGTGGTGCTACATCGAAACAAGTTCATGTTTACTATCTTTGAGATTAACTTAGTGTTAATCTTACCGGTGGCGAAGTGTTTATAACATGAAGCAAGTTAGAGCTAGTGTATGATTGAGTTTTGTCAAGTTTGTTCGAGGTTTAATCAAGTGTTGACGTGATGAAGCAAATTGTTCTTTTGGCAACTAGTTGAAGGTCAAGCCTTTATCGTATGACGGTTAGAGTAGAGATGATTAGTCTTCTTGATCTCTCTTCCAAGTTGGTGACTGATCGGATTCTCGAAATAGGGGTTCTTACATTGAGGGGGAGATTGGAGACGAAAGTCATCGGGTAATTGGTGGATTCGTGAAGATACGGGATTGGATCTTGAAGATTCGAGATGAAATGATTTCAGACACTCGGTTGAAGACTCTGATCAAGATGGTGGATGTACTTTTACAAAGTTCAGTTTGTTATTAACTTATCGAACTGAGCTTCATGTCTTTGCGAAATTTGAAGTGTTCAAGGCTGGGCATTTGAAATCCAATGTTTCTTTCTGCTGTTGGTTAGGTTTGAAGATTAATGTATCGAGCGATATTCTTACATGTGGTTGTAGGTCGGTTCGCGTTAACTTGATTCAGGAGTAGATTGAGGGGGAGGATCAACAGTGTTTGATGTTGGATTCTTCATGTTTCTCAAAGCGGCATTAAGTGATTGTCAGCAAGTCTTTAATTAGAAGGGTTGAAGATCGCCGTGCTCTGCCAGAAAGATCAAGTCTCAGCTAAAGTTTAAAGCATGCATGATATCATCAGTCAAGGGGGGGAGTCTGTAAGTGCAGTATCCGGTGATTGAAGATTATCGATGCCACACAGAACTGATGCAACAGTTAAGGGGGAGACTGTAAGTGCAGTTCCTGCCGGGTAACTGTCGCTTATCATTTCTGTGTCAACCAAAGCAGAAGTCCGAGTTAAAGTCAACGATAATGAAGATTATCAGAATTGCTGAAGGCATTCCGGACGACTTTCTAGTGTTTCGGATTATTGTATTGTTTTGTATCCCGGACAATGTGTTTTGTCTGGGTTTAGTCCCTAGTCTATATATATGTGTGTATTGTGTAGATTAGGGCAACTCTTGAAGCTTTGTGCTCCTCTCACAACTTGATTCTCCTGGTGTGAATTCTAGAGAGAGAGACTATGTGTTAGTGAGAGAAAGCTAGGGTTTAGATCTTTGTGATCTAAACCAGCTTGTAGAAGATGATGTATACTCGTTTGGTATGTAATCTGTGATGATTGTATTGAAATGAATGAGTTTGTCTTACATCTTCTTCTTCATCTACCCTGTTCTTGTTCTTCATGTCTTGAATTAAGTACAATGTTTGATGTTCGTCATCGATCCGTTGCTTTCACACGGGAGCACCCCACAGAGAGGTACTTGGACGAATAAATCCCTTGTCGAGTAATTCTTGAAGCTGACTAGATAACTCTTGCATCTCGGGAGGTGCAAGATGATACGGGGCCTTGGCGACAGGAGTCGCACCAGGTACGAGATCAATACGAAAGTCGACGGTTCTTGGAGGAGGAAGACCAGGAAGATCTTCGGGAAAGACATTGGGAAAATCACACACCACTGGGACATCGCTTATGTTCTTCCCCTTGCTCTTTTGTTCCACCACGTGGGCCAAGAAAGCAAGGTTCCGTTTACGTAAACACATGCTCGCTTGTGTGCATGACATCAGCCTCAATCCTTTTGAAGGTCGGTCTCCATAGAGATCCAAGATATCACCAGATGGTAGAGGTAGACGAACAAACTTCTCGTGGCAAGCAATCTCGGCATGGTTCTTGCGTAACCAATCCATACCGATAATGACATCAAAACTACCCAATTACATGGGTATTAGATCAATAGTAAACACGTGGTCATTAAGAATCAAGGAACAACCACGGAGAATAGAATCAACTAGAATAGACTTCCCATTGGCAATCTCTACCAAAAATGACTTGGGTAACATAGAGCGTGTACATTTTAGCAAAGATTCAAATTCTACGGACACAAAGCTTCTGTCGGCACCAGTATCAAATAGTATTGAAGCATAAAGGTTATTCATGAGAAACGTACCATTCACGACATCGTTGTCATTGCGAGCTTGGTTGGCATTAAGATTGAACGCTCGTCCACGAGCGGCCGGCTGCTGGTCCTGGTTCAGCTGAGGACACTGGTTACGAAGATGAGCAGTATCTCCACACTTATAGCATGCACGAACAGCGTTGACTGGCTTAGGATTCTACGGAGGAGCTGGGAGAGCTGGTAGGGCTGCCTGAGCTGGGGCTTGCTGAGCTGGTTGAGCTGGGTTAGCTTGACGACAGTAGGGAGTCGTGTGACCATAGCGATTGCAGTTGGTGCACAAACGACATGCGAAATCCACAGGATGATGAAAATTACAAGTGGTACACTTGGGGTAAGACCCAGTGTACCGCTTCTTAACTTCAGGGGCAGCAGTGTTCTGAACGGTAGCAGCAGGAGTAGGCTTAGCAGCATGATTAGCAGTAGGAACAGTAGCATTGCATCCTGAACCCTAAGACTTTCGCCTCTTGTTTTTTGCTACCACTTGGCTGCTGGGTAACTTGATGTGCAGACTTGGAGGGAGCAGGGTTAGCAAACTGCTTATCATGAACGCGGTTATTATTAAGACTAGCTGCAAGACGGTAGACTTCCTCAATATTTCCGAGTTGAGCTGTTCCAATAGAATCATGCATAGCAGGAGGTAGACCATTGAGATACTTGGTTATCATTCACTTAGGAGTAGAAACCAAGTGAGGAACAATCAAGCTGAGCTGCTTGAAGTGGGTAGTATAAGCCAGATTATCATCACCAATCTGCTTCAAGTGCCAGAACTCTTCTTCAAGCTTCAGTTGTTCATTAGGAGGGCAGAATTCAGGCATCATTAATTCTCGCACCTTAGCCCATGGAAGAGCATAGGCTTCATCATTCGAATGGATGTTTCTCTCATTTGTCCACCACTCCAATGCTCTGCCTTGAAACATTCCAGTCGTACTCCTAGTCTTAAGATGATCTGGGCATTCGCTATTAATGAAGGTAACCTCGATGCTGTCAAACCACTCGAGCAAAGCAGTCACCCCATCACTGCCCATGAAAGACTTAGGGTTGCAAGAGATAAAATGCTTATAGGTGAACTTGGTAGACTTTTCTTTCTCCGTCTTAGAGTCAACAAAAGAGGGCGGAGTGTTCGATCCTTGGATCTCAGAGACGATCTTTGGCATGACTCGAGCGATCTGGTCGGCCATGAAGGACATCATCTTTTTCTGAGACTTTTCCCTGGATCTCTTGAGAGTGTCGGAGAGCTTTCGAGAAGACATCCTAAGATCCAACAAGAGGATCACATAAGTCTAGATTCGCAAAGTCTCACAATATAGATTCACACAGGCTAGATTAAGACTCGAGATTCACATAGATACCGCAACCTACGACCTTCTCATGGCACATTGCACGAAGTTTGGCGACATGTCAGAAACGCGTATATATAGGAAGTACCAGCGGCGTATCCACCATGCTTCGGGCATAATCGCTTTGACCTCGTACTCGGTGTCACGTTACGTGTCGCAAAACACACTCATCATCATTATCATAGATTAGCATATATTTCAATAGATTATGATATGTTTCAAATAGTCTTCAATAGATCCAATAGAATTCAATAAACTTCAATAGACTTTAATAGACTTTCAGTAGACTTTAATAAACTTTCAATAGACTTCACATAGAATTAGTGTTAACAATCCACAAACAACGAAATCCTGCATGGCAAGTGCTACGAAAGTTCAGCAACATGACGGAAGCACTTATATATAGAAAGTACCAGCGGCGTGTCCACCATGCTTGAATCATGCCACATCCGTCTCGTCATCGGTGTCATGCTTCATTAACCACAACATTAGAATTCACCACAAGATCTCCACATAGATTGACCAAATAGTTTCATCAACATAGATTAACCCAAATAGATTTCGCAACTTCAACCCGAGCCTACAAAACTACGAACTTCACTTAGCGCGTGGTACGAAGACTCGGTAACATGTCAGAAACACTTACATAGGAAGTACCAGCGGCGTATCCACCATGCTTCGGACATGTCACGTCGTCCTCGTCTTCGGCGTAAGACTACGTTTCGCATTTTGTTTCTCAAAACATTACATACTTAGATTACACGTAGATTACACTAGAGTACGTAGATTACACATAGATTCCTCATAGATTACTCAAGTAGTTTTCCATGGATTAGATTTCAAACTCATCACCGGTCTGCAAAACACTAAGCTTCACATTGCACCTAGTACGAAAGTTGGTAACATGTCTGAAACACTTATATATAGGAAGTACCAGCGGCGTATCCACCATGCTTCAGACACGTCACTTCTCCCTCGTGTTTCCATGCCATGTTATATTTAGTGCCTTACAACCACAACAATACATAGATTCATCAGATAGATTCACATAGTATCATAGTCGATCAAGATTTCCACATAGGCTATCATGATAGAATAAAGCTTCATAAATTTAGTTGATCCTGAGATTAGAGTTAAGGTTTCAGATTGCGGTCATACGTGCGATTCGTGAGAAAGTCTCAAAATAAATGAAGAATCAAGCTAAACGAAGAATTAAGTCTAAAACCACATGTAAAAATCGAGATAACATAAAAGATAGGCTCATAAAACATAGAGTGTTCCGAGTAGAGGAACGATGACTAACCAAAGTGATTCGAACCCCTTTTGAATTGTAGCAACGCGTCTTGACTTACTTAGACAAATACGTCATCGATGTTAGGCCTACGATATTCATCCTTTTGGTCATTTCACGTGCCCAATTGAATGGAAGTTTCGAGACTTTGGCGAGACATAAAATCATCAAAGAGTGGGACTAGTTATCGAGGTCTGAGTTTCACCTCTAACTTGACAACATCGTACCCTAACAGTGTCGGCACTTGTCCGCAGACAAGACCTAGTAGAATAATATGGGGATTTTCCATCAAGGTTCGGATGTTACTCCTGTCTTGAGGGCAATCTCGTGCAAAACACAAACACTGGTTAACAGTGTTTTCAAAGTATCCTGTGTATATTGTATCAGCCCTAGGAAAGGCATGTAAGTTTAACAGGAAGTGTGCTGCTAGGAAGCAGATACGGTAGAAAGTATAAGTCTTAAACAACAGAAAAGAATCAAGATTCCTAGAACTATAGACTAGGGCAAGTATTCCTACTTATCCTAATTCCCTATAGTTATGGCTCTGATACCAATCTGTCACACCCCAACCGATGGCGGAAACATCGGGGTGCGAGCACTAAGCGTTCGGATTGCTCATGAGGTTCCATAACACTAATAGTTTCGATAGATATTAATCAAGATTTCATAACAAGTTGTCTAAAAGCATAAAACATTCAAATTTATCAAATACATTCATCCAAAATAGTTTCAAGTTTCTAAATTTAACTAAGATGTGTTTCTAAGCAGCATCCTAGCAAGTTCTTGTTTCACAGCATCCAATCAGCCTGCAACATGTATTAAAATAGAGTCAGGACAAAAATGTACCGGCGAGTATACGAGTTTGAGTACGTAGAGTAATAGATTAAAACAACTAATATCCACAATGTAAGTAATAAAGTAGTTTCAGCCGTGCTAGTGTTCGCAGTCCAACAAGTGATAGCCCAAGTATCCCGATGCTTTGTTGTTTTCCCAAGTCTCAAGGAAAACTAGAATCCTCCTAACAATACCCCCTAGAATAATGGGGAGGTGCATCTTGTTAGGAAACTTTATTTGTAAGTATTGAAGAAAATCACAATCAACTGGATCTATGAAGAGATCACAGTCCTGAAGATCACGAACTAGAAAAAGAAGATCAGATAGGACAACTGGAATGCATAGCATCTACTTCAAAGAATCACAAGTTGATCAAGAGCAGAATTGGATTTTTAGAAAAGGTCACTTCTGATGGATCTGATGATATTTCTGATGAAATATCATCAGTTTCTGACGATTCTGATCATCAGGATTTTTCTGATGATTTGTTCATCAGAATTTCTGATGAAGTGGTTTATTAGAATTCTGATGAAATACCCCACTTGTCTGAAATTGGCTCTGTCCTGCCACACTTACCGAAGCAAGTTGACATTAATTGATATCATGATGAAAAAGGCAACTTGAACGTTGGATTCAATGAATATATCAATTGGCCACTTTTTGCAGGACTTATTGCATGAATAAACTATTGTTTATTCATGCACCCAGCCGTCTATAAATAGAAGGCTCAACCAGGAGAAGCAAAGTGAGTTTGAAGCTTAGCATTTACACATACATCAAAACTCCATTGCCCTCTCACCCACAGAATTCAAGATTCGTTTGTACTAGATAATAATCTTACAATCACCTTGTAAACCATTTTGTTTCAAAGTGATATAAACTTGATAATTCTGTAGGTCTTGTTTCTTGAAAGTCTGATTTCTATTTCCGCACATCTTTTTCACATCTACAGAAATCACTTGCCATATTACATGAAAAGAAGTTGTTTTAAAGGCCATACTGGGTCCAACAATTGGTATCAGAGCAGATTGAATAAACTATTTTCAAACGATCAATCGCTCATCTTCTTTTCTCTAAATATGGCCAGCTTTCAATCCTGGAATAATGCTTTTAACATTGGTTCTATGTCCAAACCTCCGACTCTGGTCAGAGAGGAATACCCCCAATGGAAAATCAGGATGGTTAATTTCCTTAATGGTCATGACCGAGCTCTGTTTCAATCCATTGAAAGGGGTCCACATACACCAATGACTGGTATACCTGCTATTCCAGCAACTGACCAATCACCAGCAATCCCTGCCTCCCGCACTCCCAAAATTGAAATAAACTGGAGTGCGGAAGACAAGGACCTGGTGGCTGGGGATGAAAGGGAAAAGTCACTTTTAATAATGGCCATCCCCAATGACATATTCTCACAAGTTGATGCATGTGCATCAGCTAAGAAAATATGGGATCAGTTGGAAAATCTTTGTGAATGAGGAGAAAGGATGAAAAGAAACAAAAGAACAAACAATGTCTCATCTTATGAAAGGTTTAAAAGTTTGCCAAATGAAAGGCTAAATGATACATATCAAAGATTTACAAAACTTTTAAACGAGCTAAAGAAATTTGGAATAACAAAGTCAAACGATGAAAGAAACATCAAATTTCTTGATGCTCTTCCTAGAGAATGGAGAAGTCTAACCATGACTTTATCATCAACCTTAGAACTATGAAATATGAGTCTTCATGACTTATACAGCATCTTGATCCCCAGAGAGGAAGAAATATTTGAAGAAACTATTCAAAGAGGGGGATCTTTAGCTCTTATCTCAAACTCACAAAGATCAACAACAACCAATGATCCACTACCCTCAAACAGCCAAAATCTTGAAACTTCTGATGCATCATCAGATTTTTCAGCTTTTACTGAATCAATAGCACTGCTCACCAAAACATTTGAGCAGAGGTTGAGGGGAGGTAGCCAGAGATACCAGAGGAGTGAAAAAGGAAGGATGGATGGAAGATCTAAAGAAGAAGTTAGATCTAAGGATAAAGGGAAAGCTGAAGTTGTGTGTTACAAGTGCAAGCAGAGAGGTCATTATGCATCAGAATGCAAGACCAAAAAGCTGAAGGATGTTGCCTATTATGAGAAAAAGCTTGAAGAAGCAAAGAAGCAGCAACAAGTAAGCTTAATTGCTGGAACAGATACATGGTTATCTGATGATTCTTCTGATGATGAAGAAGAAGAATTGGCAAATTTCTACTTGATGGGACTCTCTGAAGGACTACCAAAAACTTCAGAACAAAAGGTAAATTTAGACAATCTTGATCTTGAACACAAGCTAAATAAGCTCATGTCAAATTTTCTAAATCTGCAAGAAAAACATCAATCAGATATTAGAAAATCTGATGAGTTGCAAAGGACTTTGAATAAAATTATTCTTGAAAACCAACTTCTTATAGAGGACAGTTTAGATCAAAGAGCAAAAATTGAGTTTTATGAAAATGAAAGAAAAGATCTTTACAAGAAAATCAATGACAAAGAAATCAATGTAAGAGATTTTCAAAAGGCTAAAGAGTTCATAAATTTTATTGAGTCCACACCAAAGAACAAAGGAGAGGGTTTAGGCTATACAAGTTCTACAAGATCAAATAGAAATAAACCCACTATCTTTGTAAAAGCAACTCATCAGATTTCTAATAATTTTGTATCAGAATCTGAATCTGAATCTTGCAAAACAACCTGTTCTGAATACTCTTTTGAAAAACCAAACTTCAAACCAAACAAGAGTGAATGCAGTCAAGAATCTGTAAAGACTCCAGAAGCAGTTCACTCATCTTTTCAAAATTATCTACTCATTCCATCACAAGAGGAAATATCAGAAAATTCTGATACATCTTGTATGTGTGTTGACATACTGAAGCTTGTTCAACACCATCTTCAAAAGAAAAATGTAAAATCTATTAATGGCTCAGCATATAATAGAGTTTCTGATGCAAAACCAAGAAGAAGAAAAAATAAAGTAATTAATATTCCATCAGAAACAGTACCCAAGCATGCCTGGGTACCAAAAACCCTCTAATCATTTCATTTCAGGACCATCATGTGCAGCAGATCTGGTACTGCGACTCAGGAAGCTCCAAGCACATGACTGGGGATAGGAGCTTACTCAGCAACTTTGTCTCAAAGCTGGGTAGAATGGTAAATTTTGAAATGGAGTGAAAGGGAGGATCATGGGGTATTGTTGCATAAAGTATTGATGTTTGACCATAGAGAAAGTAGCCTATGTTGAAGGCTTAAAGTATAATTTACTGAGTTGTGGTCAATTCTGTGACAAAGGTTTTCAGGTAACCTTTTTACCAGAAAAATGGTTGTTAATAGGTATAGATGATAATAAAATCTATTTAAGTGGGAAAAGGATAAGAAAATCAATTTACTATTTTGACTTCAAAGAAGAAAGTGAACATCTAAAACTATGTTCATTTTCAAAACTCAACAAAGGTAGTAGTTGGTTATGGCACAAGAGGCTTGCCCATTTAAATTTCAAAAACCTAAGCAAACTAGCAAGCAAAGGTCTGGTCAAAGGATTACCTTTGATATCCTCAAAGAAGGATAAAATTTGTGAAGCATGTGAGATGGGAAAATCCAAGAGAAGCTCACATAAATTAATTTTTGAATCTTCTATTTCACAAAATTTGGAACTTTTACACATGGATTTGTGTGGACCTATAAGTATAGAAAGTTTTTCTGGAAAGAAATACATACTAGTAATAGTATATGACTTTTCCAGGTACACATGGGTAGAATTTTTTAGAAAGAAAAGTGAAACTCCTGATCTGATTATTAATTTTATTAAGAAAATTGAAAATCTGTTAAAACTAACAGTGAGAAGGATCAGATCAGACAATGGAACAGAGTTTAAAAATGCAAAAATTGAGAATTTTCTTGTAAGTAAAGGAATTTCTCATGATTTTTCTGCTCCAAGAACACCCCAACAGAATGGGGTGGTTGAGAGAAGGAATTGGACCTTGGTAGAAGCTGCCAGAACCATGCTTGCTTATGCTAAATTGCCCACTCACTTTTGGGCAGAAGCTATAGCAAATGCATGTTTTACACAAAACAGATCCATAATTAACAAAAACGCACAACAAAACACCTTACAACATTATAAATGGAAGAATACCAAGTATAAAATTTTTGCATACATTTGGTTGTAGATGTTTTGTTTTTAATGATTTTGAAAGCCTTGAAAAATTTGACAGAAAAGCAGAAAAAAGGTATTTTTCTTGGTTACTCTTTGTCCTCAAAAGCATACAGAGTTTTTATTCTCAACACCAGGACCATCAGAGAAAGTTTGTATGTCTTATTCGATGACTCATCAGAAACAGAGGTTTCTGATGCATACATGAAAGAAATAAACTTTTCTGACAGACAAGAAAATTATGTACATCTCTTTGAAATGATAATTGAAGATTTCCTAGAACATGATAATGCTTACAAAATTAAATCAAAAGATTATTCATGTACTAACTCTGCAGAACAAGTATGTAGTACAACAGAAATCCAGAATTCTGATACTTTTCACATAAATGAAGCACCTGTTCAGGGGGAAATTTCAAATCCATCAGAACCAACAACTTTTCACAACAAGTTAAGATGGATCAAAGGACATGTTCATTCTGACATCATAGGCAATCCTGCAGATGGTGTCAGAACAAGATCTGCCACTGCATATGAGTGTGCATTTTCTAGGTTCTTAAGCAAGATAGAACCCAAATCTGTCAAAAAATCTCTAAACGACCCAGACTGGATTCAAGCTATGCAAGAAGAGCTTTTTTGACAGATTTGGGATCACATTGATATCTGGCCAGAAAACATGTTGCAAACATGATATCTGGTCTGCTTGCAGTTAAATATAGCAGTGATCCTATCATCCCTCTATAGGTTTTAATATCAACACTTATACCATCCTTATCAGAATCTAACTTGTTCCCTCTTGCCATGGGAGTTTTTGAAACAGAGCAGTTTTCAAGTGAGTAGACATGGTTAATCTAAATGATGGAGATTTTTCAGAAAACACAAAGACACAAATTGAAAACCAACTTGTTGAAAATCAAAATTTTGATATTCATAGAACAAATCAACTAGCTTCTGATAAAACAATCCATCAATCTGATGGAACACCAGAAAATCTAATGAATAATCAATAAATGATATTTTATCAGATAATCTGAAGAAATATCAGAATATCTGGTGAAAGCACCAGAAGTTCTGATATAAAATCAGAAACTATGTTGAAACATCAGAGTAATTTGTAAAAAAAAAAATTCCATCCTCATGCACATTCCACATATTGTAATTACTTATTTTCGTGTATTTTTTTTGTTTTTCTTGTTTTGTTATTTATTAAAAAAAACAAAAAAGGGGGAAAAGTAACATGCATACTGATGAAGTTCCATACAACTGTGATAATCAACCGTCTTGAATTTCATTTTTGCATGCAACGTCATTTTTTCATAAGGAACTTAAGTGACACGTAGGCACTAGAATCATTAGGAGCTATGAAAGTAGCCGCCTAGTCATTAAATGCTTACTCACACATGGGGCTTAGTAGACTGTCACATTCACTGTTACATTCACTGCAACAGATATCGTCTTAATTGAAGAGAAAAAGGTTGGCTGTTAATATCACTTTCATCTATAAATATTAACAACCTGAAAAGAACTTTCTTCACAAAAATCATCTCTTCAAAAGCCCTTCGACATATTTTTTTTTCAAAAAATGGGTCGCCCAAAAGTGATGAAAGCCACTCAATTCCCTCTTCCGTTTCACAGACTTCACAATCTTAGATTAAGATCCAACTTGGAAGGACCTGCATGGTAGGACTGCAGGTTTGTGTACAATATGATCATGCGAAGTCCTTTGGGCTTTGTTGTATCATCACATGTCACCATTTATCCAGAACTTCTCCAAGAGTTCTGGTGGAACTCTCAAATCATTTTTGGTGGTACTTCCATGTGGATTGAAAGTGAGGTTATGGGAGTAAAAATTACCCTAAAAGAGGAAACAATCAGAAATGTCCTCAAAGTGGGTGATGATCATGAAATCAAATTTCTGGAAAAAGCAAATGTGCAACAAACCTTGACTGAAATGGGCTATCATACACTCAACTCGTCAAGGGCTGTTAGCAAATCTGGTTTTATACCACCTTTCCAGTTTTTGGTAACACAGCTAAGTGTCTGCTTCTCCAAGAAGATTGGACACTTCAATGAGCTGTCTAATAAGATGATGGAAGTGGGTCATGCTGTGATATAGGAAAAACCTTACAACTATGCTAAGTTTCTCATGAGAGACCTAGAAGCAAACATCCACGACCGTCAACCCTTTCTGAACTACCCACGATTCGTAACCAAGGTGATCACAAGTCAGCTGGACTTCGGAGGAGTGAGAAGCTGCTATCCAAGGGCCGAGCTGGTACTTCAAGAAAACATTAGTGAAGCCACCCTGACACCATCAACGAATCACACCGGTCGAATAACCAGTCTTTGGTTATATGTGAAGTGCATGTACAACGTATTAGAGGAGGAGGAGTAGTTGTTTTTTTTTTTTTTTTTTATGTTTTGTTTGCTTTTTGTATAACAGGTTTGTTTTTTTTTTCTTTCATTTCTTAATAGTATTAGATCTAGGGGGAACTAACACAACATGTCTGATAAAAACAAAGAAAATCTGGTGGATCACACATGAGAACTGACAGGAGTTAGTAGAACTCAGAAAATCTGATGATCAATCAGAAAATCTGGTATTTTTTTTAGAAAACTCATTAAACAACACGAATCTGATCTTTCACCAGAAAACTGTGAAAATTCTGACAATAAATTAGAAAATCAAATTTTGTTTTGAAAAGCCAGGAAGTTTAACATATCTTCAGGAAAACAATACTTTTAACCAGATTTAAAGAAACTTATGAAAATCAATTTTAGGAATAAGCTTCTTTCTAAAAAAAAAAATTCTGAGGACTGGAACAAGCTGTATGAAAAATACCTCCTATATATCAGAACAAAGGTGTGGAGTTCAGAACTACAAGACTACAAAGTAAGTAAAATCTCAAAACTCTACTTATTCTCTCTCATCTTAAAAAAAATCTGATGATTTATCCACTGAAAATGAATCAGATGAATTCTGATGATATATGAAAAAAAAACAACTCTTAAAAGTTTTGTTCAAAATATTCTGATATATATATATATATATCATGAGAAACACCTGGGAAGACACACAAAAGGTTTCTATTGGACCTTTTAGAAACAAAAGGGGTCCCATAAGAAGAAAAGGTGCAAGTTGGAAATTAGTTTTTATCCGAAAAATCATAGGAATCTCTAAAATTCTTTAAAGTATTTGCATTAAATTAGAGATAAGCCAAAAGTTTTTCAAAAATGGTTGTTTCCTTAAAAGGATTAAAACATCATTAAGGTGTCATTAAACACCTTGATCACAAACAACCTACGATAAAAACTCAAAAATCTCTGTCCGAGTACACTATAAATACCTCATTCAAAACAGGGACTTCCATCATCAAACCTTCAAATTCAAAACCCTAAAAACCCTTTTCCAAAAACAAAACCCCAAATTCTCAATGGCTGCCATCAACATCAACATACCACCAATTGAACACTCAGTTCCCTTCATCACTGAAGCTGAATTTCTTCCATTAAAAAGCAACAATGAAGCAATGAA